>RJWM01000397.1:91794-225870 GCA_004363535.1 Dasyprocta punctata | reverse complement strand
ATATATCTAGAAGGCTCATTTTCTATATATCTGAAATCCTACATAATATTGTAAGTGAATCATTAAAAATTCAACATATTTATATTATTCCTGAAGAAATAAAGAGAAAAGACTGGGAATCGAACCTATGACCCTGTTCTTGCAAGGCAGGTGCTGTACTACTGAGCTGTATCCCCAGCCCTAAAAATTAAAAATATTTTAAAGTTTCAAGAGGCCACATTTTTAGAAGTCTGTGCTTTCATTGGAGAAGAAAGGGAACTTTCAACAATAATATCTCAACACCTAATTCAGCAAATGCTTGAAATATTCCTATAATTCTCTTGAAAATATATTATATCTCAGGCATCAAACTACCTTCAAATATTTTTATTGATGTTTGTTTATATCTAAGGATCTAAACTTTACTTTCCATGGAGATGGATAGTTGTCAAAAAGAGGAAAAAAACGGTGACAGGAAAAAGATACTCAGTCTGATTTTAAAGAATTTCATTTTCCCAAAGGGAACGGGGTGAAATTTTCACAGTTTTCTTTCAAACATTAAGAACAAACACACGAAGTTCTGACTTTGACCATACCAAAAAAAAAAAAAAAAAAAAAAGTCTCCATACTATAAGTTTCTGGGAGACAAGAATTGTCTTTTCTTAATTCTTTGCTTCCTAAATTCTCAGTACCTGTGGTACATTTATCAAATTGAACTGACACCCTTGTGGGAAGAAGCAATAACCTCCACCTACAGGTTGGCTTTCAGGGGCAGAGTTCATATTGCTTCACCACTGTAATTAGGTCAAAGTTAGGGTACAGCTTCTCTCTCATGTGTGTTTTCTAAATAGAAAGTGAAAACTAAAGAGGATAATAATAATCCTTCTTGTGCTGTTGTATTTTTCTAATGCTTTTAAAGAAAACCTTTTAACTACTATTTTATGGACATAATATTTTAAAAAAACATGTTGGCTATAGCTTAAGTATGTGCATTTTTAAGGAACAGTCATGTTCTTTGTCTCTGATGGTAAAGATTATGAAATAAGCTCTTGTAGTTAAGAGAGTAATAAGAGCATTAAAAATACAACATTAAGCCTGGTGTAGTGGTGCAGGTCTGTAAACCCAGCTACTCAGTGAGCTTAAGGCAGAAGGATCTGACAGACAAGTTTAGATATCACATAGGTTTTCTTACATGAGAACCACAAAGTACAAATAGCAAAATAAAGGACAGTAAGAGGAAGTAGGGAGATCTTTTTTAAATGGGAAAAGGAATAAGCAATGGGTGGAGCAGGGAGCAAAAGAAGGGAAAACAATTTTTTAAAAAAGAGAGAATTTAACAAAAAATGAAAATAGAGCTTTTGCAAGTGGAAAGAGGAACAAGAGTTGGAAGGAGCAGGGTTGGATGACAGGGGAAGGAGACAAAAACTAGAATCGATATGTGTTACGTACATGTAGAAATGCATCATGATAAATGTAATCAATATGTGCTGCAGACATGTGGTCATAAAAAAATTTTTTTTAAAAAGTCAGTTTAGGCTACCTGGAGAATTTAATGAGACACTGTCTCAAAAAGAAAAAAAAAGTACTGGCATGTAGCACAGTGATAGAGCACCCCTGGGTTTGATTCCCTATACCAAATTTTAAAAAATTTATATAATCCTAGACATCACAACATTTTGTTTCATCTAGTATTCATTCACATACAGTTGTGTTTATATTACTTCCATGTTCATTGAACAAATCTTATCCTTCAAGTCAAGACAGTATTATATAAAAAGACATAGTTCTATAACAGGAAAGAACTTTCTGCTAGCTAGGTAAATAACACATATATCAATTTAAATAGAATGCAGGCTAAATAATGACAAAACATGTCTCAAAAACAGTGCATGACTATTTTCCCAGTCAGTATGATATTCACAGAGCATCACAAGTCACTAGAAAGATCACTACAAAAATATATGCAGAAAGTTAAATTTAGACTTGAATTTCCCTCATAGTGTAGAAAAAAATTTCAAACTTTTCTGCGCTAAACAGGTGTATAAACTATGATCGGGGTACCAGTAGGGACATTAAAAAAGCCAATTGTTATGCTGGATGAAAGGGTTCTAGAAAATAAAAGACTTATTCTCCTCCTGACTTCATGCTGGTGCTTGTGCAGTGGTGTTTACAAATGATCTGTGTACACTGGCTTTGTTTGCAAACAGGAGTCATTCTGCTATGTTCTCATGTGAAACCCGGGAACTAATTCGTGTGTGTGTGTGTGTGTGTGTGTGTGTGTGTGTATTCATTTTGGAAATATCTGTTCCCGAGGGCATTTAATCATACATATATTTTCCATACCTCCCACCTTTATATCACTGTGACCCAGACACTAATGGTCCCATAATGGCTTGGAGAAACCCTAGTCCTCACGAAGTTAGCCATCTAGGAAACTTCCCCATTTGCTGAATATCCAAACAAGCTTGTTTTCAAATAACGTAGTTTGTGTCAAAAAGTAATTCACATACTGACAAAAACCCCAAGTTCTATGGAGGAGGGTTGCACAGTAATTCATCATTTTTGCTGGTCTTATTTTATAGTTTTTTAGAGTGATCGTGACTTTCCATGAGAATTTGCCTAGGTTTGAGGTGTCATGGATACTATTTAACATATACTATGTTGTGATCCTATATGTAGAAAGTTTACATTAACAAATAGCTTCTGAAGAATATAAAACTCTTTAAATACCATGTATACACAATTCATAATGATGACTAGTACCAAAGGGGTTTGTAAGCCTTAATATAGTTCTCTACAGGTCCCATAAAGTAAGGTAGTAGCTATGCCTGCACTGCAAAGATGCACACAGTTAGTTCTATTTCAGGTTTATTCATGTACAGGTACTCTGGTGACAGAAAATATTTATTTATTTTAATTCACTTTATCATTTATTCTATTAAATGCAAACCATAGTAAAAGCTTGAAAAAGCTTAAAAGCCAACATTATCCTCTCAAACCTGCTGAAGGAACTCAAAAGACAACAGGATAGAATTTCATTATACATACATCTAGTGGGATTTTTATAAAAAAACCATAGCCTTTCCAACTAAAATGATGAATGGCATACTGATTCTAATTGACAAGTGTTATATATAAAACAGTTCTTGCCTTCATTCTTATCAAAACTGTGGGGATTTCCAATGATAGGACAATATTATGTGGGTGGAAACTTCTCAGAAGAATGGGGAACTTATCAGTATTTACTTAGGTTCTATTACAGTCACAGTCATAAAAGCAACTACACTCATAAATTTATAGTCAGTCAAGGATATTGCCTCTTCCCAAAGAGGCTAGATATTAAAGGAGAGGAGTGAATGAGCTCAGATCATCAAGTGGTTTCAATATGGGAACAGTTTTCCCCCTTCATATTTCAACTTGTAGCCAATATGTTAGGAACAATCACTGGCTAACTAATTTTGAGGGCATGGAAGACAAAAATAATCATTGTCCTTATTTTCTACTGATCGTATTTTTCTTCTATAATAGTACTTTATGATATCTAATTTTTAATGAGTTCTGACTGCCGTTTAGTGACCACCACATATGTATGAATAGATGTTTTTATGATTTGAAGCTAGCAGGTAAAGAAACAGTAGTAGAAGTTAGAATTTTTCTCCAAATCACAGAGCAGAATCAAGATTTAGGCTTGGATTTTTCTGATTCCGAGGTGAATTTTGTATTATTTTCTTCTATCTGCTGAAACACATCACAGACTGAGTGCCTTGAAGCCATACAGTTTTTTGCTTTATAATTCTGAAGGTTAGAGATCAACATGGGGTGGGGGGCTCCTTGGGCTAAAAGCAAGGTGTCAGCAGGGCTGCATTCCTCTGGGAACTCTAGGAAAGAGCCCTTCTCCTAGCCTTTTCCCACTTCCTGAATGTTTCTGCATTCATCCACCCCTTTCTCTGTCTTCCAAATCAACAAATCTATTAATCCACTCTATTTGCTGCCCTGTCAGCTCCTTTTCTCACTTGTCTGCTTTGCTTGTGTCTCCTCTTTTCCATCTCTTAAGGATAATCCTGGGCACTTTTTTTTTTTTTGCCACAAGAAAAAATATATAGCTACAGCTGTTTTAATTGTTTATTATGAGACAGGGTCTAGCTGAGTTGCTTAGCTGCCTAGGCTGCACTTGAACTTGCTTAGGTTATAGTTGTGCTGGCTCAGAATAATCTATTTTGAAGCCCTTAGTTATATCTGCCAGTCACTTTTGACACATTCACAGTTTCCAGGCATTAGGACTTCTTCGGGAGGTCTTTTTTTTTTTTTTTTTTTTTTTTCTTATACTGACACCGAAGATCTAAGTACAGTTGTGTGTATATTTCAAGATTGCAAAAATATAATCACTGCAATTAATGATCATTACAATGATTATAGTAATATAAAATAACAGAAATAGATTTGACTCTAGAAAAATTCTTGACCTATCAGTTACTATTGTATAACTTCAGATCTTTAGTGCAGTCCCTTAGAATTTATGTAGTATGAAGTTATACCAAATTTTCTTCTTCAGAAGAAATACTTAGCTGATACATGTTCCAAAAAATACTTTCTCTTTCTCTTTCAGTTTTAGAAAATAATAAAGAAAGCAGGCAATGGGGCCGGGGATATAGTTCAGTGGCACCTGCCTGACAAGTGTGAGGTGAGTTCAATTCCTGGTACAAAAAAAAAAAAAAAAGACAAAAAAAAGAAGAAAGAAAGCAGGTAAAATAGTGTATGGTGTACTTAGCTATTATTAAGTAATGTCTGATGATTAAATTTGCAAAACTTTATTTTCTAAATATGTGAAATATTGTGTAGGCCTTATTTTTATTTAACAATATTCCTTTGCTTAATATTCTGTATTTTTCCTCCTCTGATAATATTTAATGCCTACTTTATTCACTATTTTCCTATCCTACCTCTTGAATTCAGGCATTTGAATTAATTTATTAACTTGATGAATTTTTTCTCATTCCATTCTAAGTACTTGCTGACATCAGTGTATAACTAGTCATTGTATTTTATTCTTTTTTCATTACTGAAATTAAAACAAAAGTTGTTTCCTCTTTCTTCATTGTTCATACAGATTAATGAGTTTCATTTTGACAGATTCTGTCCATGCAAATAACATGCTTTGATCATTTTCACCACCCCATTGTACCCTTGCCCTGCCCTCTCCCTGAGTATCACCTTTCAGGGGGGTCAGTTTTAAAAATATATTTTCTTACCTCCATCCCCCCATTACCCGCCCTCAATACCCTCTCTATACCCTCTCTTCTCTCTCGTTCCCTTCCTCTTGACTAATAATAGTCTGTCTTCTATTTTTTTTTTAGCATCTACATATTAGGGACAACATATGATATCCATCTTTCTCAGTTTGCCTTACTTTGCTCAACACAGTGGTCTCCATATCCATCCATTTTGTTGCAGATGGAAGGATTTTGTTCTTGTGGCTGAATCATACTCCACTATGTATATATACGGCATTTTCTTTATTCATCTGTAAATTGGCACCTAGGCTGATTCCATACCTAGTTGTTTAGACAACTGGTCATTTTATAAAAAAATGAATCCTGTATCAACTTTTTAAATTATTTAAAAATATGTTGTGACATAAAGTGCCATTTCTGCCTCATGCCTCCCTCCCTCTGATTCCTTCTCAGAGGCAACTGTTAGCTTGTTTTTAACTCTTTCTCTTTCTAATGTTACCTGTAATTCTTGATCACTTGCTTGGACACTTTGAAATAGCATCATTGACTCCAAAGGTGAACATTGAGGGTCTGTTTCACTTACCTATCCCACCTTTCTCTGCCTCACCTTTTAATATTTGACATTTATATTTTAAGTTTTGTTCTTCCACTGATCATTTTTACAACACAAAATAATATGGTAGAAGTTATTTCTTTAGTCGACAGCATCTATATGCTTCACTTTCTAAGTCAGATTTATTTCTGCAACTTTTCCTTTCTTCTATGCCTTGCTTTTCATCAGTTAAAAGTTTGTATTTGCTTTTATTCTATTTAACAACCATTAATCCTTTCTTTTTAATAGATTGATGGTCAATTTGGAAGTGTATAAACCATGCCCACCTTCCCCAGCTCTGCTCCAATGCCGTGCCATGTCTTGTGCTGTGCTCTTTAATGTAGGCTCACTCTGTAGAGAGACAGGCTCTACCAGAAAAAAACCCTTCATGACGTTCCAGTAGATTATTTGTTCTTTTCTCCTTTCCTTTTCTTTCTTTTTGTTTTTAAACTAATTTTCCTGAAATAATTCCACATTTACATTTCCTTTACGTTTATACTTGGTTCAAAGAAAATCACTTCAAATTTATTTTGTTTGATGTATTTGGCCGTGATATTTTCATACAGATGCTCCTCTCTCTCTCCCTCCTTCCCCCTTCTTTCTTTTCTGTTACTGGAGTTTGACCCCTGGGCCTCTTCTCTGAATAACACCTGGTTGTCTAGATAGAACTTGAGCTTGTGATCTCCCTGTCTCAGCCTCCCAGAGTGCTGGAATTATAGGTATGTGCCACCAACCCAGCAGAGATTGGTTTTTTTCATGAAACTTCAAATTGTAGTTTTTGTTTCTTGAGCTAAATTGGTCTTTATGTTGTCCTCACTCTTACTTTTGCAGCATCTTAGATTTCTCCTGTTGGAAAACTCCCTCGTGATGTTCCATGTGTCTTTTCTGCTTCATTCAGAACTGATTGTTCTCTACCAGTGCTATAGGACTGTCGTTCTAGAAATTCCTTCATTTTATTCCTTGAATGATATCCTCGGCATCTTCAATTCCATGTAATTTTTCCTATTTATTATTGTCTTAATTTTCTAGAGTCTAGCACTTGTAGATTACTCATTAGCAATGTCAACTGTTGCTACTGTCTACCCACAACTATCTGCCAACTGCTTCCATTTAAGCCATGGGATATGAGACCACCATTATCTGTGAAGCAGTTGGAGGAAAACACCAAGGAAGAAGTATTTGAATCACAATGGCATCATCAAATTTTAAAGGGAAATTCGTTAATGAGGTGAAAATAGGAAGAACAGGAGAATGTGGGATAAGAAAAGGAATTGTATTGTTAATTCATTCTCTCTACTTTTCTCTTGTTGATGATAACTGCTTTTGTGTCCAACATTTTTCTGAGTTTTTCTTCCCCTCAAATTACCTGTGTTTTCCTAATAAATCCATTTTATGGAGTTTATTTTATTCATCCAATTTGTTGTACTGGACTAGTTAAACTTTACCTTGAATGACATCCTTTCGGTAACATTCTCTTACCCCATCTTCCTTGATTCTGCTTGACATTGTTGGCTTTGTGTTCTTTCTTTCTTTCTTTCTTTCTTTTTCTTCCTTCCTTTCTTTCTTTTTTGGAGTGGGTGTGGTGGAAAAATGTATTTGTTCTTTCACTGACTGAGCTTGAATGCTAGGTTGTCTGTGTGCCTGTGAGACTGTGTTTGCTTCTTTATGTTCTGTGTATTTTATAGGTAAACATATTTTTATCTTTATGCTCTTATATATCTCTATTTGTACATACACACACAGACACAGACACACACACACATATATATATATATGTTAATTTAGGCATATTCAAATATTTCTTTGTACTCTGGTGAAGATTTCAGAGTGGCAGACAGAGCTATATATTTATATGAATAAATGTCTATATTTGTACACATGCACTTTAATATATTCATGCACTTGTTTTAGTATATCTCATATTCTTCTTGTATTTTTTTGTAAACATTTATCAAACATGGGTATTATTGGGCGAGATGGTTATTTGTAGCTCATCTTAGTACTGCACATGAACAGGTAGCACCATATATTTGTTTCCTAAAGCTGCTGGGCAGGGTCCTGTGCCCAGGTCAGGATTCTCTATTTTCTTCTGCTTTGGGAGGACATGTTTCATATAGCGCTCATCCCAGCTTAACAGGACCAGCCTTGCCCTATGTTTTCATAGAGAAGTTTCTTTGAACATTTTTATCCCTTTTCTAGAACATTCTTATTTATTTTCTTGACTTAATATGAATTCTGACTCCTCCATAAACTCATATCTCTCCCTAAGAAAGATTCTCCCCTAAAGCATTCTTTTACATATTCAGCAAATGTGTGAATGCTCACTATGTGCTACATGCTTTACCAAAACATTCTTCCCATCACTGTCCTTTTGCTGTGCTGTATTTTATTGGTATGGCTGTGTGCTGGCCCTGTTATTATCCAGGATACATTGGTTCTTCTCTGAATTTTTATTCGTGTTTGGTAGTACTCGTTATTAAATGCAGGGCCTTCACTGAGCTCAATCACCAGCCATTTTATTTATTTAGTTACTTAGTGTTGTTTTTTTTTTTTTTTTTTTTTTTTTTTTTTTTTTTTTTTTTTTTTTTTTTTTTTTTTTTTTTTTTGAGACAGGTTCTTGCTGAGTCATTAAGTTGTATAGTAAGTCATCTAGTCTGTGCTTGAATTTTGTTTTCCTGCCTCAGCTTCCTAGAATGCTGGTATTACAGGGATGTGCTACTATGCCTGGCTTGAAGTCTTGTATAAGGAAGCAACATATTGAGATCACAATTTTTAAATCTTCATTTTCCTTCCTTTCTTTTACATGTCAAAAGCCAGTAACTTTTAAAAAATACTTCCCAGATTTCTTTCATCAGATCCATTTCTGTGTGTTTTTAAAACTAAGATTTTTGGGTCCCAATCTAGGCCAACAAATGTTTCTTAATGCTGTGGACTTGGTGAAATCTGCATTAGTAACAAGTGTTTCGACTCTAGATGATTTGTAGTCACATTAAATTTTAAGAACTACTCCTCTTGTTATCATAAATAATGTCACATATAGATATACACATATATATGATAAATATATCTTTTCCTACTGTTAATTATGTTTTTGGACTAGGTGCCTAAGGCAAAATGATAGCTGAAAAGGAATAGCATTTTATTATTCATTTCTCTTGCACTCTTTCTTACATTTAATTCTATAATGTATAATAGTTTTTCCAGTCATTTTTCTACCTCTCAGTGACCACATGTTTTAAGTATTTTTCTTTGACTCCTAACCTATTAGTCAGTTAAATACTACTCGTTCCTGGGATTCTTTTGTTTGTTATTTGCCTCTTTTTCAACAGTTAAAGTTTCACAGAGGTGACGTAGGAATTTCTCAAGAACCCTGCTTCAATATGCATCTCCCAGTTTCTGTACATTTTATGAGCCTACGTTAACATAAAATATATTTAAAGTGTTCCAGTGCTACAGATATTTAAAGTCACTGCTTTTCTTTTATACTGTGTATTTTATTTCTATCCAGTTCCTTCTTAATATGCTAACCTTGTTATCACCTTCCTGTAATCTAGAAGGGAAGTTAAGATGAATTGATCATGATTTTATGGAAAATCATGTCTTAAGGAAGAAAACTGTCTATATATTATGAAGAAATTGCATTAGTCAGCAATTGATATAGTAGTGCTGCATAAGAAAAGAGATAAAACTTTCAGTGTCTTACTTCTTGTGTTTTATTTATTTTTTATCATCCCAATGCATTAATTTAGTTTATTTAGGGTAGAATTTTCTGGATCAAAGTTACTCTGCAGGCCTCAGATGGAATTTCAGATCTGAGTTACAGGCTAAAGGAATGGTGGAGGCACTGGCAAATTCTCTTTGGCAGACCTGAGTGGCTTCAGAGGGCATGCCAGCCCATGCAAGTAATTACATCACATTCACTAACATTTCATTAGTCAGAGCAGTTTCCTATGTAGTGGGCTGGGGAAGTATATTCTACCCATAGCTGGAGGTACTATAATGTGACAGAGCAAAGGGTGTGGTATATAATCCTAGTACAAGGAAGTAAATAATTGGAACAATAATGCAATTTATATTAGAAGGGAAGCACATGAATACAGGTGTGAATATTATTTGTTTACATTATGTTTTGTTTATTTTGCCAGAATCAGAAACTTTCTCAAAAATTTTTTTTAAAGTTTTTTTTATTTCAAAGAAAATAAAACAAACAAAACAGAACAAAGCAGATCAGAACATAACAATTCAAGTAACACAGGATTTTAAAACAAGACAACAGGAAATCAGCAGTGGCCATCATAAGCTCTCTTGTTTTCTTTGAAATAGTTGTCCATACCTTCACACACAACAAATTAAAATAAAACAAAACAGTATAAAACCAATCAAAACAAAAGGGTGAGGGCCTTCTGGGCCTTCCAAACCAGACAACAGGAAATCAATAATGTCTACCATAATGTCTCTTGTTTTCTTCAAAATAGCTGTCCATACCTTCACACATATTAAAATCAAATAATAGATAACAGACTAAAGCCAATCAAAACAAAGAATAAAAGCATTACTGAACTTCAAAACAAGATGATAGGAAATCAGCAGTGGCTATCATAATGTCTCATTTTCTTCAATGTAGCTGTTCTCGCAAAGTAAAATCAGTTACACACAATAAAATCAATTCTTATAAGCTCTTTAGAAGAAGTTCTAGGCATATATAAACCTATACCTGTACATCTATCCTTTCTGTACTAGAGGGAAAAATGGATCAAAAAAAACCATCAAAACATTTTTTTAGAAGGAGTTTCACCTGTTAAATTCATAAAATTCTTCATTCATTTACTTATGTTTTATCTTAAATTACATAACTATAATAGCGGTGGAAAACAGAGGGGAAATACATTAGTCTTTCTTCTGTCAGACTCGGGTTTTAAATTGTCCCTTAAATATTCTGCAAGCAGCTGACTCCCAGTGTACCTCCGTCAGTTTATTGATTCTTTGTTTACCTCAACCTGTTGCTCCTCAGCGTCTCATCATCAAATCTCCTTGAATTACCTTCATTTGTCTTTGTCTTTCCCATTCTTACATACAACTGCTGAACATAATCTGTCGGTTCTAGCTAAGCACACCTTACAATCTCTTCACTCAATTTTTATTTCACTGAGAATTTTCATTTTTATTCCAGACTTTTACCTCAGAAAAATCTGGAGCCAGACAGAACAAAGATATGGAAACATCTCTCATAATTAGAGGCCTCAGTTGCTGAGTTCTGACATTCCATTGACTACTGGATAAAATTCGAAGACGGCATCTAAAACCTTTTAGAGTTTGGCCCATTGTTTTATCTCCTGGGGGGACCCCAACTTTTATCTTTCCTCCCCACCATGCAAGCTACATGAAATACTGACTTCAGAACTTATTCCTCAGATGATTTTGTCACTGTTTTTAATAGTGCTCCCTGTAACCTGCTCTTATAAATCGCACTTCATCGTCTGAAGCCAGGTCAATTTAACCTTTGCTATTGGGTTTTTTGTGACCTTTACCCAAAGTGAGTGAACTTCTGCTGAATGATATTGCCCAACTATCCCTTGAAAAATGTATTTCACATGATCATACAGACTGGGAATTAGCTCAGTGCCTAGAGTGCCTGTGTAACAAGCATGAACCCTGGTTTAGCCACAAAAAATTACCTCATTGATTTTTTATTTTTGATTATAAAACTATTATAAGATATTTATAAAATTCAGTTGATAATTAGGAAAAAAATTCCATAGTAATCCTTGTTTTCTTCTGCTTAAGAAAATATAGTCAACATTTTGGTACTATTTTGTATGTTTGTTTGTTTGGAAGGTAAGATTATTTCATTTAGTAATATACTGAATATACTTTTTTCAATTACATTCTATTGTGACAGTTAATTTACCTGCTTCTTTTCTACTCTAGGTCATGCATTCCTCCAATGAGAATTTTTTAATTTTTAATTTTTTAATTTCTTAATTTTTATTTTTTTAGTTTATGTCCTATTTTCAATACTCTGTGCAATGCCTGGCAAAAAGGAAGCTTTTAATTAACAGATTTGTGAATGTTAAGTAAAATGGGAATTTATTTCTAATTCCAAATAATTTAGTGAACCAAGAAAGTGTAATTATAGTCAATAGAAATTACCAAATACATAGATAATGCTTTACTAATACCAGGGAATCTTGTTAAACTAAATATCATTTTCTTCATCCTGGCATTGTGTCGAGGCAATAATTGTAATTCTGTATTAATCTTGTTTTCTACTCTTTTGACCTTTGGAATTTATTCACTGTATGAAATCTAGTCCCATAAAGCTTTGAATAATGATCAAATAATGCTGCAGCCTTTTCACTGGAAAGAAATACAAAGTGTTAATTCATTCTAATCTTTTTTTTTTTTCTTTTTCTCCTTCTTTTAAAGATATGTAACTTCTTTGTCTGATCTCCTTATGGTCCTTGTCACAACTGTAAGGCTTTTAATCACTCATAACATTCAGTGACTTACGGTGCTGCTGGAGCCTTAATAATGTTCTCGTTTGTTTGGATGATCTGCCTGATAAAATTCTGACAATCTCTCAGTGTAATGGGGAGACAATCAAAATAAAAAATGCTTTAAGAGTTCAGCTAGTGGAGCATACTATTATTTTTCACATCGTACAAGGATATTAAAATACTGACTTTCACACTTTTGATAGAGTTTGTGATGAAATCCAAGAAAAATTGAAAATTTGAATTATTTTACTGCCAGGAGAGACTGTATATCATGAGCAGAAAGCAGGCATAAGTAACCTACTCTTGTATCACAACCTCAGAGTGTCAGGTTGTCCTCCTCTTATATCACTTTCTGTAGGCTATCTAGACAATTAATTCATAAAAGAGCTCTTTTATATTCTCAGTTACCTCACAGGATTTTGCAAAAACATAAAATGTCATCTTCAGTGATGCCTATTTGCATAATTAATAATAATGCCTTTTACTGACAGTGTCAGATTTTTCAAGGTGCTTTCCATTACATTATCTCATATAACTCAATTGTCCTCTGAAGTAAACAGTGGATTTTTACAATTCTCCTATCTGTCCCATGCCTTATGCTTCTTTCCTTCTCATTATTTCCCTGTTTTTCTTTCTTTTAAAGGAGGCAGTTTGGTGTGGAGGAAACAATACAGTATATGAATTCAGGGATTTAATCCTTGCCTCAGGTATTTAATCCTTGCCTCATTGGATTACTTTGACACTAGGGAGATAAAATTCATTCCTCTGAACGTTGGATCCATAATTGGCAAAATATGAATAATGATAAAATCCGTTTCCCCAAAGTTGTGAGGATTAAGTGAGGTAAAATAAGAGAGTAATGAAATGTTAGCTTCTTTGAAGGGCATCTTGGAAA
The DNA here is from genome assembly GCA_004363535.1 of Dasyprocta punctata. Classification (NCBI taxonomy): domain Eukaryota; kingdom Metazoa; phylum Chordata; class Mammalia; order Rodentia; family Dasyproctidae; genus Dasyprocta; species Dasyprocta punctata. The sequence goes on along the minus strand of RJWM01000397.1, from coordinate 212,676 downwards.
AATGGAAGGAGAACGGATCTTTACCTCACTACTTTGTAGTTAGAGCACCTAAACAAGTTGTCTAACCTTTTGGAGCTTTATTTTCTTTTATGTAAAATGGGCATAATGCCTATTTTGTGGGGCTGTTGAAAAGTAAAATAATATACATGCTGATGTTAGTTCCTTACATGTAGTAGTGTCGTCTGAAAGCATTTTCTCTTCTTTTCTCCCTTTCCCCCTCTTTCTGCTCTGCCTCTCTTCTTTCTATTTTCTTCTTCTTTCCATCTTCAATTTCGGTGGCAGAGAAAGTGGGAAACATGACTGCAGAATCATGGTATTTAATCATTTAAAAAGTGTTTAGCATTAAAATTATTTCCTTCAAAGCCGGGCGTGGTGGCGCACGCCTTTAATGCCAGCACTTGGGAGGCTGAGGTAGGTGGAGCGCTGTGAGTTCGAGGCCCGCTTGGGCTACAGCGTGAGTGCAAGGCCAGCCTGAGCTACATAGTGCGACCCTGCCTCAAAAAACCAGGACTGGAAGTTTGGCTCAGTGGCTTAAGCACCTGTCTAGCAGGTGCAAGGTTGTGAGTTCAATCCCCGGTGCCGCAAAAACAAAACAAAACAAAACAAAAAAAACAAAACAAAACAAAAAAAAATTATTTCCTTCAAACGAATGTATAGGCTTTATCTGAAGCATTTTGAGAGAACATTTCTTCCTGTCATGTTTTGGAAATTGCACTGAATCCTAAAAATTTCATACAATCGAATTTGAAAATTGCTGATGTAGCCCATGTGCTAATTTTACAGATGCAGGAACTGAGTGTCAGAGAAATTGAGTGACTTGCCTGTCTGAACTTGCAAGACTGGTAAGTAGAAAACTAAGCCTGGAGATCAGTTGTTTTTGCCTTTATTCTATTGGTTCTTTTACTAAGTAAAGGTACAGAATCCAAATGTAGATATTGAAGAATCCTCTGTTTAGGCAGAGTCGAGTCTGTTTGTGTGCATGGAATGAACATACGAGTGATGAGGAAAAGAAAAATAGCATGATATATCCATGAAATGAGTGCAACAAGTAACTACTTTGAGAGGAGTTTATATGGCCTTCCTTTTGGGGAAAAGGACAGCATAAACTCCATGAGAACAGGGACTTCTTTTCTCTGTTCATGATCATTGTATTCCAAATGCACAAGGAAGCGCCTAACTCCCTGTATAGAGCTAAAAACTGTTTCTGAATTAAGTGAATGAATGGCTAAATTAAATATATAATTGAACTAGTTTTAGAAAAAGGGAGAAGATTTAGAAAATCTAAGAATGTAAACTGTGGGTTGTTCTTCATTACCGGGCAATGAAATAAATTCTGTGGATAGCGGCTTACATATAAATGTCCAGAATGTCATTATGTCGTGAAAATTGTTGAGGTTTATGTGAAACAGGAATAAAAAACATAAAAGGAGAAATACACTTATGTATACACTTGATCCCAATGTTAGTTAATTTTAATTCATTCATCATGAGTAGTTGATGATTTGAAATGAAATTGTGGCACTCATGTAGAGAACTACACCAAAACTCTAGCTCAGGATAAAGAAATTATGGCTTTGACTAGTGGTAACTAATGGAGAAACCAGGTATCTAAGGTATAGGTTTAAAAAAAATGAGGTTAAAAACGTGAGTGGAAAAAAGGGGAAAGGAGACTCTCTGGGGTCAGCAAGGAATAGCCAATAAAGGATTCTAGATATAAACTAGAAATGAATCAAAGGAAGGCATCAAAATCTTAAAGAGATTAGGTTAAGAGGAAGATTCTCTTTCTCTTAAAATATAGTGATTAAGATGGCAGGAGAAGGGAAAGCTACAGGTGTAAGTAACAGAAACTTAAATAAACACAGTTAAACAAATCTTTTAAATAGAAGACTGACTGAAATAGCACTTCTAGTCAACGATGATTCAAGAGCCTACTATATTTTGTGTTTATCATTTTTAAGTTTTCAGAAACATTCACTTTGCTTTCTAAGATCCACATTCTTTACTTAGTTAGTACTTGAGTTTTTTGTTTTTTTTTTTCTTTATCTGGTACTGGGGATTGAACCCAGTGCCTTTGCATAGAGGTACATCCTCAGCTATTTTATTTTGAGATCCCATCTTCTTACATTTCTCAGACTGAGTTCAAACTTGCAACCCTCCTGCCTCAGCCTTCTAAGGTACTGGAGTTACAAGCATGCACCACCAAGCCATGTAATTATTGTTATGTGAGAAATAAAACTTTGACTATCCTCTATATTATATGTTAATTAAAAAGATAGAAATAAGTTTGTGTATTGTATGAAAGTGTTGCATTTCTTGTCCTTATTTTACTTAAAATGAACTAGGGAATGATGAAATACTTTCAGAAAGCTTGAAATCTAATTACGAAGTGTCGAAATATGTCCGCGTAAAATGAACTTTCTTTTTGCTTTGAGTTTACCTGATGTTCAAAGGAAATTCAGAAGTCAAGAATTGAAGGAAAAAAAATCCCAAAAAGTTACTTTAAAAAAAGCCGTAACTTATTTATTTTTAAGTTAAACTGAAGTATAGCACTTTGTTGTCTCTTCAAGCAAACTTATGATAGCAGGTATTATAGATATTGTTCTATGAACACTTGTGTATGTCAGTCTCCACAGCAAAGAGAAAGAGAAAACATGATCTTAAGTGCGTTTGTGTGCCTGTGTGTGTGTGGTGAGAGGCTGTCTCCAGGCATGGTCGGTCCAAAGGTTCACCATTTAAGTCTTAGTACTAAATAAACATGTGAGTTTATGATTATTTTATTGAGCTTTCTTATTTTATGACCCACTAATGAATCACAGATCATTTATATTGATGGGTCCTCAAAACCTACAGCTTCCATAAGTTTATTTATTTGTTCATTTATTATTTTTACCTTAAAGTGCCATGAAGAAAATGCTTAGTTGCACCTTATTTTTCACTTAGAATAAACCATAGAGGTATACTTTTTCTTATAGAGAAGGAATTAATATAGATGTAGCATGTATCCAACCAGTAGTTTACATGTTGCTTTCTAGTTCTCAGTTTTTAGGAAAAATTAGACTTCTAAATTTGAGTATATGGCTCGCTAGCAATTATTCTTTATTAGATTTGCTTCATTTAATTTAATTTAATTAATTAATTTATTTATTTTTGCAGCACCAGAGATCAAACTCACAACCTTGTGCCTGCCGGACAGGCACTTAAGCCGCTGAGCCAAACTCCCAGCTCTAGTTTTTTGAGGCAGGGTCGCACTATGTAGCTCAGGCCGGCCTTGTGATCGCGTTGTAACCCAAGCCGGCCTGGAACTCACAATGCTCCACCTACCTCAGCCTCCCGAGTGCTGGGATTAAAGGAGTGCGCCAGCACACCCGGTTGAGATTTGCTTCATTTTATACTTTTTAAGCTAAACTTATTGAAAAATCAACCCAGTTATGTCCTTAGCATTCGTGATGAGGTAGTGTACTTCAAGTATAGTTTTTAAATTTTGTGTTTGTTTCGTTTCTGCATGTATGGTTGGTCGTTCATGTCATAAATTGTTGAGAGTTCAGATGATAGGATTAGGGATGTAGCTTAGTGGAGGAGCATTTACCTAGCACCTGCAAGGCTGTGGGTTCAATACCCAGCACAACAAAACGAAACAAAGCAAAGCAAAGCAAATAACTGTTAGTTCTTTCTCATCTAACTGTCTGTGGGAATTTCCACGCACAAAGCTTACTTCCCAAATAAAGAGAGGTTAGGCGAAGCTATGAGTCTTTTTCATCTTCCCAAATTTGCCAACCAGATGAGGACAGTCATTGCCTCTAGAGCGAGGTGAATAAAGGCGTGGAGAGCGGCTCTGTTTCCTCAGGGAGAAACACCAGGCTTGAGGAGCAAGAGCTCCCTCATGAGTATTGCTATTTCTACTCTTCATGAGTAGATTTTATTTGAAGATTAAACATTAAGGTTTTGTTTAGTAGGAGGCAGGTGTGTTGCTTACCTGTAGCACAACCTGCTTAGGAGGCTGAGGTGGCAGGATCACCTGAGCTCAAGATTTCCAGGCCAGACTAGGCAACAAATTCAGAAAAAATGTTTTTTGTTACTGTAATAGATGTAGTAGTTGCTAATATGACTTATTCATGTTTAAAGTAGAAACAATGAATATTTAGCATTACAATGTGTTAGCCTCCTTCAAAAGTTTTTCTTCATGGGCATCCTGTTAACTTTACTTGATTGCATTTTTGCGGTTTGTAGGAGTGAAATGGGAGTATTCGCCAGGTTTGTTTCAAGAATTTTAAGTATTCCTAAAAGACTTTCTTGATATTAAAGAAACTATTGCAGTTGATTCATTTTATATATATATATATATATATATATATATATATATATATATTCTCTAAGGTCTGAGTTTAGTTTTTATTTATTTTAACTTTTTTTTATTTTATAGAAAAAAGGCAAAACAAGATTTTACAATGAAATAGTTAACAATCTTTACAATAGTTAACAATAACAATAACAATAGTTGTTACACTATTATGTTGTTATCTTTAAAGTAGTTGCTCAGGATACAAGATATGGACATAAAAATTTCTCCAATCAGTATTAGCAGAAACCTTTCATTTTAATGAACTAAGAGACACATAGTATAGCTAACTCAGATTTTTCCCTTTTTCCCTACTGTATTTTCCCCTTTCATCCATCCTAGTTCCTTTTTCCTTTTGAACAATTTCTTCCCATTTTACAATATCTGTTGTATATTTTAGAATTTATTTACACTTTAAGTTTCTCACACCAGGGAGACGATATGATGCATACATAGGTGAGTCTGATTTATTTTACTTACAAATATGGTCTCAAATTGAATCCATTTACCTATAAGGATGTCAAGTTTATCCTTCTTTATGGCTGAGTAGTACTCCATTATATTTAAAAAAACACTTTTTTGTTTTTTAATCCATTAGTCGGCTAATGGGCAGTTGGGTCATTTCCAAGATTTGGCTGTTACAAATTTTGCAGCTATAAACATAGATGCACATATATCTCTGTGGTATGGTGTTTTTAATTCTTCTGAGAAGATACCCAGAAGGGGAATAGCTGGTTCAAATGGGACCTCTAATCCAAATTTTTTGAGGAATCTTCACACTGAGTTTCACAGTGGTGTACCAGGTCACACTCCCACCAACAGTGAAGAAGGCTTACTTTTTTTCATAGCCCTTTCAGCATTTGTTATTGGTGAGATGGAATCTCAGTGTTGTTTTAATTTCCATCTCTTGAATGACCAGTGATGTTGAAAATTTTTTTTCACGTATTTATTTGTCATTTGTATTTGTTCATCTTAGAAGTGTGTATTCATCTCAGATGTCCATTTTTGATTGGGTCTTTGATTTGGGGGATCTAATATTTTTTACAAATTCTTTATATGTTCTGGGTAGAAGTCCTTTGTTTGGGGAACAATTGTCTAAAATATTTTTGCACTTTGCAGATTATCTTTTCACTTTATGGGTGATTTCTTTTGCTGTGCAAAAGCTTTTTAATAAGGTGAGATCCCAGTTGTTGAAGTGTTACTTGTACAGTTTGGGTTTTGTTCATGAACTCTCTGCCTACCCCTATGTCTTCAAGATTTTTACCTACTTTCTCTTCCCATAGATTTAGTTTTTCTGCTTTAATATTTACATTTGATCCATTTTGTCTTTAGTTTACTGAATGATGTTAGACACGGGTGTTGTTATAGTCTTTGGCATGTAGAGAATCAGTTTTTCCAGTGCCATTTATTAAAGAGGTTGTCTTTCTTCCAGTGAACATGTTTGGCCCCTTTGTCAAAGATAAAGTGGCTGAGAGTGTTTGTAGTTGTGTTTGCATCTTTTAATCTGTTCCACTGGTCCTCAGGTCTTTTTTTTTTTTTTTTTGACAGTACCATGCTGATTTTATCACAGTATCTTTGTAGTATAATTTCAAATCAGGGATTGTGATGCCTTCTGCTTGCCTTTGTTGCCCAGGATTGTCATTGCTATTCTAGGTTTCTTCTGATTCCCAATGAATTTTAGGAATATTTTCTCCAGTTCTGTGAAGTATGCTGATTTTTTTTTTTTTGATCAGCATTGCATTAAATCTGTGTAACAATTTTGGGAATATAGCCTTTTTCACAATGTTGGTTCTTCCTATCCCTGAGCAAGGGATATCTTTCCATTTTCTGATATCCTCTTCAATCTCCTTCTTTAGTGTATTGTAATTTTCAATATGTAGATCCTGTACTTCCTGTATTAGAGGGATTCCTTAATATTTCACTTTTTTGGATGCTATTGTGAAGGTTGTCGTTTCCCTAATTTCTCTCTCAGTGACTTTATTGTTTGTGCACAAGAAAGCTATTGAGTTTTGGTTGTTGACTTTGTATCCAGCTACACTATCAAGTTTGGTTATTAAATCTAGAAATTTTTTGGTGGAGTTTTTTTGGGTCTTCTATGTAGAGTATCATGTCATCTGTGAATAATGATAGTTTAAATTCTTCCTTTCCTATTGTTATTTTGTTTGTATATTTCTTTTTTCTAATTACTCTGTCTAGTGTTTCCAGAACTCCATTGAGTAGGAGCAGTGACAGTGAATGTCCTTGTCTTGTTCCTGATTTTAAAGTGAAAGCATTCAACTTTTGTCTGTTCAGTATGATGTTGGTTTTTGGTTTGTCATAGATAACTTTTATCATATTGAGGTAAAGGCCATCTATTCTGATTTTCTGTAGGGCTTTTAAATATGAATGAGTGTTGGACTTTGTCAAAAGCTTTTTCTGCATCTATTGAGATGATCATGTGATTTTTGCCTTTGGCTTTGTTGTTATGGTGTATTACATTTATTGCTAAGCCTGCCTTTTAGAACTACTGTTAGGTCTATTTTTTGTGCCTTGAACTTTTAGTGTTAAAATATTTGTTAAAACTATGCTATAGAGAAGGAGAAATATTAGCTTTTATCAATACTATATTTTACTGAACTCTATACTTAGAATCAAATTCTTCAACTCCTTTATATATAAAGAAATTGAAGATAGTTAATTTTTAATTGACCATATTTAGAAACACACTGATAAGAAGCAGAAAGGCAATGGGTATCCAAGCAAGAGAAAAATATTTATTTTCTGAGCTTTTAAATATTTAAAATAGGACCCGTATTCAAGTTATTGTAATAAAAAATCCAGGGTTTATTATTCTGATAAGCCTAGCCTTTCTTTGAGTTTGTACCATTATGAAAATGTTAAAAGAAGTTCTCTTGACTCATAAATTTATGCATATTGAAGTACTTCTTTGTTGAACCAACATTTTTTTTATCAGAAATTATATAAGAAGAGGTAATTAGACAAATGTTCTATGTGTGTCCAACATAGGTTGTCAGGAGGATCGTATAATAAGCCAAAAAAAGAGAAATAAAAGAAAGAAACTATTCTCTTAAATTTCTATACCATTCATCAGTTATAAATTTTTAGAAAAAACATGCTTTGCATGAATGTTTTCAAATTTATTTGCATATTGATTTCAGTATGATAGTCTTTCATGATATTTTAAGAATGATTGGGATACACTATATTATCCAAGAAAGGAAAAGTATGTTACAAAGTCTCATAATTAACATAACATAAAAAAAATCTATTCTTTTTACTTTTTGGTATTTAGGTGAGAGTTTGTTTTTGGAAAAATTCCAGGCAATTTAAGAACAATATTATTTTTGTTGAAGGTCTGCTTAATTACCTAATATGTAATATTTTTCTTATTTATGTTATATTTGAGACAATAAAATATTTATCAAGAATGGATAATAACCCAACACTTTAATAAAGATAACTAGAAGTACCTAATATATACAGTGAAATTAAATCCAAATTCCTTGAGTATGACACACATATTTATTGTGCAGCAGTCAAGGCGTGGTAGAGCCTCATCTGTTCGATGTCAAAACTGTTAAAGGGAGAAAACTTGTTAATTAAGCCTGTATCCTGCAACATGCAGGTATTCTACCTGATTTTCAGTTTTACATTAAGAATTTCTATTAATGAAACCAAGCTAAAGATAACAGTTAAAACAAAATATAATGGAGGTTAATAGCACCATACCATATTGTTAATTTATTCACATCAATGAATGATATCTGAAATTATTTTATTTCCCCTTAACCTTGACAGAAAATATAGCTAGGATAGTTCACAGCATTACATGTGTTATCACAAAGTAAGTAAGATTTTGTTTCCAGCCCTAGTAATGACCTTGAATATACGAGTTCATTTCTCTGGGTCTCAGTTTTCCTATCAAAGGATGGAATTAGACCATTATTTTCAAACAATGGTATCTATGTTCCTCCAGATTCAGAGTGCCTTATTCTTTCACACAATTATGGCTTTTATTTTGTCTACAGGTTGTGGGAGTGAAATTTGTGCAGAAGATATTTCCATAAGGTAAAAGTTTAAAATGCCCTGAGCTAGAAGTACATCTAACTGTCTTTATTTCCAATATTGTACGATCCATTTAATTTTTAGTAATTCCTATGCTTGAGTCGAATACAGGAATTACCAAATCGTGTGTTTTATACTTCTGGAACTGCCTTATATTCTACATTTTTCATAGACTACCATATAACAATTTTTTCTTAGCCAAAATTCAGCTTGCTTTTCAAGGCTCAACTCTGTGGTCATCTCTAAGATGAATAGACATTCATTTCATGTTAGATATCATTTAAAAAGAAAAATTTCCTTTCTGGTCTTTTGATAATAGCATACTAGTGCTGTTGATGAAGCGTTTCACCTGTTCTTCATTCTACCTCGGCTGCTATGCTTTTGAGAAGTTACTATCTCTCATTCCTACAGGGAGCAATCACACAGGCAAAGGGTAGTGGTCCGGGGTAAGTGAAGATGATGCCAGGGTGCTCCCTGGAGCACACACTGCATCAAGAGGGGCACAGCCTGAATGGGCTTCCTGGAAGCTGTCTGTGGGGAACCCTCAGGTCAATATTGCAAAAAGTCTTTCAATAAAAAATTCACATGGAAAGTTTAGATAAAATTTTTAACTTGTGAAAATTCATTTCAAAATACAAAGCATAATCTGGGTATGGTGATACATGTCTGTAATCCAAGCACTCCCAAGGGGCTGAAGCAGGAGGATTGCTGTGAGTTCCAGGCCTACCGGGGCTACATAGTGAGTTCAAGGCCAGCCTAAATTACACAGAAACCCTACCTTTAAGAGTGAAAATAGAAAGTATAAAATACCAAAACAAGCAAACAAACAAAATATGTGCAATAGCCTTTAGTATACACCACTGGCCTGCCCAAGAAACGCTTATCTTCATCTTCTGACATGAACATAATCTAGTGATTGCACTTTTGCTTGGGCACATTCAGTGATCCTTACTGGAAATGTGCAAACAGCCTTTTTTTTATTAAATAAGCTTTAACTGAATCATGAAGTTTGTTCAAAATACTAATGCAAACTTGACTGTTAAGAGCTATGTGGCGGTGTCAGGATGATCAAATTATAAGTGGATCATTGTCAAAGGTAAAATCTTTGGTTATTGACTTCAGAGTGTCCCCTGCTTGCTTCTTTCCAGTATAATACAAAAAAAATTCCTCAAATAAGGGAATAGTTTTAAAGGGCATTTTAGAGTTCCTCTATAGTTATGTAAGCAGTGAGCGGATTAGCTAATCACATAGAAGAAAATAAATCAAAAATCTATCTAGAACTCTAGAGGATTTTAATGAGATATCCTTGTGTAGGTCTTGAAAGAGAGCTCTTGCACGGGATTCTGACTTTCTTGTAGGTGTTATTCATGAGCACCTTTGGATTTTTTTCACCACCTGCTAGCTAGAACACTGGCAAATTTATATTCTTTTAGATATTGCTGTCCTGGCAATCATGCTTCCTTTTTCCCACTAAGAACGTGTTTGAATTTTAACTATACAAACAACAAACGAAGCACTCATATCTTGATTCGACTTGTCACAGTGGTAGTGTTTATTTACACTATCGTTTTATTATTGTTTGCTGTTTGAAGTAATTCCTAGTGAACTTTTCACTTTAATGCTTCATTCTGCTTATCACTATATGAGTATTTACTAGTGGCTGCACACAGAACAGGAATGATTGAACACTTCTAAATGGGATGACATGTGAACTGACTATGCATAGGCATGATAAAAGTTTGAAACGTTTACGCTTAAACACCTTTTCAGTTATGCATATCCACCACTTTATCATGTTGTGTGTCATTATAATAAATACAAAATTGATTCCAGTTCTAAAACAATGAGTGTAGACTCAAGATATGTTTTCATTTGTTTCACATGGGTCAGATAAAAATTTCTCTGACTTTCTTTTAATAAATTGCTCCAGAGAGGACCACTTTCTCTCTCCAGCACAAATGTAAATACCTGAAGTGATTTTGATAGCCTGGTTTGTTTGCTCTGCTCCACACCTTTACTCTTTAAAAGTCCGTTAACATCTAGTGAGCAGAGTTCTTTTGTTAAAAGAGCCATGCATGTATTGTACCTTACTTGGGGAAGTCCCAGGGGCACCTGCTGTACCTTCTGTCCCCAGCCTTTGTTGCACTGCCACCTGCTTCTTGCCACATGGCCTCACAGTCTGCCTTTAAGTTGCTCATCCTCTTTTCTCCCTGAAAAGTATGTTTTCTAGGCAACTTTTCACTGAAGTTCAGCATCATTTATCTAAATTTGCCCTCGCTTTAAAAATAGAAAAATTGCTTGCTTGTAATTCTAGCACTTGGGAGGCTGAGGCAGGAGAAATGCCATGAGTTTAAGGCCAGTCTGGACTTACGCAGTGAGTTCAAGACCAGCCTGAGCTACATAATGAAACCCTGTCTCAAAACAAAAAACAAAAACAACCCCCCAAAAGAAAAATGCTGTAATTTAAATAGCATGTAGATACTTTAAAAAGTAAGTATATATTAGATAATATCTTAAAATTTGTTAAAATAGCACCTATTGTAAGATTAACTAGGTTTATTCAAAACTAGTGTAAGTTATAATTACTTACAACTATTATAGCTAACGTGTCATTGTTAGTAATAACAAAATGGAGAAAAACAATCCTTTAGTAGAATTTTCTGTACACACGGACCCTTTAACAAGAAATACCACTTTGTATTATCACATCACTTTTATGTTGACTGCAGACTCAAAAGTAAAGTTATAGAATATTCAATTTAGGGAAGTCAAGTGGGTGGCTGCTGGTTACAATGCAAGATTTTTCCCTTACTGAAATAAAATTTGGTAAAACATATTTTTCCTGTTGGCTCACTTGTGAGAAGATTGCAATATATAATGTATTATAAAATGTGTAACATTTATGATTGCAGTTATGAAAATGTACCTCAGAGTCCTGAGCCTTCTATGCACTAAGCTCCCAACAGTCTCAGGGCTTTTTCTAGAATGCTCTGCAGAGAATTTTCCTGTTTGTCTCTGTGCCTGGCTACCTCTCCTCCAAAGTGCAGCAGAGTCATTGTATACCAGGTTATGATCCAGGTAAAATCTTCTCCTAATGCTCCAAATTTAATTCATAGTATCAAATCTGATTATAATTAATCATTTTGTTGTAATTCTTAATGTCTATGTTCTCCAATAGACCGAAGTTTCCTTGGAGCAGTAATTGTGTCATAGTTCACTCATGGTCCTAGTAAGTGGACAGTGAATTTAAACCTGGTGTCTTTGAGTGTAGTTCCCAAACTTTTAGCCTCTCATTATTTTGGAGTTTTGATTTATGTTTTTCTTTTATTTATTTATTTATTTATTTATTTTTTGAGACAGGATCTTGCTATGTAGTTCAGACTGGTCTTGAACTTACTATGTAGCCCAGGCTGACCTTGAACTCGCTGTGATCTTCCTGCCTCAGCTTCCTGTGTTCTGGGAGTACAAGTGTGCCCACAGCTGCATTTTTCTCATTGAACTTAAATGCTGAACTTTTTTTCATATACTTATTGGTCATTGGTGCTTCTTCTTTCAAGAAGTGTCTGTTCAATTCATTTGCTAACTTATTGATCTGGACTATTTGATTTTTTGATTTTAATATTTTTGAGTCCTTTATATATTATAGATGTTAATCCTCAGTTGGAAAATTAGCTGGTAAAGATGTTCTCCCATTTTTAGGCTGCCTCTTCACTCTGTTAGTTGTTTCCCTTACTGTGTAAAAATTTTTTAATTTGATGTAGTCCTATGGTTGATCCTTTCTACTATTTCCCTTGCTGTGTTTAGGAAGTTTTTGCATATGCCTAAGACTTTAAGCATTTCCCCTATGCTTTCTTCTAGCAGTTTCAGTGTTTTAGGTCTTACAGTTAGATCCATGTAGAGTTGATTTTTGCACACTGTGAGAGAAAGGAGTCTACTTTTTATCTTGTTCAAGGAGACATCTAGTTTTCCCAGCATCATTTACTAACTTTTCTCCAACAATATTTTTTGACACCTTTTATTAGAAACCAGTTATGTGGATCAGGTAGTAAATGTGTGGATTTATTTCTATGTCTTGTATACTATTCAATTGGTCTATGTGTCTATTTATGTGCCAGTACATACTGTTTTGGCATTTTGCTATAATTTGAAATAGTAATATCTCCAGCTTTGTCTGCTCTTTTTGCTAAAGAACGCTTGGTTTTTCTGGGTCTTTTCCCATGTGAATTTTAGGATTTTGTCTCCTAGTTTTGTGAAGCATGTCATTAGAATTTTGATGGCAATCTTCAGAGTGCTTTTTGATACTGTGGCAATTTTAACAGTATTAACTTTGCAATCCATGAACATGGGAAAACTTTCTATCTCCTAGTGTCTTAATTTCCTTACCTGGTGTTCTGAAATTTTCATTGTATAGGTCTATCTCCTCCTGGGTTAGATCTCCCCCCACTTTTTTTTTTTCTGAAGCTCCTCTGAATGGAATTGTTTTACTGAATTATTTCTCAGTTTACTATTAGTGTATGGAATAGCTATTAAATTTTTAATATTATTTTATACCTTGCTACTTTGCTGAGTTCATTTATTTGCTCTCATAATTTAAAGTGTATCTCAATAATGTTCTGCATACATTTTTGTTTGGTTTTCCTTCCTAGGATTGCTACCTTGAGCATCTCTAGCCTCAAAATAGGTACAAAGAAAGGAAAACTCTGAAAAGTTCTGGAATCTGTCTGTCCTTATTTCTTATATAGATTTTATAAAACAGGGACATGTATCTTGAGAGTTAGCATTTGGTAAGCTGTACAGGTACCACACTACTACTGACATTGTCACAGTTACTGTGCCCCACAGGTCTGATCCATGTCCATCTTGCTTGATCCAAAGCATCAGATATGAACACTGAATCTCCTATTTTTATTCATAGCTTGCTATCAAACTTATGAATAAATGAATAAAGACAACTGTTGCTTTGACTGCATTCAATTTTCAGCTGCTCTTTCTTGACTATTACACCAGGTTTCTTGGCCTTCACCTCACTAGACCCTGGCTGTCCTTCCTTTAAACATTGTCCCTGGGAACAGACTTTGCTAAAGTATTTTCTCTCAAATTCTGCATGTGTATAGCTCTTCCTTCTCCCTTACATAGTGACCATAACATGCTTTCTACTTGAATCTTGATAATACTTTTATTTTATTCTAATAACCAGATGTGAATAAATTGACTTGGTTGCCCTTTCTTCCATCTTTGTTCATTTGCATGTTGAACCTGTTTTATGTGCAAAGTAGTGAGCTAAGCTCTTAGGGAAAAGACAAAAATACATGCAAACAATAGATTTTGTTTAACAGTATTTCATACTGTTGTTCAATTGGGAATGATTTACACTGGTTTATTTGCAGAAATTGAGCTCAGCTTAGCTGTACCTCTGTAAATGAAACCTGACTAAACTCAAACAAAGGGCAACTTTAAAAAAATGCTCAATAATTGAAGATTGATGTTGAAAACACATCTTCCCAAAGTGAACTTAAACAATAGGTATTTTAAAAATTCCACTTTACAGCTGAAATATTTGAAAACTACCAAAATTTAGAAACCAGGTTGTGTGTTTGTACACTCTTCTCTCAATGATAAATACTTTACTAGTGATTTCCACAAACTTTAATTTCCTTTATGGTAATGCTTGCTTTGGGACAATCCTTTACCTATTCAGAAGTATACATTGAATTGGTGACTTTTTTGCATATATGTGTGATTCAGTGATTCTTCTTTGCTGGTGTTACATACAATGTAAGAATATTGTATATATGAATATTTTGGGCATTATCTTTGGAATCCTACTCTTTGAGCTAGATGCAGTGGCACGGGCCTGCAACCCCAGCCCTCGGGAGACTGAGTCAGGAGGATCATGAGTTTGAGGCCAGCCTGGACTACATAGAAAGATACCCCTGCTAAAAAAAAATTGAATCATACAACCTTAAAAGTTTAAAGCAACCTGGGAATGTAACTCAGTGATAGAGCAAATGCTTAGCACACCAGGCTCTGGGTTCCGATCTTATGGGTTAATATAGCAAATTCTTCATTTTGCAGATGAGAAAATTGGGGATAAGCATTAGCTATTTTGTTTTGTTTTGCTTTGTTTTGTTTTGGTGAGACAGGCTCTCACTATGTAGTTCAGGCTGGCCTTAAACTTATTTTTAGCTCAGGTCATCAGCCTGACCTCCAAATCTTGATCTTCCTGCCTTAGCCTGCTAAGAGCTGGAATTATGGGCCTGCACCACCACACTCACCTCTTAGCAGGTGTTTTTGTTTGTTTGTTTGCTTTTTTGTTTTTTAATTGTTTTATACTGGGGATAGAACTCACAACCCTTATCTGGTGTTCTTCATAACCTTCCTCTCTGTGTCTTTGATATCTTAACTCATTCTACCTTCTTAGATCATTAATGGAAGGTAAATGGTAACGTGTTTCTATTAAAAATTTTTAAAGTGGATTATCCTGTCTCATTCATAGTTTTGTCAAAATAGCAAAAAACACTTTGGAAATATCAAGCAGGAAGACTTAATTCAGGTCACACAGTGCTCACACACTCACTCGAAACCCTGCAGAAACAGGATTCAGGAAAGGACGCTGTTCACCCTCAGGTTCCCCACTGACTTGGATAAGTCAGGGAGCTGACAGCACTGACCAAACAGCTTCCAATACTGAAGCTGTGAATTTCTGGGAAAACCCATGAGGGCCAGTGTGGAACCTCAGATATGGTGGAAGTCAAGCATTTGGTGGCCTGCTATTACTAAATGACTAATAAAGTTATCTGCATCTCTTTCACCTTTTGGTGCACCATTCGGTGCAGCTCTGGGGATTGATTCAGTGCCTTCTCATTGAACTGCATCCCTGTACCTTTCTTTTTTCTTTTCTTTTTTTTTTTTTTTTTGGAGACAGGGTAGACAGGGTCTCTCTATGCACTTTAGGCTGGCCTTGAGCTTACTTTGTAGTTCAGGTTGGTCTCAAACTTGCTACGAGCCTCCTGCCTCAGCCTCCTGAGTGCTGGGATTATAGGCATGCACCACCATGCCTGATTGATTTACTTTTGAGACATGGTCTCTCTCAATGACCCAGGTGAGACTCAAACTTGTGATCTTCCTGTCTGCCTCCCAAAGTGTTAGGTTTACAGATGAACATCCTGGCTTCTCCACCATCTGAAAGCCCTGTTAATACTTCTAAGAGGCACAGTCTGAATTGTAAAAGGAAATGAACTCTAAAGTCCATGTTACTTCATTATTTATTTGCTGCCTTCCAATTTAAAGGCAAATTTTCTCCTATACCTTAATAGTTTACAAATTATCAATGTACTCTAAAACTAAATACTAACGGATGTTTATAGTAATGGAATTGCTCATGCTGGAAGGGTATAGAGCTCATTTAAATCTTAGCCTTTATTTAGAGGATCAAGTCACGTATAAATGGGCGTGGAGAGCCAACGTTTTTATCCTGTCTCCATGGCTATAGTTAATGTTTTCTTGATATACTTGTCTCCACATCTGCCTGTTGCTCTATACTTATTTCTGTAACTTATAATTTAGTAAGGTAATTATTTCTTATATTTAATTATGTAGTTCTAGGGTCCTGTGTGAGTTTCATAAGACACATACACATGAGTATTAACTAAGAGGGAGTTAAGACTGGTCATTGCTGTTCCAGGATAAAAATCACCCTTTTATCTGGTAACTTACAGAGAGAAAAGCTGACCAATAAATCTATTTAATCACATCTCTCAATATTGTGAATGATCCTCTGGGTAGCTATGTATTATAAGTCTATCGTGGCCACTTCTCATTTAGACTTGTTGTTCTGGATGAATTTTGCTATAGCACTAGGGTTTTCTTTAGTATAGACCATTCCTGGATCACTCTGTTATAGGTTGCATTGTCCTCTGGCCCTCCAGTTTTCCTTTTGGGCTATTGGTCTTTCAACACACAGTTAGGGAATTAAAGTAAATCATTTAATCCATGCAGCATGTCACTCAATAGTATACTTTTGGAAATTGTTTCCACAGGAGCACCAGTGAAAGCTGCTAGTCTGAGATATTGATACTATAGAAAAAACTGACAGCTTACTCCTTGTATTGATTCTACTCTTCTCTACAAATATAGACTCTGTTCCCTACCACAGCCTTGTAAGTGGTGCCTGCTGAGGTTGCTAAATTGCTTTGTAAATTATTTATTACTTGGACACCTTGTAAAGATCTCTTTTCTTCTTATCTGACTTACTTGTACTTTCGTCAGTCTCATATATACTGAAAGGCCTCAGAGGATATACCTACCACAACCTTCGTGTGTAATCCCTTTCTTTCTATTTTATATTGTAAGCAAGTTTTGCCCGCCAGTATCATGTTTATGTGTCTTCCCACTGGTTCTTGTTTCTGACATATTGTTTACAAAATGTTGTGAATTTTTATATGCATCTGTGCCACACTGAGTGCCATCCAGCCTGGCAACTTGGCAATTAACTGGCACATTTTAAACCTAAAAAGTTTAAGGTATTTGAAAAATGATGGAGAAAATAATTTCTTTTAGCAAAAAAAAAAAAAAAAAAAATCTAAAGGTGCATTTTTAATTACTTGCGTCAGTGTAGTAGAGTCAATATTCAAAAAAAGTTGCAAGAACTTTTTCTCTTTTGAGTTAAACTAGAAAAGTTTAGGGTTATTTTTTATGATTTTTCTGAACCAGAATATTTTTAATGTTGATAATTTAGATAGGAAAAATGCACTTTTACATCCAGTAAACAAAGCAAATTAAATAGATTGCCACTCCCTACATTTAGATGCCTCAAATTATACACACAATTAACAAATACTTGAAAGAAAAAAATCTGTACTTCATATTACCCTTTCCCCCAGCTTTTTGCATTAGTAGACTCAGGACCAGTGTATACTTTTAAAATTAAGGATAGAGTTATTTTAATGCCTCTTGTAGCTTGTAGAGTTATTTTACTGCCCTTGTAGTTTGACAATCCAAGAACCTTCCCTTCTCATCCATCCTTAAAATTCATTTATGTTTACTGAATAAGGACTACTTAGCTGCATTTCCAACATTTATGAGCTCTGTGATTATAGGCAAATAACTTAATCTTTGCATATATTAGCTTCTTTCACTATAAAGTGAAATTAAAATAGTGATAATAATACTATCTATATCCAAGTTATTGAAAAATAAATATGACAATTAATTAGGAGTCTTAGCATATTCATATAAAAGTAGTCCCTGCTTACCTACCTGATGGGGACATGTTTCAAGACACCTGGTAAATCACAGATAGCATTGCAACTTACATGTACTAGGTCTCTTTCCAACATATACACTTGTATGATAAAGTTTAGTTTATAAATTAAGCATAATAACATATTAATAACAATAACTAATAAGATGGGATGATTAAAACAATATGACATATTAAAAGTTGTGAATATGGTGTTGGTCTCCAATCTCTCTCTCTCTTGATATATATATATATATATATATATATATATATAATTGTACTGTACTTACCCCATAATGGTAATGGAAAGTGGTACAAATGCCTTCCTCTTGAGATGTGGTGTTGTGACCTATAATATTAGGTTTATATGATGTAGTTGTTGTGACTTATAATATTAGGTTTCTATGGAAACATTGCTCGAATGTAAGCACTGTGATAACTTGACAATAGATCAAATTACTAACAAGGTTAATGAATAGCTACTGGGTGAGTAGTATATAAAATGTAGGCTCTCTGAACAAAAAAGTATTCACATTCCAAGTGGGATAGGGCAAGATGGTGTGAGATTTTTACCCTGCTATTCAGAATGGTGAAAAATTTAAAATATGAGAATTATTTCTGGAATTTTCAATTTCCGACCTCAATTGACCCTAAGTAACTGAAACCATAAAAGACAACTAACTACTATATTAGGTGTCAGTGATGGTTACATTACTCATATATAATTTTTTACTTACAGATTCAATTTTGTGATGATTATATGTTGTATAATTTCAGTAGATACAACATTGAAAACTAAAACCATGCAGTTAGCATCTACAATTTAAAATCATTGCATCTTTTTTTTAACTGTAGAAATTTGAGGATCATGAAAATACATTGGTTGATTGTAAAGATGAGAATCAAACTAAGCAAACTAAGGGCCTTGTCCTTGCTAGACAAATGCTCTACCACAGAGCTGCATCCTCAGTTCATGAACACATGCTTGTAAGATCACTGTAATTCTCAAAGCAATGGATAATACCTGTCTGTTAGAGGGCAAAGAATAAAGTCACGAAGATTTGTAAGAAAAGCAAGTCTTTTTAGCTGGGCAGCTGTTGATAAGAGATGAGTGGGCACAAAAGAGCAAATCGGGAAATAAACAAGTTGATTTAGATAATGAGGCCTTTGTAGACATAGGTTTCAAATTGTCTGGATAACCCTCCATGGGAGGTTTGCACCAGTGCAAGGTTGGTTTTCTTGCTCACTTCTTTGTGCCAACACATTACATGGCCTCATGTCATTCTTCCCCAGAATACTGAAGGCACTTTACCTTTAAGAATGAGTTTTCAATGCCCTTTTTTGAACTCAACTTCTGGCTTGGGATATTGTTTCTTAATATTGTTCCAGTGTCTCATGGCCCAGCTGAAGTGCCACCTCCCTCAGCAGATCTATCCTTGTCCTCACTGACTTGTTTTGCATGAGTAGTAGGAGTCACTGTACCTTACATCTGAGATTAGATACAACGCTACCTGGTTTCATCATTTTTTTCCTGTGAGACTATTTAACCAGAAATATAGGGCAGAAAGAATCTTTCACTGTCCTTTCAGTAACAAAAAAATGATGGGTTAAAGAAGTTAAAGACTGATGAAAGAAGTTTTTCCAGATAAAATACAGGGGCCAGCACTGAATTGGAGCTTTATAGTAGCTGCCTATATTTGTGCACATTGCACGTTTCCCGACTTGCCAATAAGGACTGCATTTCCCACACAACTTCATAAACCACAGAAGTCATTGCATAATTTTTCTCATGTATTCCTACAGTCTTAAGAGCTAACTGATTTCTTTTGAGAAAATGGAAGAGAAGAATCGCCTGTCCTGGATGACTATGCCTAGCTCTTTTTTGTGGGGGCAGAAGTGAGAAGTTTCTTGAACAGTTGGAACAAATACTCATATATAAATGTAAGATAGTAAAATATGAAAAACCTGTATTGAAAAATGTATTTTTATCTCTATATACATTTAGTGGAGATGGAGCTACAAGGAGAATTATTATTAGGGTGAATCAGTTTTATGTTAACAGTGTTTAGAAAAGGAAGCAATATCCTCCATTTCAGCTGGGTTTATGTCCTTATAAACCCATTGTAAATTGAAACTGTCAGAAGTTGAAAATGCACTTAATCTGCATCTGCTTAACCTATCGTACGACCCAGTGTAGCAACCCAGCACATTGTAAGGTATATGTAGGTTGTTTAGTCTCATGATGGCCTGGCTGACCACGAGCTGTGTATCAGCACGCTACCCCTGACCACCCTGGAGCTAGAGGGATGATTTTACATAGGCCAAGGAAAAGATCAAGTTTCAAAATTCAAAGTAGGGTTTCAACTGCATGCATATCATTATTGGAACATGAAAAAGTAAAAAACTTGTAAGTTGAAGATCACCTGTGTTAGACAAAATTAAACTAATTTTACTGTGTTTTCAGTCCTGAAAAGTAATGGAGGGTGGTTGGGGAGACTTCTTCAACTGCTGAGTTTCTAGAAAAAGTCCTTCTTTCTTTCTTACTAAATGAATCATTGAGGGAAATATTATAAATTCATATCATGTAACAGTGCTTTGTAAATGTACCTAATGAAGTAATGAATTTTATAATGAAATAAATGACATAATATACATAGACAAAATGTTTTTACACAGTAAATAAAAAGTAATCCTCTTCCCTTCAACTCATACACACTTGGTTGACTATATGGAAGGCAACTCGGGAGAAATCATGTGGTAGATAAGTGAAAATTTAAGTCTTCTTTATTGCCTGAAATAATGAGGGGAACATTAGTAAGGTCTTTTATTATAGTTGCATAAATTGGGTTTTAATTTCTGGCCATTGAGAGTACTGCTCCTGACATGAGATTAAATCCATTTTTATTGAATACTGTATAATAAATGTAGATTGCATGTTAAGATATTATGAATCATGTGCAGTTAGAAACATTCTTATCAAGTGCAGATACTGTGTTTTGTTTGTCCTTGAAATTATTACCTAGATTAGTGCCTTGAATACAATAAGTGGTCATTATTTCTTAAATGAATGATTGGTAGTGAAACGTGATCTTAAAAATGGTCAAAATTTAGATAATACTGGTAACAGAATATATAGAAATAACCATGCATTAAAACGCAAAAACAAAACTCTTTATTTTCATAATAAACATCTGTTTTAAAAAGATAACAATAGCAATTTTATTTAAATTGAAGTAAGTTGCTGCTGCCAGCTATACCCAAGGTAGTTTTTATTGGTTTTAAGGAAGGTATATAGTTTTATAGTTGGTTTCTACCAGTGACATCTCATCAGCTAAAAAAATTAAAGACAGAATAAGATGAATATATTGAAAGAATAACAATGGTAGTGTCTTTGTAACTGATTCACATATCGTATTATTTAATATTTAAAGATTATGTAGTTTTTTTCCTAAGTTTTTCATGTTGCTTTCTTTCTTGAAATCATGAACAACAGTATTTTCTGTTTTCATACAATGACTTTTAATACAGTGGTAATATCTCTGAATTCTCTATTTTGACTATTTCCATTTATTTGTGTTTATTTTAATTATTTTTAATTACAATTTTAAGGATGTAAGTGATTATTATCAAGCAGAACTTTCAACCACTAAGCAGTAATTTGATGATAGGCCTCAAGATTTTCACTATGCTCAGGAGCTAGTAGGATCTTGCTATTTCAGTGCTTTCCCTGGGCATAGTGTCAATTTTGGCACTTGTGTAAGAAAAGTGAAATTACATAAATTAAGACAGATCACTTTTAAATTTTTAAAATTAAATTAAATAACATGATCATATTATATGAATAGTAACACTGATTAATTACAATATTCATACCACTGTACTTGAGAAATAGAGTAATATCAATTATTCTCCCCCTCTTATTTAACAATCGCATAACTTTCTCCTTCCTCAATAAAATCTTTTTTGTGAACTAACACATTAAATACCATGAACTATCATATTGTATTTATAAAGATGTACTCTTGCTAATAAAGACATGTGAATTATCCATGGGAAAAAGGACGTAATGTTAAAACTAATATATAAAATCTATCACTTCTTCAAGAATAATTTTATATTTAAATCTAATTTTATTGTTATAAGTACTGTGCAAGATAACAATTATTTAAAAATTAAAACAAATTTACAGTTTGTTTGTTTCCTTCCTTCCTTCCTTCCTTCCTTCCTTCCTTCCTTCCTTCTTTCTTTCATACAGTGTCTAGCTATGCAATACAGGCTGGCCTTGAGCTTGTTATGTAGCTCGGATTGGCCTCCAGCTCATAATCCTCCTGCCTCAGCCTCCTGAGTGCTGGGATTACAAATGTAAGCGCCTATGCCTGACTCGGGCAATTAATTAAAAATATAAGACACCAGTTAGTCTAGTCACTGTTATTTTTTATTCTCTTCTTATTGTGAACCCTCTCTGACACCTACTGGCAGGATTCTAGAAGCTTTTGAGTAAGTCTAAGCATTCTCATTTCTTCTCAGCTCAGTTGATGTAATTAATATTAACATCACAACACTGAAAATTTTTTAGGTTCTGTTTCCTGCAACCTTTCATGGTTAACTACTCGCAAAAATGTTTGAAGTTACTGTACTTTTTTTTTAGCATATTTTCAGTCTTCTGCGTATTTGAATGACTTGCTTAAGAGTTCACCATCTCTTATTCACAGGGATATTACTCTCCAATGTTAGAATTGTTGAATAATCTTGCACTTGCTTGTATCACTTAACTTATATGAATAATCTCCTTGTAAAGCTCAAAAGCATAGCTGGTTGTCAGGAAAGAGTTTTCAGAACATTGGGTGTCACTACATTCAGAAAAGCAAAGACGACATAGAGGCAATGTTTGGTGTGTAAATTATACTACAATGGAACAATATCAAGTGTAGTATTATTACGTATTACAGTGATTTAAAATAAAAGTTTTGCTACTCCACAGGTGATAGTATATACTTTTGTGACTGAAAATAGATGTTTTAGGAAAGGTGAAATGTAATAGTGTTTATGAGATTTAGGAACATGATCAACTTCATGCAAATTTTATTGTAGAAAGTTCACTTTTTCAATTCCAGTGTTCTATGATTTGGAAGAATTTGGTTGAATAGGGTTGACAGGTGTTCATTTATTCCTCACATGATCTGATCAGTTATATAAATGCTGGGGATAGAAATGAAGGGTGTGATGATGGGGAATCAGCTAGGGCTGTGCAGTTGTATTTGAACCTCTATAAAGCTATCTGAAGACCCATAGTTACCTAGGTAATTTTTTAAAACAAAAAGTGTTCTAAGGGCAGAAAAATATGTTTGTGTGTCATTGAAACATGTTTAATTGCACATCTCATTCCTGTAAAAGAAATTCCTAATCAGCAGTGATAATAGAGACCAGGAAAAGGCTAGAGATTGGAGAACAATTAAAAGAAGATTCAATAACAGTAATGAATACAGCTAATAAAAAACTCAATGAGAATAAAATAACACCGCTTCATATAATTATTGAAGAGGAGGAAACCAGCATAAATTCAGAGCATCAGATCTTTATTTCATCATAATTTCTATTGCAATTTTTCTCTTGATTACTCTGTGATCTTTTATTGATATCTTGGTTTTCCTTGTAATATTGCAAGAATCACTGTAGCTATTTCTGTGTTCTGATTTTTATTACTCTGTGTTAGAATTCATTAATTTCACCTTTAGAAATTTTAGAAGTTTGTCATTAAAATAAGGTTCTTACATTATCACATTCTAAGTTACATTAGAAACTAAACTTGAATTGATTTTAATTTTTTTATTAGTACATGCTTTCAGTACATATTTACATTCCTTGTGTGGAATTGGTGTGTGAAAATAACACATCTTTGTTTTGTTTTTTCCTCTTTCCCCTTACTCTATCTCTTAATCCCCTATGGTACTCCTTTATTTTGTTATTTACTGAGTATATAATGAATACTCATCAATATACCATCCAACTTGGAAGTAAGTGTATTTAATATTATCCTAATGTCTTTAAGTCTCAGGTATAAAAAGTTTTAAAAAGTACAGAAGCCTTTAAAGTACAGTATAGTGCGATTAATATTAGTATACCTATTAATGGAGAGCCTGCTGAAAGTATAAAATTGTAAAGTATCAATAGGCAGCCAAACCTTAGGACACTTGGGAACCATGTAGAATCCTTCAGTTCCACCACAGGGTCCTTTACCAGCACACAATTAGTAATCGAATGCACAGCTTTTAATTGCTAAGTCTTAAAAGTGTCCTACATATCTATCAAGAGATTAAAGAAATGTAGTATTTATACACAATGGGGTACTCCTCTGACATAAAGACATACAGGAAAATGGATGTATGTTGAGACTATTATGTTAAGTGAAATAAATCCGACATCCAAGTTGATATATTGCATATGAGGAACCTAGAATACAAATAAATTAGAGAGCAAAATAAAAGATGATGGGAAACAAGGAGATCTTCTACAAAAGGGAAGAGGATTTTGAGATGAAGAGAGGTGGGAGACAGTGGAGGGAAAGGGATGAAAAAAGAATTAAAATGTGTTACGTACGTATACCAATTCCCCACAAAGAATGTAAACATTATTTACTGCAAACATGTATTGAAGAAAATAAAAGTTTAAAAAATTCTCACAAGAAAACTTTAGTATTAGATGACTTCACTGATGAGGGCTAACAAGTTATTTATCTTTGTTTTTTTAAAGACAGGGTCTTGCTTTGTAGTTCATGCTGGACTTGAGCTGGCTTTGCAGTGAAGGTTGTCCTCAAAGTTGAAATGATCCTTCTGTGTAAGCTTCCTAAATGCTGGAATTATAGGTGTGCGCTGGCCTGCCTGACCTAACAAGCATTTTAAACACAAGTCAACTCCTTTAAAAACACTTCACAATATTCAAGAGAAAGGAATATTTCTTAACTTACTCTACATGACCAGTATTATTGTGGTACTGAAATGAGGTAAATGTATCAGAGGAAAAGGCAAGCACAGAACTATAACTTTATGAACACTAAGCACAAAAAATCCTTAAGAAAATGCTTGCAAAGCATATGCAACAACATAAAAGTATACTATATAATATAATTAATAAGATTCATACAAGTTAAACCAATAATATTTGTCTTAGAAAGGAAATTCGACATTAAAAAAATCAACCTCTACTGAAAGAATAAGGATAAAAACCATGTGCTCTTCTAAGTAAGTGCATAAAAATCATTTGTCAAAATCCAGGGCACTTTCTTTATAGCTGAGTAAGACTCCATTGTATAAAAATACCATATCTTTTTTATGCATTCCGCATTTGATAGACCTTTGGGTTGTTTCCAAGATTTAGCTGAGCAACTGCTTCTGGGATAACAATATGGAATGTATTAACTTGCATTAGTTTTCTACTATTTTTTTTGAAATTCTGTATTGTTTCTATCCTTTTATTCTGTTTGTTTGCTTTTTTGTTTTGTTTTGTGTTTTGCTTTTTAAAATAAAAAAATCCAAAGCACTTTAATCACTAAATCACTTCATAAGCTAGAAATAGAAGTAATCTTCCTTAGCTAGGTAAAGTTCATCTTATAGGGAAAGATAAAACTGTTTATCTATCATTCCACTAATGCTTAAAGACTGAAATTGGGATTACCAATATTGGGAAAAAGATAAAAACATCTGTTTTTGTTCTTTCTGTTTAATATTTTACTGGACATTCTAGCCAAAGCAACTAAGCAAGAAAAAGAAGCAAAAGGTACTCCACCTGCAAAGTAAGAGGTGAAACTCTTCCAGTTTGCAGATGCCAGGATGCTATACATAAAGAGATTTTAAGGAAACCCTGAAACTTATTACAGCCAATAAACTGTTTCAACAATGCTACAGAATTCAGTCAATAGACAAAAAATCATTTAATTTCTATGCATCAACACCAAATATTCTGAAAATAAAATTAAGAAAACAGTTCCATTAGCAATAACATTGAATAAAACAAGGAATAAATGTAGCAGAGGTATTAGAGTGTGCACTAAAACTACCAAAAATTGAAGAATACTTAAATAAATAGAAAGATATTTCATGGTCATGGATTGGGAGGGTTAATACTGTTAAGATGGTAAGATAGCATTCCTCAAATTGATCCTCAGATTCAACACAATCCTCACAAAATTCCACTTGTTTTTGCAAACGACTTGTTTTTGCAAATCCTAAAGTTCATATACAAATACAAAGGACCTAAATAAAGCAAAAGATTAAAAAATACAAAAGAGAGTTGTAAGACCCACACTTTCTGATTTCAAAATTTACTACAAAGGTGTCTATGTAATGCTACCATAAATATAAACATAAAGGTCAGTGAAGTATAAGTAATAGTCTAGAACTAAGCTCATCCCTTTATGGTTAATTGAATTTTGACAAGGCATTAAGACAGTTCACTGTGGGAAACTGTAATCTCTTCAAAAGTTGCACCAGGACAATCGGAAACTGTATCCAAAAGAATGAAGTTAAGCTCTTAACTAAAACTGTTTACAAAAATAACTCTAAATAGCCAATGATGTAAATGTAACAGTTAAAACTCTCTAACTAGTAGAAGAACATAGGTCTATGCCTTCTTTATTTGACTCTTGCATGAAATAATGACTCTTGCATGAAATAATGACAGCACAAAATAGAACAAGATATAAATAAGATTTAAACAAAATTAAGAATGTTCATGCTTGAAAGAACGTTGTCAAGAAAGTTAAAAAAATCTGCAGAATGAGAGGCAATATTTGCAAATCACATATCTCATGTAGTCTAATATCCAGAGTTAAAAAAAAAACTTGACCATAATAACAGGATGAATAAGTCAATTAAAAATGGATGAATGACTGGAATATATGTGTCTCCAAAGCACATATACAACTAATAAGCATATAAAATATGCACTCTATCATTATAAAAATGTAATTAAAGACAATGAAAGGATATTTTATTCCTGTCATGATAGTGAAAATAAATAAGAGGATATATTGAGTATTATTAAAGATTTGAAGAAATGGAAATCTCATGTATTAAAGGGTGGAATATAAAATGATGCAGTCACTTTAGGAAAATACTTGCTAATTTCTGAAAAAGTTAGACAAAGTTTTCATTTGAAAAAAGTTTCCCAGAGATGTACACAAGAAATTTAAAATATATGGCAGTATGAAAGATTGTATAATGTTTATATCAACATTATTCATTAATGCTAAAGATAATAAGCAATCCAGTTGAATCATCTGAACAAAATTGATATGGATCCATATGATAGAATATTATTCAGTCATAAAAAATAAAGCACTAAAACCTTTTTTAATACTGGTATGATAGCACATATAGTCCTTCAAAACAGTAAACTGAGTGAAAGAAGTAAGATTTATACACACAAAATATTGTAGAAGTCTATGTATGTGAACTCTCTAGAATGAAAAAATTTAGATTAGTGGGTTTCAGGGACTGGAGGTGAGATGAGCATGACTGCTAATGTAAGTGAATTTTTTGGGAGTGACAGAAATGTTCTAAATTTGATAGAGATAGTGGTTGCCCAATCTTTCAAATATACTTAAAAAGACTTAATCATAAATAGATATATGTATACAATATGTTATAAAATGTAATTCATATATTTATGCATTCATAGTTATTTGAATTTTATAATATATAATTATGATATATTAGAATATCCTAGAGAAATTTTAATTGATAAAATGATGAAGGAAGAATAATGGACACTGGAATTTTAATGTATATGATAAAACTATAGTAATTCAAAAAGTTTGATACTATTTGTTATATGATAGATCTGTAAGATGAAACAGAGTCCAAATATATTCCTAAACACACACGCATGATTTTTTTCCCTACATGGAGACTATATCGGATCATTGCTAAAAGATATTTTGTTCAATAATAGTGTATAGACAACATTTCTGTGTTAGAAAAATACTGTATTTGCATTCTGATTTCACTTATTATGCCAAAATATGTTACACATAAAATTTTAAATTTTTTTAATTGATAAAAAATTTATGTGTATTTATAGAACATGATGTTTTGAAATATGTATACACTGTGGAGTGACTATATAGAGCTCACTGACATATACATTATCTCACAAAAATTGCAGTAAAAGCCCTTAAAATCTGCTCCCTTAGTAATTATAAAGTGCAATGCACTGCTGCTTAATCTAGTTGCCATGTTGTACAATAGATTGCTTGAATTACTGAGCCAAAGTTTAAACATAAAATGAATGAACATATGAAAGTTTTATTAAAAACAGAGAAATTGACACAGATAATGAAATTTGAATACGTGAAACTTTAAAACATCTGCATGCCCCAAATAATAGTTTATGTAGTACATTAAAAGTAAATAATAATTTTAATATGATGTGGAAAGAGTTTTATCAGTTAAGAAAACAACAACCAGCCTAATGGACAAAGGAGACTGTATGTAGTGCAAACTAAAAATTGAACTTTTAAATGTATAGTAAAGCACCTGGTCTATACCAACAACAAAGGAAATGCAAGTGTGTGCAACAATACGGTATTTCCACCATTCAGTTTAGCAACAATGGAAATGTGCCTGGTATTGATAAGCGTGAAAAATGTTATATTATTAACATATATTGCTAGTGAGTAAATAAATTTTTAATCAGTAATATGACTCAAAGGATAAAATGTCTATACCCCTTAATTTAGGGATTGTGTCTCTACAAGGACTCAAACATTTTTAGCAATGACATTCCAAAGCTAATTCTATTGCTATTTCCTGATTAGCAAGTTATCAGAAAAATAAAATCTGTCTCTTGGTATGATAGTAATGTAATATACATAGATATATTTCCTAGATATATTCTTCATTCTTCTTTTATTATTTTTAGTACTGGGAATGGAACACAGAACCTCATGCTTGCTAGGCAGGCATTGTGCCACTAAGCTATATTCCTGTCCCAAAGATATATTTTTCAAGCAAAGAAATTTTCAACATTTCCAAAGGTACAGTTCACTTAATATGTATTTTAAATGTATATAACATATACTTGCACTTTTTACATACATACTTGTTCTTTGGATAGGTACATTTTAACTCTGAAATAGTGGTGCCTCTGAAAAGGGTAGTTTGGGGCCTGGAAGGAAAAGACTACTTTTCATATACCATACTTGATAGATAAATAATTTTCAAATATTTGATTAAGTTTTTTTATGATAAAGGCAAACATTAATAAAAAATAGACTTTACTATTAGATGGCTCTCTATTTGTGTTTGATTGTGTTGCTCTACATCTTGAGCAATTACCTAAACTTTCCAAGCTTCAGTTTCTTCTCTGTGAAATGAAGATAAAAATAGTGCTCACCTATGGAGCAATTGTAAGTATTAAAGAAAATAAAATGGATAAAGTACCATAGGACCAAGCACCGAATGATCTTTCTGTTAATGTCATATATTATTTATATTACTAATAGTAAGAGCATACGATGATTGAATCCAAATGCCTCCAGCAAGAGATGTCAAGATATTCTTGTATTGGTTGCTGATCTAGATTAAACCTTCCTAATCCTGGTGCCATAGCAAGCTAAGGTATCATAGTCATTGGTGTTTGTGTTATGAGTAACTGGTTACTTTTATAATACTTTACCAAAGTTTGAGGAGTGTTTCTTCTGCAGTAAAGCTGAATCAGTGCTGTGCTTATAAAATTTCTTTCAGTCTCTTAACTGTAAAATGCTTTTCTGAGTAGGAGAAAGAGGCGTGGAGTTGCTTATACCCAGTGTTATGAATTGTGGACAAGTCTGGGTGTGCCAGTGGGAGTAGGATAGAAATGGGGGAATGAAATGATCAGAGCTATAATTGTCTGCCGTGGCTGAGAACTAGTGCAAAGCCAGCAAACAGGAAGTTCGAGGTCATCTAAAGGTCTAAGAATTACTGTAGACTGTTTTTAGAATGAGTGAGTCTCAGTTGCCTCCGTAATACTAAAATCAAATAAAATTCTGGGCATGGTAAGCGAAGAAAACAGCATAATGTTACCCTTTATATTAAAAACTACTGTTCTGCCTTTAAAATACAACTGCAGCTCTAGATATTAAATCTCAAGGGGGATACATTTATAGAATATACACATATATACATCAAGTGCTATGAAACCTCATTACTATGCCAAAAGTCATGAAAATTTTAATAGTACACATGATATATGTACACGTGTGATATGATCAAAAAGTAAGGTGAATGTCTAAATTTAAAATAATTATTAATGTAAAAGATGCATTGTCATTAATCTTTCAAAATGCATCCCCACCCCTTAGAACACACTTATCCTTTCATTGCCATTTTCTGAAGCACTTCTGGAAGTCTCCTTGCTTGTGAGTGTCTTTAGTTGCCTTGTCATAAATTCCTCAATGTCTTGAAGTGATTCAAAATCTTTACCTTTGACTTTGGAGAAGAGCCAGAATTCCTAGTGTGTCCAATCTGGTAAATGAGGATGCATGATAATGTTTTTATGAGCCTGTACTTCACAGAAGCATTTACCATATTTTTGATCATACTTTAAGAAAACACACATGAAGGCCGGGAGTTTAACTCAGCAGCACAAGAGCCTGCTTGGCAAGCACCACGTCCTGAGTTTGATCCTCAGTATCAAATAAATAAATAAATAAATAAATAAAACTAAAAGAAAAAGAAAATAGAAAACACAGGTGAAATAGCATTTCCAGAAGTACTTCAAATTGGCAAGAATGATGGGATGTGTTCCAAGTGAAGGTCACTGTTTTGAGGGAGATTAATAGTATTGTGTCTTTTTCTGGATTTAATTTTTTATTTATTTACGTGTTTACTTTTATTTTTTGGTCGTGGGAATAGAACTCACGGTCTTGCTTTTGCGAGGCAAGTGCTTGTGCCACTGAGCTATATCCTCAGCCCTAATTTTAAATTTAATCATTTGCCATGTATTTTATCATGCTTAATACACTCACACACACACACACACACACACACACACAAGTGTAAATTTGGGACCAGAGTCATTATTCTGTCAGCACTGCATAAGTGATACTGATTATCTGCAGTATACAACGTCATTTACAAAGCAAGCTAATTTCCTGTGTATCAAATTATATTTTGAGGTTGGCGTAGTATAATTCTTACTAATTTTGGATATTTCTAATGTGTTGGTTTTCTGTTTATTTTTTGTCTAAATTATATATTTGGTATTCTGTTGGTGATTTATCAGTGATTTATGGCATTGTGAAAGCTAGCTTGAACTTCTCTCTCATTGTATGGTGTTACACTTTAGAATTGTTATGTTCAGGGATGCATGAGTGGAGAGTATAGTGGATCTTGTTTAATTCTGCTTATTAAAGAAGATGATTATAGAAATTTCTGTCAGGCTATAGAATATATACTCAACTTTTAAATCTCATTATGACCCTCACTGAGAAATTTTCTCTTTGATGGATTTTATGGATAACTCATAAGGGTTTTGAGAGAAGAAAGAATCCATTTTCTTACACTGACATTTTATAAAATGTTTTAGGTTTTAAGGGCAGGTACTGGTTTTGTCCACTAAGTATTTGATATGGTTACTGATTTATAAAACTGACTCTTCTGCTAACTTGTTAGTGAACCTTTGACAAATAAGTCACTTAACTTCTTTGTTTCCTGAACCACAGATGAAAGAAAGTCTGAGATTTCTCCAAGCTTCCTGCTAGCTACGCCTTTCTGATTCTTTCATACTATGAATTTCTTGCTTGCAGATGCACGTTAAGGTTATGTAATTGGTTTCCGGGTTGTCCATGATCTAGCATGAGTTAGTTTCTCTCTCTACCTCACTCTTTAGCCCATTTTCAGGACAATGTAAACAGTGCAAAAGTTTCAAAAGTTTAGAAACACAAAACTGTCCAAAATGTGGACAGACTTGAAGGAAAATATGTAACAATACTGCTTTATTTTTCCATCTTTGACTTCAGTTTCACTGCCCTGTCCTTAAGAAACCAGTATTAATGTGTCTTATGATACAGTCATTATAAAATTCACAGTAAAAGAGTTGTACAAAAGAATATGCTATGAGTCACAATTATGCCATATTTGTGAGTTCTTGCTGTTTTCATTGAGTTTAAACATTTTCAGGGGAAGAGAGTGATGAATCCATTTAAATGCCAGTTATATTTTAAATGCTTTGTAGATACACAAACTGAATAATTAACTCTTTTACTAGCCAGTGATTTAAGTGGAATGACCCTTGACCTTCTGTTTGTAGTAACTAACAGTGTGGGTTAATTGGTTTTTTTGTTTTGTTTTGTTTTGTTTGTTTTTTTATTTAGGAAAAAAAATATCCCCCGAGTTTAAGATTCTTGGGGGGCAAAAACTGAACTTTCAGAATTGGTTAGTTTAGTAAATTTTTATCTGGGTGAAAACAAATGCTTTGCATTTTAAAAACTTGTAATTTTTTTAGAATGACTAGGTAAGTAACTTAAAATCATGTATGTAGTACAGAGAATTGTACCTTTTACCCCCTAAAACTGCACATTAATCTTCTTCTGTATTAGAAGCTACAATCTTCTAGTTTATGTAGCTTAGAAATTAGAGAAGTTGTGATTTTAAGAATCTCAGTTTGAAAGTTCAAACTGATTTCATAAAAAAGTTTGTTATATGATAGAAACAGTAAAATCTATTATAACACATAAATATTAAATACTAAATTTAAGGAGGGAACTCTTGTGTTCCATTTTAAGCAACCGTTTATCTTACACTTGAACTCTTCCTTTATTTTATCCTTTTGAATAATGCTGTACTAAAGTGAATCTCTGATTAATATTTAAATGTACATGGGGAGAAATAGGTAACCTAATCAAAGAAAATAATTAACAAGCCACCTCATTCTCATACACTTTAATTCCTACAAGGAAGCGTATATCTTGATTACTACAATATCTTTCACTTTGACCTCCTTTCTAATTCAATGCCTAATAGATTACACGATGGAACTGGCTCACTAGTATTTAACTATAATTCCTGAATATTTCTGAATGTATTTTTTCCTTAAATTCCATTTTTTTCTTATACGATGCCAAGGAACCTCTGTAAGGATTATTTTTCCCTTTCCAGACAATTTTGTGATAGAATTCAGGGATGAAAATACACAACCTAAGTAGAAAACACTGGAATGTATTTTTGGCAAAGAACAAAACCAAAAACTTGTTAGGCAGAGGTTTAAAAAAAGATAAATCTACATGTAGTAACTAACTTAGAATGATATTTATGCTCTCATGGCTGAACATTGCAACTTTATTTAGGCTGAAAAATTTTGTAGGTATGTGCAAAAATATGCTTATAAAATTGTACATGTATATGTGTATGTTTATGTTTGAGTGTGTGAAATATGTATTTTGTATGTTGATATGAATTATAGACAGAGATTATAGATTCTAGGATATTATTATGTAGAATCTACCTGCTTGTATTCTTTTTCATTTTTAATAATCTCTTTCTATATACCTTTTTCAATGGGGAAATTATATGTATTCACTTTTATATTTTCACTTACATATGTTGTAAATTTTCTATCATATAGTTTTGTAATCAATCTTATTTTGATCAATCTTATGTAACAAAATTAATGCTAGTAAGGAAAAGGCGATGATGAACATTGTTATTCTTTTTTGTTATATATGGTATGTTTTGGTACAAGGAAATTACAATATAAATTTAACGTGATCAGATATGTCTATGTATCTTTTTGATTTATGCTTTTTAAACCATTGTTATGATTATTTTCCTATTCGGAAACAATCAATGTGCCTTATGTTATTCTTTATTAAAGGTTTATTTATTTATTTATTTTTACTTTCAATGTTTGTTTATAATACTGTGGAGTAAACCTATGGCTCCCTGAATTCTAAGGAACTCTACTACTGAGCAGCATCCCTCAGCCTACTTCCACTTTTTAAATTTTGTTGAAACAAGGTTTCTAAATTGCTTAGATTGGGCTCGAGTTTGTGTTCTGCCTCAGGCTCCTGAGTAGTGCATTGTAGTCATGTACCACTAAGTCCAGTCTAAAAGTTTACTTTTTATATGTGCCTTTAGTGTATTTATATTTATAATTGGATTTTCATTACATGGTTTCCGTAGTTACAGTCTATCGGAATCATCTAAGAATCATCTTTTAGTTGCCCATTGGTCCAGATACCTTACATTTTATTCAGACATAACACTTTCTGCTCTTTATTTCAGTTCAGTCATGTATTGGCTATCTTCATAGCAATACTACATTCTCTTTTTAATATGTATAGATGTCTTTATAACTAATTGGGAAGTCCTTCTTATTTCTCTTTTTCAGATTTGTCCAGGCTTTACCTCCACTGTTCTGCATCTACTGTAGAGTAACTTGTTAAAATACAATTAAAGTATCACTAAATAAGAGTAAAAGTTGAATTAAAGATGTAGATTAACATGCCTAGTGTTGTTATTCATGAACATAGTACAAGTTTCCACATATTTGTGCTCACGTCAGTAAGTTTCCATTCAGTTTTATAATATTCTTTTGTCATTATTATTAAGTATCCCTATATTCTTGTTCCTTTGGTGTAAGTTTTATATGTTTATTTTTCTTTGTTGGTTGCTGTTTGACTCTTTGAATTGGACTTGAAGCTCTACATTGTCCTCTGACTGTAGCTTAGTTTCATACCAAAGAGGGTTTTTAGAGTACATTTCATTTTATAATACTCAACTCATTAGATGATATAAATTTTAAAACTTTCTGAAAGTAGGTGGGATTTTGTTATTTTCCTGTGTTCTACTTTATTATATTTTGCAGCATGATCTATATAATAATATATTTTTTATTTTTATGTTAAAACTTTTTGTATGACTAGTCTTAAACATTTATGAGCAATTTTTGAATAAATGTCACATAAACATTGTTGGGTGGTAGTCTTTGTGTATGTCCTTTCAACTAGTTTATATTTTCCTATTTCACCCATCAATTGCCAAAATGTTTTGTATAAAATATTTCAGTGAAAGTGTTGATTTTACCTATTTTAACTTTATATATTTCTAATTTTACCTATTTTAGCTTTACATATTTCTAGTCTAAGCAATTATCAATACTGAAGTTTAGAAATTTTGCATGTTTATGACAAATGAATTGTGGCCTTTTAGGACTACATTGTGATGTTTTTTCTTCTCTATATTTTTATCTTGAAATTTCCTTTGCTAATATTAATATGAAGTCCTATATTATAGTGGTCTATTATTTTTCTATTGTTTTATTTTCAATACATCATGATTGGGGTTGCTTTTTATCTAGTATAAAGTAAGACTTTGTTGCTTTTTAATTATTTTAGAAAATTTTCAATTTATTACTGGCATATGACATTTATAATGCTTGCTATTATGTATTGTAATTTTTTGCAATTTTTATCCTTTCATCTCACAATTAGTTTAACTGTTTTTTTTTGTATTGAACATCTTTCTTCCCACCCTGTCCCCATTTTAAACTTTATTATCCATACATTAAATATATTAATTATGAATTAAAATTTTAACTTGCTTTACTTAAATTTAAAACTAATATCTGAACTTGCATTATAAATAGTGTAAGCTCAAAAAATGCTTTAAGGATTACTTCTTTCTCAACCTAAATGTTATTGTTGATGACATTTTAATTATTAGCTTTGTTTTATGCTTAGGTATGTCTGTATTGCTTTGCTTTTCTGTATTTTCAATATTCTACTCCTAATTATGCATAGACTCCAGATTCTTAACAGCTAAACTATATTTCTTACTGTATAATTGGTAAGACGTGTACTTTTTTGCATATTTGAAAAATTTCATCTTTTTATGTTTAATTTGTACTTTTTAAAAAATTTAAGAGAAAAAAAGACACAGAAAAGAAAAACAAAAAGCAAAAGGATCAAACAACCAATAGCAACAAACCCAAAGCACTAAGTGAATAGGTTTTCAAAACAAGATGATAGGAATTTAACAATGGTTGTAATATTGCATATTGTTAACTTCAAAAGGGTTGCTTAGATTATCAGATATAGGCATGTAGAATTGATCTAATTGTATGAGTATTAACAGCTCTTTTCAAACACTAATACAATTAGTAGTGTAGTCATTTTAGATATCTTATGTATATGTACACAAATTTATGTCTTAATTTGTTCTTCTTTGTATACTTTCTTCAGTTTCTCAGTAAACTACTTGGAATTAGGTTACTGATTTTATTTTATTTATTCATTTATTTATTTATTTGGTATTGTGGATTGAACTCACAACCTAGTGCCTGCCAGGCAGTGGTTACTGATTTTAGAGTATACTTTTTTACTGCATAACCATTTTGTATTAGACTTCTCTGGAGAAACAAAATCACTGTGTACTATACATAATTAGGTATGGAATACATTCATATATATGAAATGTATGTACGTTCACATC
The DNA here is from genome assembly GCA_004363535.1 of Dasyprocta punctata. Lineage (NCBI taxonomy): Eukaryota > Metazoa > Chordata > Mammalia > Rodentia > Dasyproctidae > Dasyprocta > Dasyprocta punctata. The sequence continues at coordinate 176,567 of RJWM01000397.1, read as the reverse complement.
TAACACTATTATGGAAGCAAGAAATTCCACAGCATGGTGAGAAGTTCCATTATATACCATCTGAAAACTGGAGACAGAGGGAAACCTGTGATGTAATTCAACCCAATTCTGATAGCCTGAAAACCCTGGTCATGAGTTAGGGGAGAAGTTCTGGTGATGGTAAGTCCTACTTGGAGTCAAAGGACCGAGGAGTACAAGTGCCAGTGTCTAACAGCAGAAGGAGAGCTCAAGCAAAGGCAATGAATGTACCATTTCTCAGCTGTTTTGTTCTGTTTGGGATTGGTTAAGTGATGTCCAGAAATGTTTGTGAGGGGCATTTTCTTCAGTCTATTGATTCCAAAGCTAACTTCCCATGAATCCTAGGACTATAGACAGGTACTACGCAGTCTGGCTCCTATTTTATTCCTTTAAGGTTTATTTTACTGTTCAGGTTAAGGTCCATCTTTGTGAATATTCCTTGCACAATTGAACAGATTTTTTTTTTATGTTGGATGAAGTATTTCTTTACATGTCAAGTCGATAAATCTGGTTGATTGTTTTCCTTAAGTCATCTGTATTGTTACTGAGTTTCTGCCTTTTGTCCTATCAGTTAATGAGAGAATAGTGCAAATCTATGTAACTGTTATTATGGATTTATCTATTTCTACTTTTGGGTTTATGAATTTTTGGTTTATATAGTTCATAGCTCTTTTGGTGAGTGTATGCATATTTAAGATTTCTATATCATTTTGAATAATTGACTCTTTTATTCTTATATAAGATCACTTTTTATCCCTAATCATATTACTTGTTCTGAAAACTTTTGTGTGAAATAAAACAGCTACATAATTCTATTTTACTTAGTGATGGTATGATGTATGCTTTCTCCTTTTATTTTTAACCTTTACCATACTTATTACTTTATATTAACAATGGGTTGTTATGGATACCATTTTTTGTATTACTGTTTCTAAATATAATCTGACATCTGTATTTTATCATTTATATTGAGATGGAAAGAATAATGTGTATTTGGTATTTTACATTTTTCATAGGAATGTCAATAATTGTCATTTCTTACAATATAGTATTCTTATTTTAACAACATGCAACAAAATTAAACCATTTAGTGGAAGATACTTTATATCAGGTTGTCATAAATCACTGAAAATAGTGATACTTCTTTAAGAAGCAATTGTAAAGCAGATTAATTTTTTAAACTCTTTATTGAAGTATAATATAGATACAGAAAAGTGCTTATATCGTAAGCATATACCTTGATAAAATTTCATAACTATACACACCCATGCATCCACAGATTAGGTTTTAGGCACTGAGATATGAGTGTCCTTTTAAGACCTATGTTGGACACACATTTCACATGGTTTGATTTCCTACTAATATATTTGTTAAATAAAATATATGGTAAACATTGTAGATTCCTTTGCTCCTCTACTTGGCACCATAGGTTCATGAATGATTTTGCAAGCTTTCAACTCCAGAAGAAATTGCTGTGACCTTGGGAGACCCATGAAAGGGACATGTAATCAACAATTTAAAACATTCTATTTCATGCCCAACTTCATCATCCTGAGGAAAAAAATACTGAGGAAATTACAAATGCAATCTATCTGATTAAGATAATAGTCTTGAAGAGTGTGTCATCATCTAATTTTGTGTCATATGTAGTTTTGAAGTTCTAGCTTATGTATTTATGCCCATGTGTCACATGCTTTTTAAAATTGTCATAGTCATTGATTTATCAGAGTGATGACATTATAAAATAGGTATGTGAAGTACAATTGCTTATTTGCAGCACACAGGATAATCTGGATAGTAGACAGAATGGAGGAAGTGAACATACTACAAACTCATTGTACTCTGCAGAACATGTGATTTCTTCTTGAATTAGGAAGACAGTGAGAATGAATAAGTAGGCATAAAGTAAGAAAAAGGTGTTTTTGAGGATTAATCAACATGATGTGGTTATTGTTGAGAGTAAACTGGATAGAATTTTCTGTATTTGTTATACACATAACAAATGCTTCACATATTTTTTATATATGTAGTTACATCCTATTGAAAGTATAATTATACCAAAGAAATTTAGGGAAACTAGAAACGCTAAGTTTTTCATTTTCAGTGGGATAAATTCCATATTACGTATATGCATGTATATGCGTTACAAACATATTCATGTATCTATGTGTACTAGAAATAACCTGTTTCATAATAATGATGGTTTCAGTGTAATGTATTTGGCATTTGTCTCCCACCTGTCCTATAGCTGCAGTTCTTGATGTATGAAAAAAAATGAGACAGATGAGATCATAGCATTTATTTCATACTAGAAAGTAATGAAATAAACCTTCATCACTGCTTTCAGAGTTCTAATCAATCACACCTTTCATATTTTCCCTCATCAATATGCTAGCCTTGGTGCACAATTGCTATCAGATCTGAACTACCTCTGCACCCAGGAATTCTTGGATTATGCCACTTGACACATCACGTCTAAGCCGGGTGGTTCCCTATGCTCTCCTATGCCATTGTATTAGCCTCAACATAATGGAAGTATGTATTTTGTCTTGCGCTTATATTATCTTGACAAACTTCTACTATCAGTGACGTAAAAGAAGTCTATGGGAAAAACTCTTTTTTATCTTCAACAAGTGAAGGCAATAAATGATATATTTCAATGTCATAACCTTTTTGATACATTTTGGAAACTAAATAATAATGGTGATTTTAAATGCCTGAGATTTGGAAGAAAAAGTTAACAGCACCAAACTAAAGAATAAAACCTTGAAGAATGTTGATATGTGTAAGGCTGATGAGGAAGAGAAAAAAGGGGGAATTTCCTTACAGGTAGAGAAGACTCCACAATAATGTAGTTTTAATCAGAAACAGTTACTGAATTTGGCAAGTCAGAGGTAGATTTAAAGTGAAGCTAATGAAGCCAAAATTTCAGGGCCATCTTTCACATGAAATCCTCCTAAGTTCCCAGTTGAAAATGTTTCTAATTAATTAATTTTTTTTCAAGAGTCTTCTCAGAATCATATTATCTTCAGCCAGGTGAATGGCACACTCTTGTAATCCCAGCATGTAAAAGACTGAGGCTAGAGGGTTTTCATGAGTTTGAAGCCAGCTTGAGGTGCACAGTGAGTTAGAGGCCAGCCTGAACTACAGAGGAAGACCCTGTCTCAAAATTTATCTCTATCTCTATCTCTATCTCTATCTCTATCTCTATCTCTATCTCTATCTCTATCTCTATCTCTATCTCTATCATCTCTATCTGTCTCCATCTATCTCTATATTGTATTTGCTCTAGACCTTATGAAACTAGAGCAGCAAATGAAATCAATTTTTTGTGCTTCATATTAATTTTACTTAAAATAGCAGTATTGTCATGAAAATTATTCTGATAGATACTTTTACTGTGTTTTTCTTTCTTTTCTTTCTGTTTCACTGCCTCTCTCTCTCTCTCTCTCTCTCTCTCTCTCTCACTCTCTTTATTTCCTTTATTTTTCTGTGCTGAAAATGAAACTTATTGCTTAATGGACAAGCTAGGCAAACACTAGCACTGAGCTAAACTCTATACCCTGATATACTCTTAATACTTAAATAAAAGTTATAAATATTCCTGCTTGAACATTTTGGTACAAATACATATTGAATTCATCTAAATTCTATTTATTTGTGGCTTACTTAAACTAGTTTAGAGGTCAATATTTATGATCTAAGACAAAAATTCCCTTCTTTTTCTTCTTTCTTTCCTGCCTTCCTGATTTCCTCCTTACATTTCTTACCTTCCTTCCATCTCCTATGCCTGTCCTTCTTTCCTTTATTCTCTTCATTTTTTCATCCTTTCTTCTTACCATAACTGAAGGGAAAACTGTTAGAAGAACATGGAATCTGTTATCATAATGCATATTTATCACTGAAAATTAAATTGCCCCAATTAATGTGGGTGTAACTGCTTGACTAAACAAACATTCCATGTACTGTTGCAATTTAATTTCATAGTTACATTACTGGCTTAAGGTTTTTTAAATTACAGATTTAGAAACAAAGTTCTTACTCTGGAGTCCTGGAACTGAAAAGTTATTGTTGTTTCCTGTACGAAACAAGATGATTTATAAACTTTTGCCAGTTGGTTCAACTAATGGACCAACAAAAACAGAATGAATTTGTTAGTACATACCAATTTTTCCTTACCAAGTACTAATGGCAAAAGTATATTTCACATACCATTTTAAAGGCACTTAGTGCCTAAACAAATTAAAACAGAGATTTAAAACTTATATTTTAAAAAATATTTTGTAATTTTTGGAACGTTTTCTTTGCCTCAAGTTGTAATCGATAAGTTACACAGCCCAATGAATACTTTTTTATTGTTTTATTGTAAAATAGGAATAATAATGAATGCACCACTTATAGTTAATCTTCATTATTTGCAGATTCCATATTTGCAAATTTGCCCACTTTCTCAAATTTATTTTTAACCTCAAAATCAAGTCTCAAGACAGGTTTGCCATGATTTCTGATGAAAAATTTGAATTACTTGTTGTGGATGCTCCCCAAAGATGTCAGACAATGCAACACTCAGGCTTTACACTGTAAACAAGTTTCCATTTCAGAATATATTTAGTTGACATACACTCCAGTGTTCATCACACCAAGAGGGTTGTGATGTGACTTCTGGAGATGTCTTAGAAAAACTTTACTCAGATGAGTTAAATTGAGGTTGTTGGTAAATTCAGTGTGAATGAATCAGAAATATGTATTAAGTGTCTTTAAACATAAATATGCACAAAATGAAGGTGACAGAGAAGACAGTTTATAAACATCCAGTGACCACAGACTTTCAGGAACAAAACCATTATTTCCCCCAGGAATGGAAGCTTAGGTTTTACTAATGCAGTCTTTTTTTTTTTTGTGGCACAGGGATCGAGCTCACAACTTCGCGCCTGCCAGACAGGCGCTTAAGCCGTTGAGCCAAACTCCTGGCCCTACTAATGCAGTCTTCATCATGACTTACTTAAGGGAAAAAAAATTCTATAGATGATGAGAATTACCTGCATGTATATATGTATGTATGTATACATGTGCATATGTATATGTGCATACGAATGTGTTTGTGCTAATTACACTTACAGATATATAGATATGTATATATGTTTTTGCATTTAAGAATTTATAATAGAAAGCCATTACGGTTTCCAAAAACAAAATCATATTTTGACCTTTTTGAAATTAATTAACTGGTAACTGTGTCTTATTATAATTACAATCTGAAAACATTTTAGAAACTTACTTTTGAAACTGTAGTGGTTTTTTTTTAGCTATTTTGTAACATGAATTTGTGCTCTATATTAAAACAATAAGTAGATAAACGTTGCTATTAAAATCTTTTCAATTATTGCAAGGGCAGTAACTTATTTATTAAATGTATCATTGAGTCTATAATAGAAGTTTTGCTTTTTTTTTTTTTTGTAAAATAGGTAGAAGTTGACATTTCCTCTTTTAACTTTATTTAAAAATGTGTCTCAAGTTCTCCATTCCTTAGAGGAAATTTCATAGTCCAGGAAAGTCAATTAAATCTTCCACTTGAATTTTTCTTGTGGAATCTTGAACAAACGCTACAAACATTGACATGAATACCTTTATTTCTAATCTTGCTCATGTGAGATTATTTTTCATTTTCCTTGTCTAACTTTTTTTTCTGTGCTTTTTATCTGCTCATTCCTCAAGCTGAGAGGAGGGACAGTGTCCAGGTAACACATGGAGCAAGTGGTACTGAGGAATAGTCTGTCTGAAGCACCTTCTACCCACACTGGTACTGTGGACATGCCGTAATATGGCCCTCAGAGTCTTCCAAATCATTTTTTCAGCCTTATAGTATTTTTTCCGACGTTGCCTTTGAGTCACTTTCAAGAATGAGATGAGAATGAGGTGGGAAAATGTAGGAGTGATTACATTCAATCCTAGCTATTTGCAGTTTTAAACTGCAAGGAAAATCTCAACAAAAGATAGTTGTTACACTTTTAAATAAATGATGCTTGATTTATCATATAGTTACTGTAAACATGAACTGAACAGAAGGTACTTTTACTAATTTATATTTTCTTTTATTGCATACTTTATTTTTTGCACATTAATAAATGAATCCCTCAGGGACTAAAGCCTGTACTGAAGGAAAATGGCTTTGTATTTTAAATTTTGACCTGTAACAATATTGTGCTGTATAGTGGCCCAGTATAGATGCTATAGGATAAGTTCAGGTGAGTCTGTGCAGGAAAATTCATAAAGACCTTTGTTTCCTCTCTGTTTGGATGCCTGATACTGGTCCTTGGAGTTTCATCCTACAGCGATGCCTGAGAGTGCAAGGCCTAGATTTCATCCTGTTTTTGCTTCATGTTTTTCTTAAGCTGCCGGCAAATGTTGAGTGACAGTAAGATCATGTACAAGCGTCTTTTCTTGATTGAATTCATTCGTAAAAAATGCCATCCTGAAGCTGAGGTAGGTGGAGCGTTGTGAGTTCAAGGCCTGCTTGGGCTACAACGCGAGCGCAAGGCTGGCCTGAGCTACACAGTGCGACCCTGCCTCAAAAACCCAGGGCCAGGAGTTTGGCTCAGTGGCTTAAGCGCCTGCCCTGGCAGGAGTGAGGCTGTGAGTTCGATCCCTGATGCCGCAAAAAACAAAACAAAACAAAACAAAACAACAACAAAAAATGCCATCCTGTTAAAACTAAGACTGTAGAGGTGGAGGGTGGAGGGGATGGCCTGAGATGTGACTGGGGTGGTTTATTTATCTTGTTAGCCTACTGTAGGAAATAGATCATAATCATGTAAACAGAGTTAATTATATAACTCCAAATTAACCTGGAAAGAAAAAGAGAAGGGTGCTTTAAAGAGAAAACTATAGACAAGTACACTTTAAATTAGAAGGTTTGAATTTCTTTTTCACTAGTTTTTATTAGAATGTGTTTAGGCACATTTAGAACTCCATTGTATACATAAAATATTGATTTTAGCCAATCTACTTCTTCCAAAGTAACGATCATTCTGAGTTTGTATAGACTTTCTATTTACAATATTTATTTTACTTTTTTAATTTTTAAAAAAAATTTGTTGGACTTGACTTATTTTGGAAAAGTTACTGTGTTTCTTCTGTAAATCACACACTTAATGGCAGACAGTATCACTTTTTTCTCGCTACGGCTTCTAATGAAACTTCTTGTTCCTTTCACCTTTTGTTTCATTTATAGTCGCCTTAATTTCCTGTATAAACTTACTTTTTGTACATCTCAATCTATCATCTTTGAGTTTATTTTGCTGTCCTTTTACATTAGTCTTAATTCTTTTCTTTGTTGTTGTTTGTTTGTTTTTGTGGCACTGTGGATTGAACTCACAACCTCGCACCTACCAGGCAGGTGCTTAAGCCGCTGAGCCAAACTCCCAGCCCCAGTTTTTTGAGGCAGGGTTGCACTACGTGGTTCAGACCAGCCTTGCACTCCTGTTGTTGCCCAAACCGGCCTCGAACTCACAAAGCTCCGCCTATCTCAGCCTCCCAAGTGCTGGGATTAAAGGCATGTGGCACTACGCCTGGCTTAGTTTTAATACTTGACAGATTAGGAGATCATTATTTACCCTTGTCTTTATGGTTCTTTCTTGTTCTCAAAAACATTTGTGTGTATTTGTGAAACTCACAGTATTAGAAAAAAGTTTTATATTCATCATCTAATTATGTCATTTACCATAAAATCAGACGAATATTATTGGGCAAGATTTATAGAATTATGCCAGTTGATATGCTTGTGTTGCTTCCGCTCACAACTTCAGGGCAACCTCCATCTGAGAACCTCCTCGAGAGGACCAGTTACAGAGATTTGCTGGCAGAAAACCAGCCAGTAGTCTGTGAACAAAGCAAAATAGACTGGGTCTTCAGAAACCGTTGTTCCACTGGTCTAAAACCTGGGAAGTTGTGCCAAAGAACCTGTGGGTAAAAATCAGAGTTCTAGCCAACACATCTGGACCAATCCCATTGCCCTCAAAAATAAGTTGTAGTAACCTAAATGTGTTGCCATCAAAATTTTGCTTTTCTAGGCCCCTCAGTAAAACAGGACAGCAGTGATGTCATACCGAAGTTCTGTCTCCAAGCCCTCGCAGCACTGGACTTTGCAGCTGAAGGTACTATATGAAGATAGGCTCCACCGGTCGTCTTGAAATGGAACTGATGACTTGTAGCTAATCTATCACCTGCCCACATGGCTACTGTGCCTTCTACCATTTATAATACTCAGGTAGAGAGGGAGTAATCAAAAAACAGAAACAAAACTTCTAAAAATAGCTACAAGAAGAAGTAGTAAGAGTACTTGCATTTAGCCAGAATGTTGCAGATGACTGATGATAATTAGAAGATGAATATTTAAGGCAGATTAAATTTAAATCACTATGTAAGGTTAATGACTATGATTATGAGTTTAAATCTTTAAAATAAAATGGTGACAGTATGGTATCTGTGATGATCCATGAAGGGCGAATAGGGGAATGGGAGAAAAAAAACCAAGTTATATCATATACTGGTGCAAATTCTTTATGATGAATGTGATCACTATGTATTTCTAAAGTGAACCAATAAAATCTGATTGAAAAAACAAACAAACCAACAGAAAACAGATTAGTGGTTCAGAAGGTATACCAGAGGAAATTTCTAAATAAGAGTCAAACTGGAATGAAATTTAAATCATAAAAAAATAAGAGATTTGTAGAATACATAATATAAGCTTAAAGTTTTTTAAGTCTACCATGTACCAGGCTTCGTTCCATGTGTTTTTCCATTTCTCCTCAATTCTCAAAAGGACCCTTTGAGATAGAAATGCTAGAGAAATCTGATGTGGGAATAAGAAAATTTGGAAGGAGAAAAATAAAAGGAATAAGTCATGTAAAAATCTCTTACAATTAAAAAAAAGAGTAATGGAAATTTCCCTTGATGAAAAATAGTGAGTACAGATAGAAAGAGCCTGCTAAGTTCCATGAAGTACTAATGAAAAATAAATTTAAAAGGTGCACTCCTAGACATTTAATACTATTTTTAATTCCAACTATCAGCTGATGTTTAAATACATGAAGTTAGAGTTCATAGGATTTATTTTTATTTTTTTATTTGTATTTTTTAAACAAACATTTGTACTGTTTATTTAATTAATTTTTTTTTTCGGTACCAGAGATTGAACTCACAGCCTCACACCTGCCAGGCAGGTGCTTAAGCCACTGAGCCAAACTCCCAGCCCTAGGATTTATTTTTAAACAAGATTGAAACTGAGATTCTTTGACATCTGATCTCCTCATTCAAACTATTATTTACCTATTGGACTAAAAGCAAAATACTTTCTCATGTATGTGTTATTTTACTTTGTACTCATTTTGTTTAAATACATATGGAATTTGTATTTACATGTGATGTGTAATGAGTCCAGTTTATCCAGGGCATTCAAAATTTTGAAACAATTTGGCTGTAGTGTCTGTTTTTTCTTCACACAGTTGAGAAAACAGTCTTTATGATATATTAACTTCTTTTCATAATTTTTAAAATTTTTATTAGTACATGTTTGTAGTACATAATGATTTTATTCTTTGTGGAAAGTTTGTACATAACACATTTTAATTCTTTTTTTTTTTTTTTGCCCAATCCACTTTCCTTTACTCACTTTCTGCTCCCTCCATCTCTTGTCCCCTTCCAATTTGGAAAAGATCTCTTTGCATGAAATAGATCATTTGGATTTGCTCTTTGTTGACCTATTTATGTAATGCAATGTGCAATCATCCTGTTTGATGGATTTGCATTATGTTTGTATAGTAGTTAAGATCACTCCTACTTTTCTATCATGTACTTTTCACTTTTAAAAAAATTTTATTAACATGAGTTTGAAGTCCTGTAATTTAAAGAGTCTCTACCCCATCATAAATAAGTGAAAACTAATCCGTACCTGACTTTCTCATTGGAAGTGAATCTGTTCTATGGAGAGAATTACTGTATTTAGGACAGTAGTTTTTATGTATAATGAAATTATTACTCTCATTTCTAGCTCATTACCTTTTAAAGATTATTTTTATATTATTTTTCAAGATTTATACCAATTATTTTACTTTATTTCTCTGTGGTAAATCCTAGAATCAAACAAGTAGTTTTCATTGATGCTGGTGAAATTTCATGCTTTCCTTGTGTCCCCCAGGAAACAGCCATAATGTTTTACCATAAAATATGTTTAATGTTGAGTTTAAATAAACATTCTTTATAAAATTTATGTGGGCACCTTCTATTCCAGTGCTTGCTTTTTGTAACACATGAATCATGCTTCCCCAACCTTATCTCTGATCTCTATCTTAATAGTGTCAATCAATGAAAAAAACTATAAAGTCATTCTCGGTGTCATGGAAAGCCTGTGTACTGATATCATGATACAAACCTACAATCATATGCATATAAAAAAATATATATATACATGATATATATATATACACACATCACATACATGTGTATCATGTGTATGTGGTATATATTATACATATGCATACATATGTGATAATTTATATATCACAGACATAAATGATTATATATATCATAGTTACTATTATTGTTTTTGAGAAGAAATAACTGACACCCAAATTTAAAGGGGAAATATTTATTTAGCTCACTGTTTGAAGAGGTTTCAGCCCCTAATTGACTGTCTTCAAGGTGGTTCTATGTGAAGAGTGGCACATAGCAGAGCAGCAACAGTTTATGGCACCAGAAGACAGCAAAAGTAACAAGTAAGAGAGGACTCTTTCTGCCCCTTATATTGTATGTGGGGTGCCCAACCAGGAATAAGTCACAAACTCTAGATTCAGCTGCTTCCAAAAAGTCTACCACCATGACTGTGTGAGACTTTGGGTGGGGGAATGCAGACAGAAACCAAAACTATATATATATCTCTATATATAGTTATATATATTTTTATATATATAATTTTAAATTTTTATATTATATATATATAATTTTAAATTTCCCACTAAAATACTTAATAATGCACAACAGTGAAAATTAAGACAGAACTCAGGAGTCAGGAGGTGCTCTTAGTTCCTTTTCTGCAAATCAATGAATTTTCTGTTTTCAGAAGTCTACATATGTATGGCATTAATTATAATTCTCAATCCAGCTTCATGGATATTGTGGAAAGACAATGGTCAGCTGTCTCTTTACTGAGTTGTAAATCTTCATGATTGTGATATTCATGATGATCATGATGATTACTTGATTGTAAACTCAGTGAAAGCAACAGGGATTTTTTTGCTATTTGTTCATTTGGAAATACCAATGACTAGAAAAGTGCTTGCTCCATCAAACCTATTCATATACTTAATATAATACTTTACTCTGGCAAATTAAGTATTAGTGTAGGTGTTTTAATCACATTTTTCAATAGATATTTGTAGAGTGTTTGCCATGTGATGGACAGTGTTCCAGGTACTAGAGATACAATTACGTATAAAATATAAGAGGTCTTTGCCTTCACAGAACTCATATCTGAAAATAACGGTTCGCACACTTTGCTTCACATTAGATTCACATAAGAGTCTTTAATTTCTTATTTCCATGTATTCTGATAAATTGATATCTGATTCAATTTGGGTCTTACGGGAGAAATCTAGACATATAGATGATACCTAAATGATTCTAATGTGTAGCAGAATTTGTGAACCACTGGCCTAATATGTAGACTAGACACTAAGAAATTCCAATTACTTACTTGAAAGTGACAATAGATTGTTTTGCAAAATCCACATATTGCCTAAAATGTTTACTTCTTGTGTTAGATTCATATGCTAACTATTAATATCATTGTCATTAAACCCTGTGTTTTCATATGGTAGCTTTGAAAAACTAACCAACGTTTTCTTTAAAAAATGTTTATGAAGGAGAAAGTGAAATATTTACCATCTCACAAGACTTATCCATATACTTACCTACTTTATTAAATGGAGATACAAATATTGTTCAGTTTTGTCCAAATGTGTATCATATTAAAATGTTCTCCCTAATTATTGAATGTGTATCACATTTAAATGTTTTCTCTATTTATTTTAAAAAGCTTTAAGGAAGAATACTAAAGTTTTTGAAAGCATGATAATACAATCTATTATAACTTTTTAATTGGAGAAAATGCAACTTTACTTACTTTGATTCCAGATACAAAATTTTATGGTTATTATAGTGCACTGTTTAAAATGTTCAAGTTGAAATGTTCACTCAGCATAGTAAAATTGCTGCTATTTTTTCTTAAACCTCATATCTTTTCAGAAAATGAAACAAGTACTGGTCCAAACTGGTATCTTCTTTCTTTTCATTTTGTATATTGCAGCATGTTTGGTATTGGTGTGTCACCACAATCTTGAATATTCTGACTAGTTTTGCTGAGTTGGCAGTGACAACAATGATAATACCCACTGTAAAAAAAAAAAAAAAAAGAAAGTACGTGTCAAATGTTCCTTATATCCACAGGTGCTTATAGCCACTGTTTTAAAATGTTCCTTACCCATATAAAGCTATATTCCAGTTAATAATTTAGTGCTAATCAGTTGCTTATCTTCTGAAAAGGAGAGTCTGTTTTTAATCACAAGGCAGCTGACCTTGAAAGTAGGTTTAATATATGCAAATTTTTTCCATCACCTCTGAGCTTTTATTTATAGTATTTTCTTGGTTACCCTTAGGTCTCAGCTGTGCAAGCTTTCTTTTTTATGTCATCACTGACTTAATGATACAGTTGTCTCTCTTCCTTGGTTCTTAATTTTGAATTTATACAATTAGCTTCAAATAACGTTCTGAAATTGAAATATAAGATTGAAATATAAAGAGTGGAAGTAAGTCATAATTACTATAAAGAACTAACTTAACTATTTAAAAGCTACTTATATATTTTTGGCCAATTTATCTATATTTTACTATTATGAAAATTTTTAATAGTGATATAAACTGATTTCATTTATCAGGGAAAAGATGTGGACTAAACATAAAACTAAATTAAGAATTTCAAGTTTGTTCCTTGTACTAAAGGTCATGAATTGAAAAACAATGAATTGAGAAGTGAAATACAGAATAATTATAATTCTTTAAGAAAAACTATAAGCTTCATAAACACAGTTACACAAATTCAACTTAAACTTAAGAATTTTTCAGTAAAAAGAATGGACTTTTTTAATGTTAGAAATGACTTTTGTCTAGATACCCTAAAGAGCTAATATAATTCTTCCGGGCACTGCATAAAGCTACTTGGTCAAAGAATAAGGAAAAGAAAAGGAAATTTTATTTTTGTCTATTTAAAAGTTCTGTGTAATCTGGACTTTATGAAAACATTTATTAATATGTTTGAAAATCACATCCCATCATCGTAGGCAGCTTCAGTCTTTTTTGTATGTCAGTGATAGCTACTTATTTTGCAGATTCATATTCTGATTTTTACTTCTTTGTTTCAATTACTTTTACTTCTTTTTTCTCATCAAACTTACAAAGAAGAGGCAAGATTTTTATTTCACAAAAGACATAAAAATTAGGACAGTGGCAACAAAGAAATACAGTAAGTGTTTTGATTAAGTTTTTTCTAAGAATTGAGAAATTACTTTGAATTAATAAACCATTTTTCTGGAAAGAGTTCTCTACTTGACGGTTTTCTGCTTACAGTGAAAAATAGATTGGGTTGATGTGAATCATTACTGCTCATCTAGGTTTTACTCATCATTCTCATGTGATTGTCATGCTCAAAAGTGAATACAGAAACAAAAAACTGCAGAATTGCTTTGTGAATACAGAAACAAAAAACTGCAGATTAATATATAGTAACTTTGATAATGTAAAATCTCAAAGGAATAAATTTAGAGAAAAAATTTTATTAACTATGCTTTAATATAAAAAAGCTTTTGTGTTGGTATTACTATTCCAGGTTGCTTTCATGAAAATTCTCTCCTAAAAATAAACTTGATTTTATTAACTTGTTTTCTATTTAAAATCACGCTATGCAGGAATGATTCAATCAAATGTAAAATATGGAACAATTTAACAGGCTTAATAGTCTTACAGATAAGATAGAAATGTTTCTGGTATTACTTATTCAATAGTGAATCGAGTTGTTAGCTTCTTTAAAAACTATGCTACTTTCTTTTCTTATGTTGCTATAAAGAAATTTAAATAATATATTTCATATGCCAGTTTATAGGAATAGTGCTCTGAGAAAAATATTTTTCAACATCAGTATTTGTGCTTTTTCAACTTGACTTTTTATCTTCAACTAATCCCAATCCTTCTAGAGTGTTTGACCTGACCAGGGCTAAGATGTTACTTCCTAGTCTATGAAATGTGAGATCAGACTAACTAGCAGTAGTATTTTTACTCAGCTTAGAAGATAGATATGCAGAAAGGCCTCTGTTAAACATTTTTGGTAGACAATTGTTTATCATTTGTATTTATATTTTTAGATACAGATTAAGTTTATTCATTCTGATTTGGCAAATATGTGCTTCTTATTATAGATTACTGTTGTATATATTAGCATGTACATATGAAATTTTTCCTGATTTTTTTATAAGTAGACATGGAAGTACTTATAAATGACGTTGAATGTACCCTTCAGTAGCATGTAAGTTTCACTAATTTATGGATTATTGCTTTTATTTTCACTTAGGACAGATAGAATTAATGTATTTTTCTTTTAATTATTTTAACTCTTAATCTAAGAGAGACGTGTGAATTTACTCACAGGAATTATTTGATGATGTAGTGAGGAAAGGCTGCCTGTCTGATATCCATCTGCCTCTTTCTTAAAAATAACTGAATTTTAAAGTGAAAACATATAAACAAAAATCATGTGTGTTTCATGTATCTAAAATTTATAACATTTCATTGTAGAATTTTATTTTATTGAACTGTGCCCTGGATATAATTTCTGAGTTACAAAAACTTTGCAATGGAAAACACAGGAACACCAGAGTGTGATATGTATCTATAGGATATGCAACCATTCAAGTTTAATCATAAGTAAAATTGTCTCTCAGTGAAATTTTCTTCTTTTTTTCTCTTTTTCATCTTCGTTCTACTTCATCTCCTTCTGTTTCTCTTTAAACAAATAAAAATATTCTGAATATAGCCTAATTGCCTGTAGAAGAAGAGAAATAGGATTGGTCACAGAGTGGAATATGCTGATTTATAAATACAAGTTATCTCAAGTTAAAATCAATATGAGAGAAACTCTATTCTCTGTCTTGTTATTTCATGACATTAAATCAGTTTCACTCAACTTCTTTTGCAGAATATACTAATTATTTTCCAGGGTAGTTACATCTTATTAACTTTGTATGCCCCTCAAAAGTTACTTGTATTTGTTACTAGGATGTTATTGCTATTTATTGTTTCATTTCATAATACAGTTCAGTATGGTATATTCTAATGCAAAGTGAGTATTAGAAGAGTTTTACTTCACCCCTATAAAAGGGAAATACTTAGCAATTTCATAAGTGCAAGTTGAATAAAATGTATAAAGTAGTTTTAAAATTATATAATTGTATACAACTTCTGCATTTAGGTTAATTTATAGGTAGCTTTGATTTTTTCCCTTTCAAAATATACTAGAAATCAAAGGCAGTCTATGAGATTTTTGAAAATAATTCAAGAATTTTGATCAATGTACTCTTGCTAAAAAAAAGTTTTAATTCTACCACAAAACAATAGCATTTCTATCTACTTAAATCGCGTAAACTAAGAAGCATGGATGTATCATTTTATGATTTTGTAATTATTTTATCAGTAAGTTATCACTCATATATTTTTAAAAAGGAGGCATTTCACTATACTGTATAATCTTGGACAAAACAATTGAAAAAAAATCCTTTCTTTGCTAGGCCAAAGCTGACAGAATTCTTTGACTGTTTTGACATTTGAATTGTCAATCATTAGGAAGACAAATGATGTGCTTGAGAAGCTAGGCCTGCCATTTTGATTGTTCACTGATTATTTTCAAGTTTCTATTCAGTGAATAAGATAATTTAGAGTAATGTGGATGGCTAACAAGATTCAGCTTTGATTAAATGTAAGGGGCTACTTGAACATCTGTGTTGAGATGACTTTACAGCCCTTCCCCCTGAGATCCAAGTGCTTTGGTCTGATAGTCATGCCCACCATGAAAACAGGATGGGGTAGAACAGTAAGATTATGTCATTATTCTCCAGAAGCTATATCCACGTCGTTTTTAGTGTTTACAGGCATATAAATGCAAGTTTCCCTGACTTTTTCTTTCCTTTTTCCATGACTCTTTTGGACACTGTCAGTAGTGACATCCTCAGAATTGGTTTGATGGCACAGTAGTGAGAGAGACTGTGCTATATACAATTCTCTCTTGTGGTTCTCACCGGAAATACATCTTAGTTACTTAGATACACATGAAATCCACTCTAGGCCAGTGAAAGTTATACGATTTGTTTGTTATCACTTCTACAAAAATTGGATAGGGATTTTAGTTTTCATTAAACAAAACCAGTTTCTAAAATTTGTTCAAAAATAATATTAATGTGACTGTGTTACTAGCAAGAGTATACAGAATATGGAGGCAAGAGGACTGCCTCAATGATCACAGTTTTAACAAATTTGACTACTAATATGACTGCTACTTTTCTCACAATTCTTCATATAGTTTTAGGTTTATCTTAAGGGATCAACCTTTCTAGAAGAAAAGTACACTACTAACTAGAATAGAGTATTCATGAAGTTTATGGCATTAATTAATGGATTAATTTGCTACAACCTTTAACAAATATGAAAAATAAAATTCTGAATTTATAATGTAAACACAGCAATATTTCTTTTTTGTAAGATAAAATCAATAAAAATATTTTTAAAGACGGTATACTCATTATTTTCAGCTAAATATTCTCCAAAACTCTAAATGCTCCTTATTACATATACATTTAAAAATCATATTTTGTTATACAAATGAAGGATTGTGTAAGTCAATATATTGGATAAGTTTCAGTTAATGCCTTGCATGTAATAAACAAATGTCAAAAGACATGAAACCTTATTCATGTAAAAAATGTTAACTGAATAGTTACAACTCTTCTGGTTGTGCTCATGGGAAGCTCACAAAAATAGAAAAGACACAGTCCCATACAATAATAGTAAAAGGGATTATTTTTAGGTTCATATTGGGTTTCTACCAGGATGCTACTGAAATGTATTATAAATACTTGTCATTACAAAATATGGATTTACTTCAAATTACAGTTTTATTATACTTATAAGAAAATCTGTTACAAGTTGTGAGTTTATAGTCTAGACTTAGCAAATTTATAACAGAAAAGTAAGTTCCATTTTTTAGAATATGCGATATGTAGTTCTAAGACCTTAAATGGACCACCTCATGGTATAATTACAGCCTAAAGCCTAAGAGATTCTCTTTTCTAGGTTTATCCTGTTCCTAATGATAGCATTTATTGTCTCCTAGAAATCAATTTGGGGAATCGTGTTAGTCTACTAAGCACTTCAGATAAGGCAATTCCATGAAGCAGTCCAAGATTATCACAAGGAATTGCTCTTGTGGTCATAAAATGAGAAATAAGCAGAACATGACCTGCTGAAGGAGGTTACAGTTTTACAGCCCCTCCCACCGCAGCATTTAAGTCACTCAGTTACAGTAAACTCTGGATTACCACTCACAGATTGAAAGCAAAACAGTCATTACGCACACGGGGCTTCAGCTGCCACTGCATGTGTGTCTCTCAGTCGATGATGAGGGTGTCAGAACCAATCCTGGACATGGACATGGGAAATTACAGTGAAGTTTTGGACCCAACTTACACAAGTTTGGAGTTTGAAACTATGCAGATTTTATATAATTCAAATGGTGAGTTCTCATCTGCTTGTAAGATATAAAAAATACGTAAGTACGTATACTGGGAGAGTAAAACCGAGCGTTCTGGGGTGGTGGCTGAATGGTTTACTGCTGGAAACAAAAAGCTTGCTTTTTAAGGCCCACAGATCTGAGCTTTTGTACTTCATCACAGAATTTCAATTAATAATGCTATGGCTATTTCATGTTAGAAACAGAATAGCTCAGTTTTGTACAATAAAGTAATCTCAAAATTCTGGCATGGTACTGTTAAGAGCTAAAAAGAGTAGTTTCAGCAGTTATTTTATTTTCTGTAAATCATAGTAATAAATAACATTGGCAGATTGGTCATGAAAGTATATTTTCTATGCAATATTTAAAATGAATTATGGAACAAAGTTTCTGTAGAACACTAGAGAATTTTACTGATTGCCTCATTCTTTCATTATTCTAGTTCTCAATTGCAGTTGATGAGAAATTGCTTTTAAAATGACTGTCAAGTTTTTGCATTAAACAAAAATCTGAAAAGGAATAAGGGTTTATATTATAATCTCTCTCGACAAGCTAATGTTTAGCTACACAAAGCTTTTGGCATTTTTCTACTGTAACATTTTAACTTTAAATAAGATATGAATTGTTTAGGTATCCTTTCTGTAATTCAGTTTGCTATTGACTTTGAATTTAGTTGTTTTTTCAAGTAAAAGTCTCATTAAATATAGGATTTAATGGTCAGAAAGTCTGATATCTCATAATTACATATACTTGGGCAAGTTTGTGTGTGTGTCTGTTTGTTAATATTTGGTTTCAGATTTAAAGAGCCTCTAATGGTAGGAATATATTGATATTCCACTATACCGTACAATTTGTCTGACTGATGCTTTGTTTATATTTCAAGTAAATAATAGGCTATTAGTGAAATTTTAAAAAATTGTCCAAAGATGGATTCTAAAATTTAAGCATAACTGGAATAAAATGAACCTGTAGTGAAACGCCTCAGAAATTACTATTAGATATATTTAGTATTTATCTCAATAGAATCATGATTTCAAAGACTCTAGATTCCTAAATGGTAGGAGAGACTTACCATAAATATTTATCAATATATTTTAAAATTAGTAACTTGTTTGGCTACTTCTCATTTTACTTGTTTTATGTATTAACTATTTTCAATATTTCTTTATAATAGCCCAGAAAGCAATCAAATAATAAGTACTTCTAATTTATGATTGCTAATATCTATTTTGTTACTGTTACCAAATAAAAAATTCCTAACATTTGAATTCGGTATTGTCATATGATTAACCTTAAACACCATTTCATTAAAATTTTTCCTACTTTAAACTGGGCATTGTGGTGTGGGCCTAAATTTCCAGCACTCAGGAGGCTGAGTTAGTAGGATCATCGTAAATTTGAGGCCAGCCTGGGCTCCACAGTGTGTTCAAGGCCACCCTGGACTGCTAATGAGATCTTGTCTCAAAAGACAAAAAACAAAACAAAACAAAATATTTTTCCTACTTTATATTTCCAGATTACATATGACAGTATATAAACTGAGAAATATTAGTAATAAAAATATATGTAATATCACAGAATACAATTGAGGTATGATAACCTTTAATTTTATTCTTTTGTTATAGTTGAGATATAATAAAAGTTATTAGTATCTGTATTACTATATAATTTATGTAGATTAAAATTTTAATCTGCTACTTTGTAGCTTAACATCTTGAACACAGACATTTTAAAATATTCTATCAATAATATTAATTTCTTGAGTAACTAAATATATACTGATACTGGAGATTTGAAGTCAGACTTTTGCACATGCTAGACAAATGCTCTATCAAAGGCCCCAGCCTTACATATATAATTTTTAACGTCCCACCATAATGTAATTATGCATTACATACTCACTATATGCTAGGTAGAATCCTAAGAGGTGGAAAATGGGGGAGAAACAAGACATCAGTTCCCTGACATTATGAAGTTTATAATGTATGTGTAAATATGGGTAATAAGTGAATAAAACAATATGTATATATGTATATATGATATAATTTTAGGCACTGTCATTGTCATTAAAGAATCGATAATCAAATCCCTAGGTTCTTCCTGAAGAGCAGATGGGAGTTGATTATTTTATTTTTATTTTTAAATTTTTTTATTTTTTTGGTACCTGGGATCGAACTCACAACCTTGCGCCTGCCAGGCAAGTGATTAGGCCGCTGAGCTAAATCTCTGGCCCTGATTCTTTTAGATATATGCTTAGAAAAGTACAAGATTTGAACAGAAACCTGATAGCTAACTCGAAGAAAGTCTTGGAGAAAATCGTTTTTTCCAGACCAGCACAGAAGTTCCAAGATGAGAATGGTCAAGCAAGCAAACAAACAAACAAACAAAACAAACAAACAAAACAAAGGAACCTGCCGGGCGTGGTGGTGCACGCCTTTAATCCCAGCACTCAGGAGGCTGAGGTAGGCGGAGCGTTGTGAGTTCGAGGCCGGCTTGGGCTACAATGCAAGCGCGAGGCCGGCCTGAGCTACATAGTGCGACCCTGCCTCAAAAAACCAGGGCCAGGAGCTTGGCTCAGTGCCTTAAGTGCCTGCCCTGGCAGGCGCGAGGTTGTGAGTTAAATCCCTGGTGCCACAACAACAACAAAAAAAAAAACAAAAAAAACAAAAAAAACAAAAAAACAAAGGAACCAGCTGGAGAATGGTGAACCAGCTGGAAGGGGAGTGGTACCAGATATGGAGAGCGGTGGTTTGTGGAGGGCAGAGATTTATGGGCTCTGATAAACTACATTGGCTATGTTTTGTTTCTAGGGACGAGTCATGGCAGAGTTGACCAAGAAGGGTAACAAGATAGGAATTTCTTCCACCAAGATCACTTTAGTGGCTTTAAGATAATAAATACATTAAGTAGAGGGACAAAGGTGAAAGTAGGAAAATTAGATAGAAAAATCAGATAGGAAGTTATTGCAATTATGAAAGGGAAGAATGGTGGTGGACTGGATAAAGCAAAAGGGGGAAAAGTTGTAGACTAAATGCGTGTTTTAAATGTGGGTTTGCTAAAAATCTGGTTTACTAATGGGTTAAATTTAAAGGATAATGGAGAGAATTGAAGAAAGATTCTAAAGTTATTGGTTTTAGGGACTAAAGGGGACCATTGGTTGATATAGGAAAGACTGGAGGAAAAATAAATTTTCTGGAAAAAAATTAAAGTTCTGCCTTTGATATGTTAATTTGTAATTCTTAATTTTCAAGTGAAGTTTTGGCGGGGTTTGTCTGCGATCCCGGGGATTGAATACAGGGTTTTTGCACTGAAGTGCATCTCCAGCCTTTCCTTCCTTCCTTCCTTCCTTCCTTCCTTCCTTCCTTCCTTCCTTCCTTCCTTCCTTCCCTCCCTCCCTCCCTCCCTCTCTTCCTTCCTTCCTTCCTTCCTTCCTTATTTGTTGCCTGCCTGCCTGCCTTCCTTCCTTCCTTCCTTCCGTCCTTCCTTCCTTCCTTCCTCTCTTCTCCCTTCTCTTTTGAAACATGGTCTACCCAAGTTCCACAGGTACAACTAGAACTTGTGATCCCTGCCCAAGTCTCACAGAGTGCTGGGATGGATTACAGGCAGGTGTACCCCATTATACCTGGCCCAAAATGAGACTCTTAATAGTACTGAAGCATTTCACAGTGATGCCCAGCGGAGATACCAGGAAAGAAATAGAATTTAATGATGTTTCCTTCATACAGATGATATTTAATATTTTGAGACTGTATGAGACACCCTTGGGACTATAGTTGGAGAACTGAGCCATATGGTGTCCCCAAATTTCATGGATAGAATGGAAGCAGCCATAGGTCCAAAGAAAAGCACTCTTGTGGAGTCTTCCAAGAAGTTAAGGATTGGACTATTTCAGGACTATGAATAATGAGTAAAGCAATTTAAAAAAGTACTACTTCTAACTCTATTCTTTAACAGATAGTTCTGCTCCAGAGACAACAAGTATGAATACCACAGACAACGGTGTCAACTGTCTGTGTGCAATATGTGGCGACAGAGCAACAGGGAAGCACTATGGGGCATCAAGCTGTGACGGGTGCAAAGGGTTCTTCCGACGCAGCATACGCAAGAGTCACGTTTACTCCTGCAGGTTCGTGAAATGCTCCCTGTAGGAACGTTAAGCTTTAGAGACATTTGAAATAAGCATGCAAGAAGTATGAGAAGAAAATTTAGAATTCTTTTATATCCATAGCTCTGTGAACAGTCTTTAAACTGCAATAAAAGTGAGGACGTGTGAATGTGTATGCGTGATGCATTCGAATAGGTGGTTCTTTTTTATGAAACATTTTAAACTTATAAAAAGTATATAAGAATTTCACATCTCTACAACCCAGTTCAGACCAATATAGTTGAATCCTCCAGTGGACACCTCCCCAGTCACTTGGTGTTTCTCCTTAGTCTCTCTAGGGTAACAGCCTTGTGAATTTTGGAGTGACATTTTCCTTGTGTCTCTTTATTGTTTTACCACATGTTCATATACCACTAACCACTTTAAAATCTATGTTTAAATGATATCCCAGTGTGTGCTTTTTCTGACCACTGGTTTTCTTTTTACTGTCACTAAATCATGAATCTTTTGAAACAAAATTATAAAAGTGCAGAAGATGATCTTGTAGCTTGTTTTCAATAAATGAAATTCAATTTTCTGTTCTAAATTTTAAAATTTATTTCTCATATTTTTTGACCATTGAATTTCAGTGCTTCACTTAAAGATATTTAACTATATTTTATGTGTCATATATCTTTGGAAGTCTTCTAAAGCAATTCTCTCCTCACCATAGTTCAGTTTAGGTTTACCTTGACTGGTATGACAGTTTTCAAATGCAGACTACATGTTGGTTTAATATAAGCTGTGGCTAAATAGGATGGATTTTAGCACACAAAAGTCTACATTTGTTCTATCAAAGAAAACCATGTTGGAATTTTTATATAATTTTAAGAACTAATTGGACAGTTTAGAAAAAGCTTTCTTAAATCATGGTGCCAATTGATTCCTCAGGGTGAAATGAAAGTTAATACATAACTTCTCTAAATCTACCTAGTGTTCTCAAGTAATTTTTCCAGGAGAGTTTGATATAGGTTTAAAGAAATACAAATTTAATCAAGAAATGATATGAGTTCCAGATTTTACATAAAAATTCTGTAGTATAAAAAGGTAACTTTCTTCCATCAAAATATTTTCTCTATGATTGCCTTAAGTATTGGGTGTTCTTAAAAATTAACAGCTAAAATAAAAATAAAACAGCATTTTTTGAAGTAGCATAATTCTCCTAAAAGTGAAATATACATTAAGTCAAACAACTTATCCCCACACCTTGGAAGAAGCTGAGAGTAATAGTGCAAGGACTTTCTAGATTTCCATGCATCCTTAATGGGGAGAGTAAGAAAGAACAGTTTCCAGAGCACCCTCTAGAAATTTAACAACTATTTCAGTAACATGTATAGTTTAACTTCTTGCATTTTCCCATCACACATGGTGCTATTAACCTAACCTTCTCTACGTGTTTTGGTAGTAAGCAAATGCCATGATTTCCCTTTGGGATAGTAGTAAGAATACTGATTCAATATTATTAGAGGAATAATGTTTATTTACAGTTCAGGTTCTGTTGTTTTTAATTTTGCCCATTTCTTTAGATTAATAGATTTGATTTCATTCTCAGGGTTCCATCCCTCCAAAGCTGGGGTTTTCACCCTAAAGCATGTTAACTTGTTTCAATACGTTGCACACAAAGCTTTTGATAATGGCTATTTGTAAACTTGATTATACACTTATTTTAGATTGTTATATTCTTAATTGGAAGAAACAGGCAATATTTAACTCTTGATTCCCTACACCAGCATCTTATCCACAATTAATATCAATTTAAAAATGTTAACTGGTTATACATTCCTTGTGATATTTGGTAATCTCATCCCGTCTCCTGAATCTCCTCATTCGTACATTCAAAATGAACGATGCTGTTTTCTTCTCACTCTGAAAGCCCCTTTCTCTTTTAGCTGAACTTTTTTTGAAGTAGGTTTTATTTTTCAGTCATTTTTAAGTAGCTGCTCAGTTTAAAGAATTTTATTTATTTGTTATTATTTTTGTGATACTGGGGATTAAATACAGGGCAATCACACTGAGCTACATCCTCAGCCTTTCAGATTTTATTTTTTTTGAGATAGGGTCTCACTGATTTTCCTAGATTGATCTCAAACATGAGATTTTTCTTTCAGTTTCCCAAATAGCTGAGATTAGGGGCATGTGCCACCACACCCAACTAGGAAAATTTTGGTAGGGCACAAAATATATTCTTTGATTTTCGTTATTTAATATTCAACTAAAACAACCAGGATATGCCAATATGTATGGGTAAGAATTTTAAAGAAATGCATGTTTTAGCATTTGATTAATATGTGACCCAAACAGTATAATACATTTGTAGTTAAATATTTTAAAAGAAAACTTTTTCTCTATTTTATAATTGTAGACTGGTGTTACTATCACCAAATTGTACCAAGAGTGAATGGTTAACTTGAGGATCACAAGCAAATCTAATTCCACAGACTATAATATTCTGAATATATGATCCAGTTTTTTAGCCTATTTAGAGTTGTGCAATCATTCCCAAAATCAGTTTAGAATGATTGGATCACCTTATAAGAAAACCTTTAGTAGTCACTCCCCAGTTGCTCCAACTCTCTCCAGCTATGTGAGGTAACTACTAATCTACTACACAATTCAATAGATTTGCCTCTCAAGGACATTTTTTATAAATGAAGTCATACAACATGTGGATTTTTGAGTCTGGCATTCTTTATTTAGAATAAAAAATCATATTTCCTTGTGCAGGCTTACCACATTTGTTCATTGCTTCACTTTTTTTACTATTATGTGTAATACTGCTATAGACACACGTTTTTATTTCTTTGGGTATATACCAAGCATGGAACTACTGAGTCATCTGGTTGTTCTCACTTATGAGAAACACCCAAACTTTATTCCAAAGCAAAAGTATCACTTACTACTCTGATGAGCAGTGTATGCGGGATGTTTTTTCCATGTTTTTCACTAACACATATTCTTTTTCCAATTTATAGCCTTCGAAATGCAGTGAAATCGTGCATCATTAGGCAGAAATGACATGTTCAGTGTTGTTCTCAATGGTTTTAATATGTAATTTGGTATTTAGAGTAAATTTCAATTGGATGAGAGGTCATTTAAATGAATAGGATAATATGTAAAAAGAAAAATAGATTGAAAGTACAGGGAATTGAAGTTTTACTATATTTTCCAACACACTGAAATCATTTAGCAATAAGCAACTAGAATTTATATGCCAAAGATTTTAAAACTAGGTTTGACTGTCATGATTCATGATAGGAATTATAATGTACACTGCCCAAAACTATGTAGTAGTCATTCAGCTTTACTTTATAATAAAAACTGGGAGAGAGGTGAGGTTTGTATTTGAATGTTCACACTGATCTTGAGAGTAAAAATTCTTAGTTGATTGCTTTTAAGCATTCTTTCTATTAAGCCAAGTTTGACTAATTTACAGCCACTTTGTTTTTGCCATTTTGATAAATAATATCTTTTTGTAACCTAACATATCTTTATTTGATGTTATAGATTCAGTCGCCAATGTGTTGTTGACAAGGACAAAAGGAATCAATGTAGATACTGTCGATTAAGAAAATGTTTTAGAGCAGGAATGAAAAAAGAAGGTAATGATGATTATGTTAATTATTATTATTGATTAAAATCATAAACAGACACATTCTCTTTAATCATAATTACCTTTTGCATGAATTTTCCTTTTCTTCCATATATGTGGAAATTGCTAACAAATTTCTTGAATTAAAGAATTCAGCCTAAGGTTATTCAGCTGTGCTTTCTGGTTACTGACACCATTTTTTTCACCATTATCCTATTGTGGACAACAAAATTATTGTTACAAATAACATTCTCATGTCTTGTTCAACAGATAAATGGCAAACTCTTTCAATAGATTGAAGTTGTAATTGTATTTTAAACACATTTTTATTCTCAGAACAATTGAGTATATTTATTCACTTTTATGAACATTAACTAAACGTTTACTTTTGAATGCATTTATCCACTTACCAAATAATTATTAAACACTCTCATTTCCGAAACACTGATCCAGGTGCTGAGCCTTCAGTACTGAACACAATAGGCAAACCAATTCTGCCCCCACCCCATGGAGCTTATATTCTATGCAGGGACACAGACAATAGTTTGGCTATAAAACTTCAGTGTATATTAATGTCATTTTGAATGCCTTAAGCAATCTGGTTATGTTCTTCTGTATTCTAAATGCAGTTATGTTAGACAGAAAAGTGTTCCACACATTTTAAACATTTGGCAGGTGTAAGAACTACAAGGTTTTATGTCTCTCTGCTTTGCTAGAACACTGTGTCATATACAAAGAGATATTTTTATAATTATCTCAAATTTTAAGAATTGAATCACTACACTACAGAAGAATAAAGTAAATCAAAATCTATCTTGAGCATAGTTAGTGCTTTTCTTTGTCTTTCTTTATTTAAAATTACAAAAATGCTGTTAACTTGCTCAGTTTGCCAGGCTTTAAAGAGAATGACAAAAAATTATTTTCACAGAATTGAAACACAACAGTTTCTTATTTCAGAAATGTCATCTTTAATGTCCTAAAGCTCTATTTGGGACTTACAAGATTAATAAACTTTGTCAGTTGTCTTTAGCCACTTTGATGTGAACCTCAACCATTGCCCCCACAGGCATATAAAAAATCACAATAGTGTTTCTGAAGACAGTGAAAATTTTTCTTCAACTGTTTATGAAATGGTATGGTAATTTTTAAAGTGGATTGCAAAAGCAAGTTTTGGGATTCAAAATTAATATATTTCCCCCCCCTTTTTTTTTGAGACAAGATCTCTTTTTGTAGTTTATGCTGTTCTTAAACTCGAACTCATGGCAGTTCTCCTGCTTCAACATTCTAAGTGCTGAGATTATAGGCATGCACCACCACACCTAGCTATTTTTTTTTACAATAATAACATAGTGCAGAAATTAGGTAAAAAGAAATATATGTACAAAATTTATGTCAAAAGTGAAACCAGTGAAAATCACATCAATATTCACAATATATTTTAGTATTTTTCTGGATTGATTATGTAATGAAATTTATAAAATCATAACAAACATCTTACTTATTATCTCTGCATGTACATTTCCAAATGAGTCAGTTTAGGTTGAAAATCAATAACAATTTATGTTTAGAGAAAAGTAAGCTACCAGTAAGTGTGATTTTGGAATAAAATATTAATGATCCATTCAATCTAAGACTACTTACTCTTTCTTAAAGGCAAAAGGCCAGTGTTTTCTCCTCTAACTTAATGAAGTTGATCCTTAATTGTGATTTTCAGGTCTCTTTTACATGCTTTTACCATACAACTTGGTGCATTTCTTTAATAAAAGGATAAAATTTTAGAAAAAAAATTGAGAGTTTAATGCTTTGTTTTCCCAGCAGAACAGAAGAGAGCATTAACCTAAATAATTGAAGGGCTACCGGCCTTGATTTTCTTCTCTTTGGTTAACAGAAGATAATTATATATACCACAAGTTTTGAAATTTAGCTTTGGCATTCAATCTTTATTACTGTCTATGTAAGCAGTATTTACACCAATATATGTTACAGCTTCCCTTCTCACTCTTCTTTTTATTTAAAAATGTAGCTACCAATAAGATATTTTGAGAAATGCATTGTTGCTTTTTTCCAGAATAATGAGGAACCAGATCTAGCTCACTTAGAGACCTTCCATGTAATACTGTATGAGGAATGTCTTTCCCTTACCAAATAGTTGATACTCGAACTTTGGTCTCCTTAGGAGATAACTCAGACTGGTACAACACTTTTTATTAATGTCTATAAACTGTCCCAAGGGCAATGTTTCATTAGTGATTATAATATTGCAATCTTAAACTCTCTTAAATTTAAAAAAATTGCTTTTCATTTTGGTAGTGTTTTACTGGAAAAAGAAAATAAGAATTCCAAAATCTGTGACTCATATCTTCTGACAGTAAATGCACTGTTATCTTTGACCTGATCAATCTCATAGGCAATGGTATTTCTTTAATTATCATATACTGTTATTACCTTTGAGAGAATAAAATGTCAACCTATTCAATATGTAACATGGCAGAACTGACTGACTTAACACTTTTGAATGTGTACACCATCATGAACCCCAAACACGAATCCCTAATGAACTCTGTTGTCAAGCCTGGCTTTCCCTACTTTTGACAGTATGGGATGAAAAGATCTTCATTCTTAACTTTCTATCACCCAAATCTTTTAGAAAGATCATTTCTTACTTTTTGTAACTTTTGTTAATAAATTTCAAATTGTATATCATGCTATATATTGAAGAGGTCTAACCAGAAAACACTGTGGTTTCCCCTTTAGCTGTTCAGAACGAGCGTGATAGAATAAGCACCAGAAGAAGCACATTTGATGGCAGCAACATCCCCTCCATTAACACGCTGGCACAAGCTGAGATTCGGTCTCGTCAGGTACCAGCACACAAGCATCCAGTTTCCTTTAATAGAATCAAATGTCTGTTTAGGCATAATGCTAAAATCATCTCCATTCACTGAAATTAGTGCTCCTTACTAATGCAAAATAGATCTACACAAGTTCAGTGTTAATTTGAACATATTAGTGAGACTTTTGACTTAGCTGTGATTTTTTCTGGACATGATCTCATTTTTAAATTAAAAAATGAAATAAATTTTCATTTAAGGTGTTTTGAAGGAAGAGTTTACTTATAAGACTGATTAAAAAGAACTTAAAACAAATTGCAGTGTTGAGGGGAGCACTTTGTTGGTTGATCTGTAATGTTAACTGCTACAACTTTTGGGGAACTTGGTTGAGAATTATTATCAGAATGTCTTTTCTTCAAAAAGATTTCTGGACTCCAGAAGTCACATTGGCATCTGTTTTGCAAGCAGATATTTAAATGAAGAGCCAAAATTTAGAAAATATAGTGAAATACAACTCTATTATTTTAAATTTCTAGAGTATCAGGTTTAAAATTCTAAGTCATTAGTTACAGAGGCAAAAATAAATCATTTAAGAATTCAATAAAGAAAGCCCTTAAGAAAGTTTATTTTAAAATTATGAAATAGGTAAGTAATCAAGTCCTATGAAGGGACAGACTCCTTTCCTTTTTGATTACACCAGGGTAATATGATGAGGTTAATATCCCCATTATCATTATTACTTGAAGATTACTTGATGGTCCAATAAAGCATTTAGCAAGTGGTTTAAAGAAAAACTATGAGTAAATATCTGGGTGCACACAAAGACACGTACACATGAAGACATGTTCAAAAATTAAGTTCACAAAACAGTTTTAAAGAGACTGCTGACTTAGTTGTCATTTTTCACTACTTTTTTTGTCTTTTTAAATCCATTTTATTTCAAAGAGAAAAATAAAACAAAATTTCAAAACACAGCATATGTATATATATATATATATATATAAAATGTAGTTAAGATATTATACTACTGATTTCTCTGAGTACATCAAAGAGAAAGGTTTGCACTGGTACTGTTCGAACAATTGAACGTAGATGTCTTGTGCTCTGGGTGACTGATTTGGGGATGGTGATGAGCAATGTATGTACCATTGTTGTCCTCTTATTATTGTGTTTCACTACTTTTTAAAAATGCCGCTACATTTTTATAGAATTCCATAGTATAAACAGCTTCAAATGTATATGCTAAGGTCTTCAAATGTTGCTGAGTCAAGGGTTCATTTCTTAATTTTATTTTGGTAGGTTTCCATTTAATTCGATAGCATGAATAATTTTGACTTACCATCTGAATCTTTTCTCCCTACTTTGGTAAACTATATTCACTGTATGAAAGTTTTCTTCATAAACATTAGCAAATTAAGAATGAACTTCTCAATGGAAATAACAACATCTTTTTTTTTTTTTTGGTGATATTGGGGATGGTGATTGAACTCATGATTTCACATGAGTATATCCTTACTGAGTTGCTCAGCCTTAAAAATTTGATTCTCCTCTTTCAGCATCTTGAGTTGCTGGGATTTCATAAATGTGCCTTTATATAACATCTGTATAAATGTAATTTTTAAATTAAGAATGTGACCACAAAGCATATTTCATGTGGATATTAGGTGTCTTTTTATGTATCCATTGTGACTTATAAATCTCCCCAAAAGTTGTGGTAACTTCTTTATTTATTTGACTTTTAAAATAAGACAGCTTCTAGATCATTGTGCTATGCACTGAATATCTTATAAACTGATAGGTATTTTATTTCTCAAATTAAAAATGTCTAATATAGGCCTGAGAGTCTAGTTCAAAGATAGAGCACTTGCCTAGTATGCATGAACTTCTGGGTTCAATCCCCAGACTGCAAAACTAAAACAACACAACACAAAATTATTTTATGTATTTCAAGATAAGGTGACAATTAGGGCCGCTTCAATAGGATTATGTAATACAATCATACAGAAAATAGAGAATGTTGGCCCTATGTGATATTAAATAATGAATTAATATAATGATCTTTTAATAGATCTCAGTCTCAAGCCCCGGGGCAAGCACTGACATAAACGTTAAGAAAATTGCAAGTATTGGTGATGTCTGTGAATCTATGAAGCAGCAGCTCTTAGTCTTGGTAGAATGGGCCAAATACATTCCTGCCTTCTGTGAGTTACCACTGGATGATCAGGTATAAGTTGATGAAGTTATGATTGATTTAAAAATGTTTTCTGAACTTTGCTAGGTTTTTGTGTTCTTTGAATCTTATTTGTAGTACTTGTACTCTAGGAGTCAAGGAGTGCATTATCTTGTGAGAAAGATTAGGTTTTCTTATCATTCCACCTTCTTGTTCTGTCAAGAGGTACCACTGCCTGACTTGTGTATCAGGGCTGTAGCAAACTTACTGATTGGACAAGAGTTGATCAAGACTCTATTCTTCCCTCAAAGAGACAGAGAAACTTAAGTGAGGGAGAAAAACAGATTGCAAATAACTACCATCATGAGACAAGGTATTGGAAGAGTAAGAGTCTGGGAATTAAATGCTATGCTGTGGTGTGTAGAGTCCCCTGAATATGCTCTGTAAATTTCTTCAGAAATACCTGGATACTCTTAGATAAATCCAAATAGCATATGTTGGTGTCATTATGGGCACTTGATAGAACTAATGAAATTTTTGCCTGCTATGCTATCATTTGTATTTTGACATTTATTATATGAAAAGTATGAATCTGGCAAAAATATCTACAGAACCTTGATCAAAATTCTACAACAAAATAGGATTTAGATATACTCATCTTTTTCTAATACATGTAGTTTTACATTTTTCATATGTACATTTACATATTTTAATTATTGATTGGGAACTTGAATTTTCTAATTAGTCTGTGAAGATTAGATTATTTCAGATTCATCTTGAACTTTTTACTAAGTAGTATAAAACTTTTATAAATGAAAATATTTGAATATTTCCATTTCTCTCATAATGAAAGAAAAAGCCAAGATAAATATTACACTCAGTGCATATTTATATACTCTCAGATCAGTGCTCTTTATCAGTGATACACAAAACAAAGAAACAAAGAGGAAAGGAAAGGGCATGAGTATGTAAAAATCAAACAAGGGAAAAGTATTTACACAACCCAAAAATCATTCTATAATTTTAGCATTTATATATCTAAGAAAACATTTCACCTGGTAACAGGGGAACAGTCTGTGAATCTGAAATAATTTTTAGAATGTTCTGTAACTGCCTTCCTGGAATGAGTCACAGTTATTGACATGTCATAAAGATAGCTTGGCCCAGAAAGTTATGCCATAGTGAATAATGCTAAATTGCTAAAACCTACCGGTTTCAATCTAAGCAATATAAGTAGGATTGCGTTATTTATCAGTTTTATATT
This sequence comes from Dasyprocta punctata, assembly GCA_004363535.1. Taxonomy (NCBI): domain Eukaryota; kingdom Metazoa; phylum Chordata; class Mammalia; order Rodentia; family Dasyproctidae; genus Dasyprocta; species Dasyprocta punctata. Next base: position 144,667 of record RJWM01000397.1, on the reverse strand, counting down.
TTTATTATCATTCTTCCTTAAAAGTTGCTGACTTATGTGTCAAGACATTTTAAATATTGGGAAACTGAAATTCAGTAACTAGTCAAAAAAGTTTTCACTTGCTGACTGATACTTAATGTTAAAAGTACGATAACATTTGCCAGAAAATAGCACATGTTCACTATGGGTAAGGCACTGGGGAATTAGATTTCAGATGCACTGTCACTACAATGTTTTAGTTAAACTCTCAGGAGCCCTGTGGTATAGGTGTTATTTCCATTTTACAGTTTCTAGAACTGAACTCTATACAGTTAAATTCGTTCCATAAATTCATCAAGTGGGCATTTATTAGGAGGCTACTGTTCAGTTTTAGGAACTGTGTTTCTTCTGCAGTAAAAATACAGATTGCTTCACTATCTCATAAAGTTGGTGTTCTGTGTGGGAGAGACAGACAATAAAAATATGTAAATTATGAGTAAGTCAAATCTAGGTGGGGATAAGTTCTATAAAATACTATCATGTGGAGTAGGATGAGTTGTAGAATGAATGGGGAAGCAATGGAAAGAGATACTTTATCATGGGAACCAAAAAAGGTATTTACTGAGACCTGAATGACGAGGGGCCAGCACTCCAAGAGTAGAAGAGAAAGCATTCTGGGTGCAGGAGCAGAACGTTCAAGGCTCCGAGTCAAGCAGGAGCAGTGTGAACAAGAAGATAGATGATAGATGAAGCCAGGGGCATGGAGGTGGGGCATAGGAGACAAAGCGTTCAACCACCCAACTCCTATCACCTGTAAGGCTGTGACTGAGGAGTGTGGGTTTTCCTCTAAGGACAATATAAGGTCACTAAAGAGTTTTCAGCAGAGGTGTGATATTAAATCATTACTGTTTTGAGTATAGGACCTTCAAAGCTCGTACAGAAATTATATAGAATGAAGCACTCAGGAAACAGGAATATGTATTTCAATGTGTTGGGGTGGCCCAGCTGAAAACTGACACAGGCCTGGACCAAAGTCAGCGGGCAGAATGGAAACAACATGACTAGCAATGGATTGATTTGGCCTAGTTTTTGAAAAGCAGCACTAGGATTTGACACTTGTTTGAAGGTCAGCAAGCACTTTGGATGATGGTACCATTTTCTGAGGTGATGAAGACCTCAGAGAAGTATTACTTCGGGAATTTGTATTTGAAATACTTCCTCTGCTTCCTAGTGGTGAGGCCCAGTGTGCAGCCAAGTGTCTAAGTGAAGATCGGTGAAAGAGTTTACTGCAGAGTCAGGGGTTCAATCTGGAAAGTGACAGAACCCAGACCTCTATGTTTTCCTCACTACAAGTTCTTGCCTTTATTATTTTATAATTCAGTTTATTATAAGTATTTTATTTAGTCCACATGAGTGTTCTTGGGGATTTTTTTAATCACGACTTCATTTTACAGATGAAAACAAATGAGTTCCAAGCACAGTGGTCTATTTAACCAATGTTAAATAAGTAGAAGGGGGCCAGCCTGGGATCTGAAGTCTAGTCTGCTTGATGTTGTTTTCCTCCAAAATATTTACCTGCTGTACTTTTTATCTGCTGCCACTCTGCTGACTTATTACATACTTTTAGAAATTTTGATAAATAAATTATTGGCAAATTAAAATACAAATCTAGAAAGCTTATAAAGTCAACAGTCTATGAATATTAGTGTTAGAACAAATATGTCTCAGGCTTAAAGAACAACTGCAAGTTAATCAGAGTTATATTATGCTGCCTTTTAATCATTACGTTTTATAATTAATTGTTAAACTTGGAATTTTTCATTAAGGTGGCCTTGTTAAGAGCTCATGCAGGGGAGCACTTACTGCTTGGAGCCACAAAGAGATCCATGATGTACAAAGATATTTTGCTTTTGGGTAAGGTTTGTTTTTTTAATTTAAGAAGAAACGATGTACATTTTATCCCTAAAATAAACTATAAACTATATTCTGTATGTACCAAGCATTTGTAGTGCTATTGCTTCACGGCTCTGATTTAATTGGTTCTGTCCTCACTCAGCCCTAATTTTCCTTACCTTGATTACATATAAATTCACAGTGCATGAGATGATTGGAGAGCATCAAGTTTTAAAAATGAAAGCAGATGTTGTTCAGTAAACATATTGAGGTATGCGTAAATCTTACCAGTATAAGGAATTGGTGATTTTAATGACCACTTCTAGAGTCCAAACATGGATTTACACTCTTTTCTGTCTGTATAATAATTATTTTACACCTTTTCAGGACTGTGTTTATTCTCTATAATCTCATTGTCTGTAAAATGCTATAAAATAATCAGGTAAAATAAATTGATGGCAATGTCTGAAGAATTCTGATAGATACAAGTGCTTGAAAAAAATAGGAAGGTACTTGGAGAAGAGTAAAGACTCAAAGACAAAACTTTTTTATTCACTAAATAATTATTCTGCTCCCACTGTACTTAACTCATAAAATTAGGGTTTAAGCGTTGAGATTCTTCCAGTGCTTGTATGAAACCATGGCTGAGTTTTTTATTTTATATTTTCATGTGGTAAATATTTTAGCTCCAAATATGAATGAGTGTGACACAATATAACAAAAGCTGCTACATGAAAGTCTTAGGATATAAATGCTCTCTCTGCTCTAAGTGCTTTACACACACTCTCGGTTAATCACTGATCTAAGAACTGTTCTGTGCAGCCATTTTCAGGTGAAGAAATAGAAGCAGACAAGTTTACCTGTGGCTGCAAAGCCAGGGAAGGAGAGAATCAGAATTCTAAACCACGTAATGTAACTGCAGAGACCATGCCCTGAAATTCTATGAAATATTTCTTTTGCAATTTTAGTAAATACCTCCTGTTGTTTGTTCATTATGGATCTCAATACAGTACACCCTAGAAAACAAAGTGTCAGTTGTTTCATTCTAAATTATTTTGCCTTGAATAATTAGGTAAGCTAACTTTTCCTAAGAAAACATAAGACTCAAAATAAAGTAATAATATGAAGTGATCCAATGTCTATAAGGTTGACTGGTGATCATTTCCCCAATGTATATGTCCATGTATGTGCAAACATCATGTTATATACTTTTAATTAGATACACTGTTTTTGTCCAAAATACCTCAATGTAGCTGGGGACAAAAGGAGTAAAGCTACATTGAATAAATACATTTGGATGTGTTATTACCCTGAAGATTCTTGTCAATCAACTTTTCATGACTCTGAAAAAATATTTTGAATATTAATTTAAAAGAAGGAAAGGATTATTTTGGCATATGGTTTTGGAGAGCTTGGTCATGCTGCTGTAGGCTGGAAGTAGCATAGTACACCATGGCACAGGAGTTATGACAAAGGCCTTTTTGCCTTATGGTGAATAGAGATAGAGAGAGGGAGAAGCATCCCGGCTTCGTCCTACTGCCTACTTCAGTGGCACACCCCCAGTGACTTAACTGCTTCCTTCTAAAAGTTCCATCGTTTCCTAATAATGGTATTGTCTGAGACCAAAATTTTGACTTATTGACTTGGGGGTTTCAAGATATGAACTAAAACAGTTGTCTTTGCCTTAAATGGTAGAATTGAGAATTTTTGCATTTGTTTTAAAACCAGAAAACAGTAATTAGTTTTATTTTACAGGATATGATATCATTTACCATATCATATGCAGAAAAATTTTGAATTTGAAGAACTTGAGGAATTGCATGCTGGGCATGATGGTGGCACGTGCCTGTAATCCCAGTATTCTGGAGGTTGAGGCAGGAGAATCACAGCAAGTTCAAGACCAGCCAGTACTACATAGCAAGACCGTGTCTCAGAAAAAAAAAAAAAAAAAAAAAAGAGAGAAAGAGAGAGAGAGAGAGAATTGCATAGTCCAGCTCTCTTTCAATTTCTGAGTGCCAGATTCAGTACTATAAAATGATTATGCCTCTTCTAGCTGAGGAAATCAAAGAAGAACAGAGAATATATAGTTCACTGTGACAACTCATGAGAACATATGTGCTAATTAGGTTTATTTATACTGGGTATAAGTAGTTGTTACTAAAATAGTATACTACTTAGGCCTAGAGCACCAAAGAATAGCTGATTTAATCCTGTGAGCAAGGAAGATATTTAGGATTTGTATTGTGCTCACTAATAAAAAACTTACAGATGAAAATAGGAAAGCTAACCAGCATGTTTTGACTCTCCTTTGTCAATTATTAGCTTTCAATTATCTGTAATTTTGTATTTTCACTAGTGACTGAGGCTGTTAAAATGCATGTAATCACATTATTATCATTATTGATCCTTTAAGTATTAATTTTTTTTCATCATTAACCTAACGCTGCTGGGAGCTGTACTAACACTGTTCCTTCAAGAGCAGATCCTTTCAGATACTAAAGCATAAAATTTAAACAATGTTTGACAATTTGGCAGAGGAAGTGACTGATTTCTTTCTTTTTTCTTTTTTTCCTTTAGGAAACAACTATGTTATTCACCGTAATAGCTGTGAAGTTGAAATCAGCCGAGTGGCTAATCGGGTTCTTGATGAGCTTGTCAGACCATTTCAAGAAATTCAGATTGACGACAATGAGTATGCTTGTTTAAAGGCAATTGTATTTTTTGATCCAGGTTTGTTTTTGAAATTTCGTTAATAACTTACTGTAATGAGAGTTAAACTAGTTTTTGCATTAGAATATTTCTCTCATGCTTCAGTCATATTAAATCTTCAGGTTGACATTTTTATTCCTTTATTAGATGCAAAAGGGTTAAGTGACCCAGTGAAAATTAAGAACATGCGGTTCCAAGTACAGATTAGTTTGGAGGACTACATCAACGACCGGCAGTACGACTCACGGGGCAGGTTTGGCGAGCTACTTCTGCTGCTACCCACTCTGCAGAGCATCACCTGGCAAATGATTGAGCAAATACAGTTCGTTAAACTTTTCGGCATGGTCAAAATTGACAACCTACTTCAGGAAATGTTACTGGGTGGTGAGTACATTGAGGGCTTTCCATATTATTGATTAGCATGACTCTATGTCTGTTAAAACAAGTTTGCCCTATTTGTTTACTTTTGTACACATTTATTTCATGTTTTGATGTTATCGAATGTTCTTACTTTTCACTGTCTTCTTCTGCCATGATATAATAAATTGAATTTATTGCATTTTGAAAATCTGCAAAATCCAATGCAGAGGGACAAAAATACCTAAACTAATCAAATCCTCATTCTTTTCTGCACACAGTCCCTTTTACTTCACTTTTCAGAGCCTTCCAAGTACAGAAAATAGAAATACGTTTCCCATATTTGTCTTCTCTTGCAGAATATTATGTTTTTTATTTGCCTAAATCCTTTAAAACTTCAAGATTGTTCTTATATACATTGAATTCCTTGTAAAGTCACTGTATTATTTTTAGTATACTGGTGCTTAATGTGTTCTTAATGATCTACTTCTGAAATAAAGTTAGCCATTCTAGTAGGGTGATGCTAAATACAATAAATTTGATGTAAGCGATTCTTGGAATTGTCTTAACAACACTCAGGAAGCTTAATGATTCCAGGAAATGGCACACAAGGTCTGTTATTAATGTACAACATTATGATGCAGAATTAATCTATCCAGTGTGTAGTGAAAGCTGACATTGTTCTTAATATGGCAGTTGTTCTATCAATTCATTTTTAAATTCTCGAAAAGCACTTTATAACTATACAAATATTCAAGGTGTCAGCCGGAATATTTGTGCCAAGGTAAAATTTCTGTTTCTTATAAGCGTCACTAATGGAATCATATTTTTATTTTTTGCAGGTGCGTCCAATGATGGGAGTCATCTCCACCACCCAATGCACCCACATTTATCTCAGGATCCACTAACTGGACAAACCATACTTTTAGGTCCCATGTCAACACTGGTTCATACAGACCAGATCTGTAAGTCACTGGGATACTTTTCTACATAACATTTAAACTTTACTATTTGGGAAAATGTGAAATTTGGAAGAATAATATATTATTACCCAGAAATGGCAAAAATTGGGTAGGATTTCCTCTGCAGAACTCTGCTGTGGGAGATTATAATATTCATGTAGTCACTTATTTCCCCTTGGTATGAATTTGCCTCCTTAAATGAAGGTATAAGAACTTCATTTTTTTTTATAGACTTTGTGAGCACAAAAGATCGTACGGGTAGTTCCAGCTTTGCACGATGGTGCTCAGCTAAGTGACTATATGACCTAAAATCATGCAAAGGAATTTTAAAAATCAATAGGAAAGTTATGATTGCTTGTGATCATCAACAATGGCAAAAAATTAAGAATGCTTTTCATTATAGAGTATAAATGTATAGGGAAATTTTAAAAAGAATACTGATATCTATTATTTAGTGTACTGCAATGTAAACATTAAAAGTAAAGTTTTTGAGTATTTGTAGAAATTTTGTGGAGTAGTTTGTACTTTCTATTATAACTATTAGTAAGAAATGAACACCATTTCTGTGCCTGGATGTCTTTTACTCATTTGGCAGTTTGAGTCAGCTTCCAATATTTTATTCTTTGTATGTTCAAGGTCCTGGAATATCTCTGAGAACTTGTTTTGTGTGAAGAATTTTGGATATTACTTTCTCCATAGTATTTTTGTCCTTTTATTTCTTTTTCTTTTTCTTTATTTGGTACCATGAATTGAACTCCGAACCTTGAGCTTACCAAGCAGGCCCTTATGCTACTGAGCTATATCACTGGCAAATAGAATTTTATTTTATTTTATTTATTTATTTATTTAATTTTTGGCACCAGGGATCGAACTCATGATCTCACACTTGCCAGGAAGGCGCTTATGCTGCTGAGCTAAATCCCGGGCCCTCTTTGTCCTTTTCATCACATCCAGGTTCTTGATTTATGTGGACAAATTTTTGCCTATCTACCTATCTATCTATCTGTCTATCTATCCATCTGTCATCTATCTATCAATCCTGGGGATTTGTCTACACCCAGGCAGGGTCTCTAGCACTGAGCTACATTCTTTACTTAATTTTCCTTTATTAAGCTCATAGTTACATCTTTAAAAATTCAAATGTTAACAATATACATATCTCTATGTTTATCTACTTCAGTGATTCCATTTATATTCTATGTGAATATTACTCCTAGTCTTATCACAGCTTACATGGTACTTTACTGTGCTTTCAGCTTTGTTGGCCAATTCTCTTTCAGTGAGCTATTTTTTTCAGAAAATTTTACATAAATTTATCACTAGAAGACAAAGAATCAGTACAACACTACACTAAAAGATGGTCTGTGACCAATCATGCATAGAATGAAAGGTGTGCATGGTCAGTGACTGATCACAGAATCCATGTATTCTTTAGGAAGCTGTTTGTGGACTGAGTGAAGTTGGTATTTATGCAGTTACTCACAGTTAATTGTGAGTTATGAAGGGAATTGAAATTTGAAAAATGTTGCAAGAGTGATACAATTTCATTAAGCAATGGTAATAAGAATTTTTGCATATCAAAAGTGTTCAAAATAAGGACTGTTTTTGAAAACTCTAGAACTCAAAATGTATACAAATATTAGTAGTTGTTAGCATCTAAGTTAACTATGTAATTCCAGATTTAATGCTGACTATTTTTCTAAATTACTTTGGGAATAAAAAAATGTATTTGAAAAATTTTTAGAATTAACTGAATAGTTACTCCTGAGCTTAACCCATATTTAACTTTGATCTGTTGCCTCTGAATAGCAAAGTGGGTAAATCACCTGAATCATCGTTAGATAATTATGTATACTGTAAAATCTATTGAATTTACCATAGTCTTTAATAACTAGTTACAATGCCGTTTTATTCAAATGTAATCCAACCACCATTTGGGTAGTACCATCTGATTACTACCCAGTGATAGGAAATGTAGAGGCCACAAAATTCCCTGTTATTATGCTCTGCTTTATATACAAGCAACTGTGGACACTTCTGCATCTGAAACACAAAATTTGTTGAGTTTATGAAAAAGGTATGAAATTATTAGGAAAAATTATAAATCCTGGAAACCATTTACCTGCAATCACCAATATATTTGAAGGACATTGGTTTGGGAACATTATTTGCAAAGTAATGTTACTTTCCATTTAACAGTTAAGAACTGAGAGAGGAGAGTCCAATGTCATACCAAAAAGTCTGTGAAATGGTGTCTCTTAGAAATCTGTTATTCATAAACTTGGAAGCTAAAACATATTAACAACATATTAAACACTGTAGGATTTAGCTGGAGAGAGAATTTGACAGTTCTGCTGGTGGCTAAATCCTTTACATTTTAAATCCTAGTGTTCTAGTATTTAAAGAAACATATTTGTTGATCCTAATATGTTAAGAATGGCATTATCACACTTTTTATTTGTTTTTCATCTTTGAACAAAATATTTATAAGAATGATCTGTAAAGAAAAACTTTTGTTTTTGTTCTGATTTAAAATATTTAAATAGTCAAAATGTCTGAATTTTTTCATTCAACAAAACTTTAACTCAATGAATATTTTCTTGCTCCTTTAAAGACAGCAACTTTAATCTATTCTAAATATCTAAAACAATCTAAAAAGTAAATTCTTATTTTTTGTCAATTAAAATGCATTTAAATTGATATTTTTAAGAAAGTTTTAATCCATGCTTAACAAAAATACAAAGTTAATGGATTAAGGAAGACTAAGTGAAAAGAGTTTGTTTTATGGAGAGCTTTTAAAACTAAAAAAAAGGGGGCCGGGAATGTAACTCAGTGGCACAGTGCCTGCCTGGCAAACACGAGGCCTTGGGTTTGATTCCCAGTACAAAACAAAACAAAACTTAAAAAAAAAAATCCAAAAGAAAACACTGTGAAAAAAATGTACATGGTTTACAGAATTACAGTGTGATCAAATATTCGCTCTACTGGTTCTGTTAAATATACAGAATAATAAATGTGAGCACTAAAATACTTTAAGATTTTTAAAATTACAGAATAGTTCCTAGATTATATTATGATAAAACTACAGTATGTGCATATTCAACTTTTTTTCTTTTTCTTTTTTTTTTGCGGCACTGGGGATCGAACTCACAGCTTTGCGCCTGCCAGACAGGCACTTAAGCTGCTGAGCCAAACTCCCAGCCCTAGTATCTTTTTTGAGGCAGGGTCGCACTATGTAGCTCAGTCCGGCCCTGCACTCACGTTGTAGCCCAAGCTGGCCTGGAACTCACAACGCTCCACCTACCTCAGCCTTCCCAGTGGAATACTTGCATATTCAACTTTTATATTCAATCACTTTCCATTCAACTATTCAAGTGTGTTTTTTCTATTGAAGGAGAAAGGACAGGCAAGCTCAATTTTGATAGAATAACTGTGAAGCAACAAAGATAGTCTAGTTTATATGCTTCTGATTACAACTTGGATTTCCAAACACTTATAGAGTATGTTAGCTTTAATTTTTGTGTCATTTAATATACCCAAGTTAGTGAATTTCAAAGCAAATATATTTTAATTTTGTGTGCATTTTGATTGCAAACATTATGATGATTGCATTCTAATTGAAAAAAATGATGCTCTGTTAATTCTTTTCTTCAACATCTTGATGTTTTAGAGAATTAAATGTTTATAAATGCCTTTAACTTTTAAATGAATTTAACTTTTAAAGTTACTATGAAGAATTTTGGTTTGATCTAATGCTGTAGAATGGAAAAAGGGGATATTTCAAAAACATCTCCAAAATACAGTTACGTATATTAGCATTGTGTAGGGTTTACTGAGGTAGGCAGGTTGGCTGCTACTATTGAATACCATTCTCTGCTTCTTTTCCAGCAACTCCTGAAACACCACTTCCTTCCCCGCCACAAGGCTCTGGACAAGAACAATACAAAATTGCTGCAAACCAAGCTTCAGTCATTTCACACCAGGCCCTTAGCAAACAAAAGCAAGTGTGAGACTGTGTTTACTCCTGAACGGCACTGCCTAAATGTGAAAAATTGTCGATCTTGAAATATCTCAGGATAGTACTTTTGACAAACTCTTAGCCAAGGTTTCTTCATGGTGCTGTTGTAAGGTGGTATCCTGTTTTCTTGTTTGTGTAGTCATTTTGTTTGTTGTTTCTATGGTTTAAAGCTTTCACATGCAACCAATGTATATTTCAGTTTGAAATTGTTTATATACTGTATTGTTTTCAGTTGCCCCTGCACTGAGCCTGAACCTGTTGAATCTTTTGTACTACTTTCATAATATTAATTTAAATCTGTAAATAATTACTTTATTGTGATGTGATAAGGAATTAAATGTTCCCTTTGCCTAAGAACAGTAGATCAGAAATGCCACATTTATATAAAATGAACCAAGTTTTTTTTTTTTCATAAATTATAGTCTTGAAGATTGAAAAACTAAAACAGTGGCTGTAGAATAGAATTTTTTTTTCCTTCTTCTACATGAAGAATCACTATGGGCATTCTGTGGCTAAGAAGTATGTCTTTGGTCCACAGTTATACATGCTTATTTTAAATTCAAAAAATTATAAAAAGCCATTCTAAGAATGATTGGTTATTCCTTGGAATCTAACTGTATTTGAAGGTGTATGCTAAAATGAAACACATTTATTTTACTGGTTAGGATACAAGCTAAATTGCAACAAAGAAAACCCTAAAACATGGGTCAACCCAAAGAGACATTTAATTTTCTCTCTTGGAACAATCTAGAAAGTCACTCACTAACTAGAAATGAGCACACTCCCACTTCGCGCTCACAGGGAGGTGGAAAGGTAATCTCTTAGTAGGAATTCTGTGCCAGTGAAAGCTGTACAGCCTTGGAATAGCCATTTCGTGGGACAGATTAGCCATCTGCCACACATGTGCCTCATTTAACCCTCACATCAATTCTGTAAGGGAGGTATTACTATCTCTCTTTTGTACATAAAAGAAACCTCTTGAGTATAAAAGAGAGTTTAAAGAGCATAACGAAGTTTTTATGTTTAAAGAGTAGCCCACATGCAAATCCAGCTCTGGCTGACTTTAATGAGACTTTGCTGAGTGGAAAGAAACACCTGAATTTCTTACGCTGTGGTTTTTAAATATATGCTATCTAGTAATGATTGAACACTCTTCATCATGCTACTTGTAATATATATTACATGTAAGTGGTAAATTTGAAATTGTTGCAGTGTAAGAAAACATTTTTGAGTTTTTAACAGTCTTCTCCCTGAAAATATTTTAAAAATAAAAATGATGCCAGATAAATTTAGGTGAAAACAAAAGCAAATTCAGAATTTCAGCAATCTATAAATGTAATGGATGTCTCATTCTAGGCTGGATATAATTTATTGCAGCCCTAACTTACTTGGCATCTAAAGATGGAGTAAATCGGGGGTTGCATCATGGAGCAAAACCTCTCTCCTCTCTCCCTCTCTTTCTCTCTCTACTTGCTGTAACAGGGAAAACTGAAAATTGCTTCAGTAATTATCAATGACATTAATTAAAAAAGATATTCTGAGCTGTAATATATTGAAATAAATGTATTTCAGGGCTTTTGCACATTTCTAGGATTATGATTTTATAATCTCCACTTATCCTATAAATAAAAATTTATATTAATATTAACTAATTTATTGGCTCTTCATGTGGAATAATGATTTATGCAAGAGCTATTGGCAATTTAATAAAAATCAACCATATTCCTTTAAGAGTCAGTATCCCTGTGGTGCTATAAAATATAACACTGAGTAAGGGAGGGAAGAGGAAAAAAGAGACAGAGAGAAAAGAGAGAGAGAGAGATCAGTGAGAGAAAGTATCTTAACTTATTTTTTGAAAATTGATTTTAGTGTCTATTTTATGAATGTTTCTGATTTTTATAAATACAAGTATCTTTTGTAGATTTGTTTACTTTTTTGAGATTGCTTTCTAAAAAGATACTTTAAAATGCTTATACTATTTAGGCTGCTGTAACAAAATACTATTAACTGTGAAGTTTATAGATAAAAAATTCATTTCGCACAGTTCTCAACATTGAGATGCCAAGATCAAGGCATTGGCAGATTCAGGCTTTGGTTCATAGTCCTTTCTAGCAGCGTCCTCACGGGTGGAAGGAGCTGGGTGAATCTGTGGGACCTCTCATTAAAGGCGCTCTTCTCACACAGGACTGTGTGACCCTCATGACCTAAATCACTTCCCAGTATCCTCGCCTCCCAATGTTTTTAAATTGGTTTCAATATAAATTTTGTGGGACATAGACCATATAACAATGCTTTTAAAATGTGAAAACAAAATTTATTTTCCATTAATCTTTTAATTTATCCAAATATTTACTAGACAAATATTTTAATAGAAATAATTATAAATGATTATGTTGTGTAACTATCGTCAGGGAATTTGTAATATACTATTTTTATATATTGAACTGCCAACAAAGCTGGACAAGGTGGAGCTGATATTTTCAGCATAGTTTTGAAATATTGATAAAGAAAGTTGTTGCTTTTATATAACACATAATTTTTTCAGGTAATGGAAATGAATAATTTATTGTGAATAACAGTTCATTTTATAAATATAAAGCTATTTTTATAAATTTAATTGTTGATTTTTTTAAAATGTTAAATTATAGTGAGATTAAAATATTTCTAACTTGTGGTATCTTTCTGTTTCGCTGAACTTTCTAAATAAAAGCCATAAAAATAACTGAAATGGGGTGTTTCATTCATGTTCTAAATTGATTTTATAATTTTAGAGGTGTGAATCATGTCTTTCATATAGTAATTTGATTCAATTTACTAAAGAGCCTAAAAATGATCTTTAAAGGGAAGCAAAATTAATAGCATATCTCCAAATAATCATAGAGTTGGAAACTGATTGAAGGGACAATTCTCACATGTATAATTTTTTACATAGTTCTGCCATGTAATTTTGGTACCAAAATTTTGCTTTTTGGCTTTGTCACAGTAATTAAAACATATGACTGATTTTGGTTTCAGCATGGTTTGTGTAATTCTTTGGTGCAGATATTATTAACCTACCTGTTTAATTGTTGGTATACTTTGTTTCTATTTGAAGCTTAATTATAAAATTTCTAAGTTATGAGGGCCATTAAAATACTATTTTATGAATTTCTACAAAGTTTCATTTTTATGATATTTTTACTTTTATCGAGTTACCATGTCATCATTTAAAAAGAAAACTTGCATTTAATGAAAATTTGTGGCTCTCCCATCACTCCCATTTCCCCATGCTGTTTTGTAGTAACAACATTCAAATACTGCAGCTATCTGTAAGTCATTTTTTTCTGCATAGTTTGAAAACATGTTTGTATCACAATTTGTATTTTAATTTTACACTTTACCTGTAGAACAAGTTTTAACACGTGTTCACCTACATTATTGCAAGTTCTTTCCTTTCTTTTTAAACGTTGCACTGAGGATGGAACCCAGGGCGTTGCCCATGTTAGGTAAGCACTCCACAACTGAGTTATACCGCTGGCCTAAATATTTTATTAAGTAAATATTTTCATTTAGATTGATAGTTACAATCTGATTTAAAACCATATTTTAAAATATGAAACAGGTACTTTTAATACCTCAATGCTAAGTAGAAACTATATTTTAATAACTTTTTTTACGGGGGGTACTAGATATCCAACTTAGGATCTCATGCTTGCCAGGAAGGCTCTGTGCCACTGATCTACATCCCCAGTCCCGAAGCAATATATTTTAATTTCTTAAAGTGAGAAGACTCAGGAGAGATGAAACTTAAAGAAAACACATGGAATGTATTAATAATGTGCGTTTTTGTAACACTATCTTTGAATACAATTTGATGGTATTTCAGTTTGTCTATTTCAAACTGATGCTTTTTACCAATTTCCTTTCCTTCCCTCCAAAATCTGATTGACTTACTTTGAAAAAGACTCAAGAAGTTAGCATTTTAATCATTTAAATTTTTACCTGTAGTGAACTGTAACAGTAGACTAGTGAAAGAAAATGTGCCAGTGGGTAGAACATATTCGGTGTTATGGAAAAGGGGGCAATGCTAATTGTAAGAGCAAAGAAATTAGAAGACTATTTTGGGGGTCAGTTAATATTTAGAAAAAGATAATGAAATGCTCATGCTCCATAATCATGATAAGTTCAAAGAATATCATATTCTCAGCATGAATGGCTGGGAAAAGAAAATATAATGATCCCTTAAAATCTAGAGAAATGAGGAAGTAGCTCAGAGGTACAGAGCTTGTCCCTGAGTTTAAGTACTGGGTAAGGCTGTTGGTGGTGTCTATGGCATATAAAAATACTGGTATACATCATTTTACCTTATTTATTTCATAGACTTAAGAAGGCAAACAGATTCTGAAGACTAAGAATAAGTTACCACAAACTTAAACAAAATAGTATCTCCAATGGCAGAGTATTAAGATAGCTATAGGTGTGAAGTATGTGACTTTTGAGCTAATAATCACATTCTATTCTATTATTATCAGAAAGAAGGATCTGGGTCAGTTTACTTTCACTGGAAGGAAGCAATAGTATAAATCTGCAGTCTTCATTCAAGGCTATGTTCTTTCCAGTATCTTCTGCTCTGATGAACTGTGAGGATAGGTAGAACATTCCAACATTTTAAAGAATAACATATTAGCTCCTATTTAGCCAGAGCTTTTTACTTTATAAACAGAAGAAATGGCTTCTTGAAGGTGCCTGCGATAAACCAGGCCTACACCTCTTGCACCAACTCTGGAAAACTGCAAAGTCACCTCATTTTCAGATCTTACTGTGATACTGTTTGACCCTTTGTTGAGTGTGCCTCACAAGTTAATTTCTTCTCCCAATTTGCCTTCACCTCCCTTTCAGATATGAATCCTGAGAGCAGCCACTGATAAATGTCCTACATACTAACTTCAGTTTATAATTCCTGAAACAACACAGAAAAATTCATTTATAATATATGTCTCCAGTAGTAAACAGATTTACAAAGTTGGCTTTTATTTTATCTTATTACTTACTGAGTAGCACAGATTTAATGCACTGATAATTTAGGAGAAAAAAAAGATGCCCTAAGATAATGGCAGTAAATGCCAAAAATGAAGTAAATTTAGTTACTGGTTATTTTATTTATAAATCATCAGTGTATAAAAATTCAATTGAAATATAAATGTAAATATCTATGGAGCAGTTAGCTAGCAAAAAAATAAGAACAGAAGTATAAATCAACAGCTGTAGTGGTTGTTAAGAAAAACACTAATATTTCTCTAATGTTGAAGTGCTTTGTGTAAAGAAGGAACTTATTTTGTTATTGTGGTGGTGTTGCTGGGGTGCAAACTCAGGGCCTTGAGCATTAAAGAAGCAAATTCTAAGATGACGTCTCTTGACATCATAAGACACACATGGATGGTATTTTAGCAATTAAAAGGATTATGTTGCTGAATTTCTACAAAATTTTTTCTACATTCCTCTACAAACACACAGAATTAATGCTTCTAAAAATGTTAATTCTAGAATAAAAATGAAATAAATATTTTAAAAATATATGCTATTAATGTTCAAAAATATCTATTTTGTAAAACTGCTAAGCATGCTATACTTGGACATGCAAAGATCCTAGAAATTTGAAATCTAGTGAGGAAGGTTGATGAGTTATTAATGCTTATAATACAAAATGCAGTAGGTGCAAGGTTGTCTTGCACCATTAAGATTAAGAGTTTCATCTTAGGCTAGATTTAAATGTGGGCTGTAGTGTGTAAGAGCTGTAAAGTATTTGGAAGTTGTTTCTTAGTATAACTTTCACACAAAGCAAAACAAAGCAAAGTATTATTTATGTACCAACCTCAGTTACATTGTTATTAAGGTAAACTGAGAAAATTTATAAAATGTGCTTTTCATGAAATCTTGGAAATCAGCACTAAAGAAAGAATGTTAGGTCAACAGCAGTCTACTGAAAGCACAAACAGTGAGGTCTCAGAGTACAAATAGCAGATAATTAGTTCTAATTCTGAGTACTGAGAATGTTGAATAGAAAACATAGTAGTTGAGGTGAGCTTGTCAATAGGATTTATATATGTGGGAAGGAATTGTGAGGTACATTTTTGCTAGAGAAAACATAGTGAGCAAAGATATGGAGAACAAGACATTCAAGGGAAATTCTGAATAAGCCTTTGCAATTACAATCATGACGGAAAATGTATTTTGAAATACAACTTGCAACTTGCCATGCCAGGAGGCAACTTGCAGCACCAAGGGAATGAAACGGGCTATAAATAACAGAACAAAAGATGATTGCCAGCTTAAGAACAATTCAGAAAGATGTTGGAATTACTTTTTTCTATTTAAAAAATCTAATAGAAATATAGGTACACCCAGTGTTTAAATAATCTCTTAAATATCTTTTAATAATGCGTGGGCAGAATTATCTTCATGACGACATTTCTTCACAGTTTGGCTTAAAAATAATTATCTAATTCATAGTTAGAGTTTATATTTAACTTCTACAAATACTTTTTATTTGTTTCTTAGAAGACATTTGGAGGAGTTTACCTTTAAAATGTTATTTTAAAAACAATGTAGTTCTTTTCCAGGTTATCTCTCATAGGTCACCAAAATAATTCTGTAGAACAAAATTTAAGAGTTTAGATAAATAGTTAAAAAAACTATTAAGCTGTATTTCTCATTTTGAAATAAAAACACAATCTGATAATGATCACAACTTAAATATATGCAGGGTCTCCTTAAATATATTATATATGAATTTTTATATTGTGTTCTAATACAAAATATACTATATTCTAGTTAAGCATTGCAATAATTGCATAAACTATCTAAAGATCTAGTGATCAAAATCTTATAAACATGAGTAGAAATATCATAGTTATTGAACTATGAAATGAAGCACGCATATCTGTACACTGTGTAGCAAAGATTTTTTGAACTTCTGAACAATAATAATGATCTAAAAAGGATATTCTCATTTTTGATTAAACAAGAAATGCTTGTCTGTAAAGGAATGGTAGAAATAATGGAGAGGTTAATCCTCATCCATGAATTAGTGATGTACCTGGAAGAGGTAGCTAGAATGACCTCAAGGACACAACTCAGGGGTTCAAGTTTATGTGGCAGTATTGAGATCCGGACAGTCTAACTGCTTCTTCTTGCTCTAAGTACTATAAATAATTACACATATGCAATTGCAAAAGTGCTACAAATGAGAATCATTCTAATTCCTATAGGTTGAGAATTTTCTGCAGTTACAGAAAACTCAGTGTGCTTATCTGATGGATTTTGAGATCTGGCTCAGTATTCACAGCCATTCACTCTGAGGCTGTGACTGTCTCTTGACTCCCAAGGAGACCTAGACAAGACCAGATGCAAATAGTCTTCTCCTGAAAACCAGTAGAAAAGCTACAAAATGATTTCTGCAATTGCAGTTAATAGATAAAAAACATTTAGTGCCATTAAAAATAAAAATAAAGGTATTTGCTTAAATTATATTTCTATTTAAAATTCCTCAAAGTAAAAATATTTTAGTTGGTTTAAAATATATTTTGAAAAACGTACTTGTGTTTTTTCTTTAATTGTTTATCATAGTAATTTATTTTGGTACACTATACAATTGTACTAAAATGTTGAATTCAATCAATTAGAAATAAAATTGGATACTTTGATTTTGTGTCATAATGAAATATAGATTATTCTGTTATTTTGCTCTTTAATTACTTTTAGTGTTTAGTATTATGAAGAGTAAAATGTGCCACACCCATCAAGCTTTATGAAACATGTACATCGTACCTCTCCATCACTTCCCATTTGACCTTCCTTTGCTCAGTATGTTAAATTCTCATCAGCATCTTTAGTCTTATCAATATCATTATTTTGATTATTGGAACTTAGGGCTTTGACCATGTTTTTTCTTTTTTTCCCTCTATACTCTTCACATGGTTAACACATTGTAATACAACATATTTCAACTCTTATGCTATTCTTTCAAAGAGACTTTCCTTGACATTGCTCCCTGAGTTATATTTTTGTTGTTTTGGTGGTAGAGAATGAACTGAGGGCCCTGTGTATCGATACATCCCAGCCCCTTGTTTAAAAATAAAGTTTTTAAACCACTAAGTTTTATGTTAGTATGTAATGCAAAATACATAGTGGAAATTGCAAGCCACAAGAAATATACTATAATCACTGCAATTATTCCACACAACAAATTTGACCTAACCGGAGGTAGATGGTGATAATTCAAATAGATTTATTTTTTTTAAACAAACTATAAAAATACTGATATGTAAGTTTTTACAACATTTTGGTTGTTGTAAAATATGCTAGCTCTTTAACTTAGTTATACTGTTATCAAATACATTAAAATATTAAATATCAAATATTAAAATATAAATATAAATAAAAAATATAAAATATCAAATATTAAAAATAACAAGGAACTTAAAAAATTAAATGCATAATGACTTCATTTTCTATTTAGCAAATGAACTTATGATTCATCACTTCAGTCTAAGTAAAAATCTGAGCAAACTAAAAAATAAATAGCTTTCATCAAATCTGTTAATTGAATTCACAAGGCACAAAAGCTGGACAGACAAGTGGATACAGGGCATCACAAACTGCTAGAGAAGACACCTGTGAGCAGGAAACTGCAAGAACATCAACAGGTAGGAAAATCTAAACTGCAACTAGTAAACTGCTGGAAACTTATAGTGGATACATCTGAGATGTAAAATTTTCCAGATAACCCAGCTGTGGTGAGGCAGTAACCCTTGCAAATCTGAGTTTATCTGATTTTCATAGTGAAGATGAGAGAAAAGTCTGCTCAGATTTCCAGCAGATATGAAGGAAAAGTAACCTCCTTGTAATATACTAAAGCACCCTATCCTTCTTAACTTCAAGAGAAACTATTTTACTCGCACTTAACCTATTGAACATTTATTTGCACCTGAATGGCCTGGAAAAAGAGATATACTAACTGCAGTCTGTTCTATTTGGGTGGGAAGGGAAGTATCCAACTGTAGCCTCTTCTAGACATCTCACAACATCTAAGTGAGGTAAGGACTATGAAACACTTGTGGAATTCACAGTGGAGAGGCATAGATTCACCAAGAGACAGAATAATAGAACCACAGAAAGATTCCCCTCCCTGATACTTTAACATTACATAATAAAGGACTGTATATTACAATTTCTTAATCGAGTAAATGGTGCTATCTTTTCCAAGCATCAAAACTAAATAGTTCAGGGTTGTTGGAAATAACAGTATAAATATAAAATAACTGCCAAGAGCACTAATAAAAAACAGACACTATATAACAACAGTTAGATAAAATAAGAAGAAATTCTAAGAGAAACCTATAAAGTAATGCTAGAGCTAAAAAAACAATGTAATAGAAATGAAAAATTCCTTTGCTGGGCTCATGGATTAGAAAATAATATCTGAGCATAAAGATAGCCCATAGCAACTTCCTAAACTGAAAATCAAAGAGAAGACTGAAAAAACCATAATATGATATCCAAGAACTGTAGGACTACTAAAGAAGAATAGATTGTGTGTAGAATGAATATCATAAAGGGAAGAAAGACCAAAAAATGTGATGAAACAACAAAAACAGAATTTCTCTAAATTAAAGTCAAACACCAAATGACAGATCTAGAAAGTTCAGGAAACACTGGCCTGGATAAATACCAAAATTGCACCTGAGGATTTTCAAACTAAAGAAAATCAGAGATAAAGAAAAAAAATCTCCAAGGAAGATAAAGATCTTAATTAAAGAGGAGCAAAGATGAACGATATATATGAGTGCTTAGAAAACAATGCAAGCAGAAGGACTTCAAGTCAATGTTTTAAATGTATGAAACATTGATAGTAAAACCCTTCCACCAACTTAGAATTCTGCATCTTGCAAAATTACCCACCTATGATACTATGCAAACAAAATATGAAGAGATTTGTCATTCGGCCTTCATTTCAAAAAGTATTCAATGAACTTCTTCAGAAAAAGGAAAAATGAAAGAGCTCTGAAATTAAGAGCTATATAAAAGAGAACATTAAAGAAGAAGAAAATAAATGAAATATAGTTTTTTAAAGTGTGAAGTTGAAATAAAGTCACATTTATTTGAACTTTAATGCTTTATACAGAAAATAAAGAAGGAAACATCAATTTTAGAGTTAGAGGAACTTTCACCTGCCTTTCATTATTTGTGTCTCTTGGATAGTGAGAGGAGTTAGTCATCACTCTTCTCTTTTTAAATAAGATCATATATTTTGCTCCGGTTCTAATATAAAAAGAGTAATACCTTAAGTTTAAATATTTACCTTAATTTTGATTTTAAAACTCAATCTCCAAGCAAGATTCAACTGAACTACAACTTCCTAAAATATTCAATATCGTTTTATTCTTTTACGATAATTTCTATCCAATTTTACATGACTTACAAAACTGGGTTATGTTTTTCTAAAGTTTTCTAAAGCAGGTATTTCCCAACTCTCAGATCACAGATGGGTACTTGTCTGGGTCTTGTTGGAAGCTGGGAAGCACAGCAAGAAGTATGTGGAGGGTTAGCAATGTAAACTTCATCTGCACACACAGGACCTCTCTATCACCCTCTGAGATCCACCTCCTGTCCTATCAGGGATGGAATTAGATTCTCACAGAAGCACAGTCTGTACTGTGAACTATGCTTGTGAGGAATCTAGATTGCAAGCTCCTTATGAGAATCTAGTGCCCAATTATCTAAGGTAGAACTGAGGTGGTGATGCTAGTGCTGAGCAGTGGCTGCAAATACAGATTAACATTAACAGGGAGGGATTTCAATGCATATTTCATGTACAACACTTGATTCATCCCAAACCCACTCTTATCCCCAGCATTCATGGAAAAATTTTCTTCCATGCAACTTGTCTCCAGTGCCAAAAAATGGGTACCGCTATCCTAAAGGATATTTAGGTCAAATTTCCTATAGGTAGAGATGGATTTTTGTCCATTGCTGTATAATTACTAATTAGCATAGTCTTTGGTGTTTTTATGATGCTCAGTGAATAGATGCTAAATGAGAAAAGTAGCATTCAACATATCTCATGGATCTTGAATAAAGTGTCACATATTAAAGAATTTAAAATGTTCATGTATTTCTATTTTATAAGAACACTGTCAAGTAGATTAAAAGAGTAGTAGTATTGTTTGCAAGTTCTGTGTCTGTTTGTGTCTAAGTTGACCCAGACACAAATGAAAAGGACACAAGAGACTCACTTTGGGGAAAAAATGAAAGTTGACACTTCCATTAGTTTTGTGGAAGAAGTGGGCAGATATAAAGAAGTGGAGCAATGTAAAAACATCTAATTCAACATAGACTTGACAACAGCTGTATTAGAAAAAAAATTCATGGTTCCTGAGGATTGATACTGTTTGTTTGGATGGGAGCAGGAGTGAAAATAACAAGAATAGATCTGTCTCACCATATTTCCTCCCTTTCTTCAATAATATGATGATAATAATAAAATATCTCTGGAGGCTGAAATTCTGAGATCAAAATGACAGCATGGTTGAATTCTGGTAAAGATGGGTTTTCAGAGTTGCACGCATCTAACTTCTCAATGTATCTTTGAATTGTGGAAAGAGTAAACATATTTGCTTACTTATTCTTAATTAATCTAATATATAAAGTGTTTAAGTAAGAGCAACAATTTATTCCATAGATATAGTTTGTGAATAAATAAAATGAATGATGCGTACATCCAAAGGGCAGGTAGAAGGAGCTAAAAATATTTTGTCATTAGAAGATGTACTTATGACATGGCACAGCAGGATTTTTAAGTGTGTTTGAATTAGCTGTCACAAAAACGATGTGATAAAAGATATGCATAAAAACAGAAAATGCAATCAAGAGACAGAAAGAAATGGATGTCAAAACTAACAGTATAAAATATATAAAGAAATATTATCGAGTACACCACACATGATAGATATTAATCCAGCTATAACAATAACTACTTTACCCCTTATGGTCTAATCTACCAATTAAATTATAATTTATCAAAGTAGATAAGGAAAGAATCTCAATTATATGCTTTTTATAGCTAGTCTACTCTAGATATAAGCCATATGCATGTCAAAAGTAAAGGTGTGAGATATTGTGTTAACACTAAACAAAATAAAGCAGGAGTAGGCTTAACTGGTAGTGCAGTGTTAGAACATTTGGACAGCATGCACAAGATCCTGTATTCAAACTTTAGCGCTAAAAATAAATAAAAATAAATAAATACATTTATGTTAATTTTAGACAGCATTCTCCAGAGAAAGTGGTATTATCATTATTATCAGCAATAAAATAAAATAATTCACATGATAGAAGGATTAAATCTCCAATAAGGCATAACAATTCTCCATATGTATGCACCTAACAACAAAGCATAAAATAAGAGGCAAAAACTAATCATAATGGAAAGAGAAGCAGAAGAATCCACACTGTAAGTGGAGCAGTTAAACCTCTCTTATCAAAAGTAGACAGATCCAGCAGGCTGAAAATCAGTGAAGAAACACTTGAACTAAAAAAACAAGTAATTGGCTGAATATAATAGTCATGTATGTACTCTTTTTCTCAACAGCACCAGAATAAATATTCATTTTAAATTCACACTGTATCTTCACCATGACAACTTCATTCTGGAACATACAACTTATCTGAACCAATTTAAAATAATGAAATTGTAGATTGTTAGACAGAAATCAACAATACAATGAAAACTGAAAAATATTTTTAAAAAAAATATATATTTTTTTATGTCACCAGGAATTGAACTCACAACCTCACACCTGCCAGGGCAGGTGCTTAGGTCACTGTGCCAACCTCCCAGCCCTAGTTTTTTGAGGCAGGGTCACATTATGTAGCTCAGACCGGTCTTGCACTCATGTTGTAGCCCAAGCCGGCCTCGAACTGACAGCGCTCCTCCTATCTCAGCCTCCCGAGTGCTGGGATTAAAGGCGTGCGCCACCACGCCTGGCAAAATATTAAAATATTAACACACACCTAGATAAAACAGCATTCAAAGAAGAAATCACACAAGTTTTAAAACAGGTTGGAGTACATGAATATAAAAATATAATTTAATGTGTGTGACACAGAGGAAATGGCAATTAGAAAGAAATGTATGACATTAGACACATATGTTACAAAATAATAAGGATCTAAAATTAATGTCCACTTCCATGTTAGAAAAGCAAGAGGGGAAATCTAATTAAATATAAAGTGAGCAAAAGAAAATAATAATAAAAATTAGATCAGAAATCAATGAAATTAAAAACAGGAAATCAAGAGAAAAATCAACAAAACCAAGTTATGGTTTTTTGAAAATATCAATAAATTGATTATCATCTAGGCATTCTAACAAGGGAAAAAGAAAAGGAACTCAAATTACTAATGAAAGAACAGACATCCATACAGAGCTTATAGTCCTTAAATGGAAAAGAAATGAATGTTATGAAGAAGTTTATATACAAAATTTGATTAACTAGATTAAAATGAACTAGTTTTTTGAAAGATGCTCTGACAAAATTCACAGAGATAGTCAATCAGAGTATGCTAATACTTACTAAACTGAATCAATAATTAATAACTTTCCAAACCAAAATGCATTAGACTCAAAAGGGCTCAAGGGTGAATTGTACCACTTAAGGAAGAAATTATATCAGTTCTCTAGCCTTTCTTCCAAAGAATACACATAGAGAAAATGTTTCCTGCTTCAATTTTTACTTCTTTCGCCCCTACAAGTTCATGTGCTGGAGACTGTTTCCCAAATGTGATGGTACTGAGATAGGCCCTAGTAGAAACTAGTTAGATCAAAAGGGCACTGTCCTTGGAAGCAATTAATATTAGCCTTGGGGATTTAACTGTTTGGTAGGAGTGGGATTAGGTTTCAAGAGGGTGGGGTGTTGCAAAGTGAAACAGCCAGGTTGCCCTTGGTAGACTACAATCAGTGCTATGCTGTTAAAACTCTATGGGCACCAGAATCATAAATTTAAGTCTTGGTGGAAAGTAGAATAAAACACCAAAACTCAGGAATGGATAAAGGAAAAAAATAAACAAACAGAAATTCCATGATCAATGATAGAAAGAGTCAATAGTTTGTCAATTCTTCCCAACTTTATAGACAAAGTCAGTGCAATCTATTCTATATTCAAGTGTGATGGTCAAGCTTGATTGTCTTAACTTGATGGGCTTGTGAGCTACCCAGGGTATTGGTGAGGCCACACTTCTGGGTGTATGGGTGGATCATGGAAGGGTTATTTTGGGTACTATATATGATCTCTGCTGCGACCCATGCGGCTCCTAAGGTTCTTGGGGTGAAGGACCGCGAGAGGCTAAGAAAATAAAGACAGAGAGAAAGCTGGAGTCAGGTGGAGCCCTTATCCTCCTGATGGGAGGAAAGGAACTGTTCAACCAATGTTGCCGGTTTGTTTATACACAGGGAAGGATGACGTCAATTTTAGCCCCTCTGCCTAGCAACCCAGGCCTGGATTGTTTAGGAGCCTCCTGTTTTGCTGGGTTGTGGGAGTGTTTTTTCACGTGGTTGACCCAGGTGCTCTTTGTTACTTGGTAAGGTCATGTCTGGGTCATTTTCCAGCTTCAACAGCTCCCAACAGATCTCCTCTAGTTCTCTGGCCCTATTCTCCTGCTCTGCTTCCTAGCCGCCGGGAACTATGCAGCTTTGCTCTGTCTACCCTTCTGCCATGATGTCTTTTTCCTGGAGCCAGTTAACTTCAGACTGACTTCCCAGGAATTACAAGCCAAATTAAACCTCTCCTCCTTTCGGTTGTGGGCATCAAGGATTTTATAACAATGATAGGAGAGCTGAATAACACACTCAGGAAGCTATGTTATGGATATAAACAATCTGACTTTAACGTTTTTTTGAAAAGACAGAACACCCAGAGTTAACACAGTATTTAAGGAGAAGAATAAAGTTGAAAGAATTGACATTTCCTGACTTGAAGACTTACTTGTTAATCAAGATAGCGAAAAAGTAGAAAATTGAATCTTTGAAATGCAATGAACAGTGCAGAAATACACTCATATATATAAAGTCAAACAAGTTCTAATAAAGAAAAAATATAATAAAAAAAGTTTTTTCTAACAAATGGAGCTTGAACAATTGGCAGGAACATTAACAAAAATACATTTTAACAGACTTTATACACTTCAACAATATTAATTCCAAGAGGATCATAAACATAAATACAAAACACAAAACAATAGTATTCCTAACATAACATAGGATAAATCTGGATCACTTAGGGTAATGACTTTTGAAATACAATTCCAGTTATGATCCATGAAATAAGTGATCAATAAAGTAATCAAAATAAACTTACAAAGATTTAAACTCTGTGAAAGATACTTTTAAGAAAAGAAAGGGCAAGTTACACACTGTGAGAAATATTTGTAATAGACATATCTGACAAAAGACTTATCCAAAAACACGCAAAAATATCTTAGAACTTGACATCAGAAAATGAACAGCCTCATTAAAAATGAGCAAAAGACCTGGAAAGACATTTCATTAAATAATATAAATGTATTACAAGTAAGTAAATGAAAAAATCTTCTTATCATACACCATTATGGCAAGGCAAAATAAAGCAAGGTGATTCTACAAAGCACCCATTAAAAAGGCCAAAATCAAAACAGTGACAATAGCAAATATTGGCCAGGATGCTGACCAATAGGACCTCTTATTGACTGCTGATATAAATTTCAAATGGTCCAGCTGCTTTGAAAAAGAATGGGAAAGTACCTTCCACAACTAAGCATGTTCTTATAATATGATTCAGCAAGCATACTCCTTAGTACTTTCCCAAATAAAGTAAAAACTTTCACTTTTAAACAAAGATCAGCACACTCATGATTATGACAGCTTTATTCATAATTACCTGACTAGGAAGCAGCAAAAATATACCTTATTGAATGAAAGGATAAACGAAATTGGGTATATCTAGACAGTGGAATAATGTTCAGTGCCAAAAAGTAATGAACCGTCAAGCCACAAAAGACTGCAAAAACCTAAAGAGTATGCCACTTCAACCAGTCTGAAAAGGCTAAATACTACATTTTTTCAACAACCTGACATTCTGGAAAAGATAAAACTGTGGAGATAATAAAAAGTTCAGTGATCCCTAGATTTTAGATGGAAGAGAGGGATGAAAAACAAGGAGTACAGAAGATTTTTAGAAGAGTAAAACTAATGCAGATGGTACTATAATTATGATACGTATCATACTTTTGTGAAAAACCTATAGATTATAGAACAAGAGTAAATACTAATGTAAAGTATGGACTTTGAATGAAAATTATCTATCAAGAAAAATTCACTGATTGTAATAAATGCATCACATTTATCATAATGCAGATGTGGGTAGTAAGGAAGAAGAAAGTGTGGGAGGATAGAGTGATATGAAAAATCTGTATATTCTGTTGTATTTTCCTGCAAATATAAAAATAGTTTTAGTTTAGTCCCTATTTTGATATTAGATAAAAGCTTTAAAAAATATTTAATAATTGTGGCTTTTGGGAACCAGTGACATGAGCGGACCACTGCTGAACTGGAACAGACAGACCCCAGCCCCTTTCAG
Organism: Dasyprocta punctata; assembly: GCA_004363535.1. Classification (NCBI taxonomy): domain Eukaryota; kingdom Metazoa; phylum Chordata; class Mammalia; order Rodentia; family Dasyproctidae; genus Dasyprocta; species Dasyprocta punctata. Next base: position 118,121 of record RJWM01000397.1, on the reverse strand, counting down.
CGCGCGGGCTGACAAACAAGAAGTACCAATCCCCCCACCCTACTCCGAGAAACACAGGCTGTGATGACAGCTATGGAGGTGACATGCAATTGGATGTCCATGGTGCTTTGCTGTTTCACTAAAATTGCAGGTCAAGAGCCAGTGGTCTGATCATAGGTTCAGAGGATAGTGGTATGCAGTGTGACATTTAGTGGGGATCTCCTTCTGAGGGTTACAGCCATTGTTGATTCCCTATGGTCTTGTTTTGGAAGTCCTATATCATTTCCATTGTTTTGTCGGTTTGGATTTTATTCTCTTTTGATTTGTTTGATTATGTCAAATCCAATGGCAGGAACACCTGTTTCAAAAATAGCAGGATATATTATGGTAGCAATTTTGGATTTACTATTGCCTTGTTTTGAAGTCTTTTATTGAATTCATTGTTTTGTTTTTATTGTTATTCTATTCTATTCTATTCTGTTCTATTCTATTCTGATTGATTTTTACTATACCCAAAGTTATCTGCAGCTATTTTGAAGACATCAAAATGTATTGTGGTAACTATTGTTGATTTCATAATGTTTTGAAGTCCTGTATCTCTTACACTGGTTTGTTTTGATTGGCTTTATTCTGTCTTATCCTCTTTAAAATGAAATTTAGAAAGTTGTGAGTTCCAAGTTGACCCCATTCATATACAGGTCTAGCTAATTTTTCTGCCGCAGTACATCCACAGCTATCTCAAAACCACACTGAGACAATACTTTCATATCCATTATCCCAATGCAGTTGATTTGAGTTCTCTAAACTTTTTATATTTTTATTTTAAATCTGGGTTAAAAGAAAATTACTTGAGGATTTGTAAAACCATGAGTTCTACACATCATCTATTTGGTGGTCAATACTATTAATGTTTAAATTAATAATAAAAACATTAGCTTACTTTTATTTTTAAATGTTACTTTGTCATTTTCCTAACTAATCACTGCTATTAAATATGTGACAGCATAAAAACTTGATATTAAGGACATCTTCCGATTTCTGGCATCTATTTTTGTGTATTGATTAAGTATTTATAATTGCAATGAGTTTTTAAAATATATATTAAGTATTATATATATTATGGTATATACACACAAACAGGAAATATTACTTCAATATAAAATTTTAGAAACTTCTTAAATAAAGCTGAATAAAATAAATATTGAAAATCAAATTAACATTCCATGAAGTTGTTTTTGCATTAATTATACAAAAAAGTACTCCAACGAATTTAGGAAAAGTCTAAGGGTCTAAATGCTGCATTAGTAGTCCATTCCTGGTTTATAATTATATTTTTAAAATGAGCACATCTTAAGGAAGCATAATGTTCAAAGCACATCATCAGATCCATTCTTGTTTTTGGTAGTTTTAGCCTGCAGGAACAATGTGCTCTTTGTACTGTTTCAGTACTGGACTTGTGGAAATTGGATGGAGAATGTTGGAGATAAGCACACCTACTATTAAAACCCTGAATGCATCCTAAAAGACACAGTAAAACTAGTTCTCAAATATACTGGGGAGAGGAAGAGTGGGTAAAAGCAAAACTAATGCTTGTGTTTGGCAGTCTTTCAATTTGGACATGCTTTGACACTTCCAAGTGCAGTGTGTGTAACTGAATGACAGCAGATGTAAAATGAAATTAGGAAACAATCAGACTATAATGCTCAAGATAACAAATGTTTATTTCTAGTAAAACCTGAGATGCTAAGATGCTAAAGATAAAGAAAGGAAAATTGTTCTTAATATCAAATATCTCTAAATCATAACTCCAGAGATTCTTGGCTGGTAGAAGGGTTTTTTGTTTGTTTGTTTGTTTGCCTATATAAGACTTTGCATATCATCATCCTTATTTTTTTCCATGTCTATTTCTAAATCTACAAATTTTCTCTTACTGATACCCAATTTTCACTTTCAGGTGTTTTGCAATTTTATCAACAAATGAGATAGTGTCATGTGCTGAATTCATTCTATTAATATGTAGTAAACCTTCTGTGGCCCCAGAGAGATGTGCCCAAGTTCTTGAGTGAGAATTTTTATATCTTTTTGTGTTTAAAACAACATTTAAATAATAATAGACAGTTCTAGTCAGTTGTCAATTTTTAAAATAATACTCAGTTCTCAAAAGATTCCCATCAGAACTTAATTTCCAAAGACAGATTTCTTATATCAGAAGAATAAACTATAAATGTAGTAGAAGCCAGGAATACAAAAGGAAATTTTTAGATGAGTTACTAATGTAAGGTCTATATTAATAGACTTTACCACTCTGCCTAAATTTATTGGAGTACTTTTTCTGTACAATTAATGCAAAAGCAAAGACCCTCCCTGGAGTAAGGATTGAATACTTTACTGAAGAACCAATTAACAGTACAAAACTAATGATCACTGCAGTAATTCAATCTCATAATTGATTTTGTTGACAGTATATATTCAAATAAAAGTATTTTCTTTTATTGGTCAGATACTTGCCTTAGTTTAATATGCAAACACAATCATTTTTGACAATGAATTTACTATTTCAAAATAAAAGCAGTAATATCTTGTTCTTAAAAAGTCTTTCAATGATATTACTGGGTGTTCAATTTTGGTTCAATTGTCTAATTTGGACTTTGGACCTAGAACTATCCAACTGGGAAAACCGAGGGTAATATAGTGTTCAGCTAACTTAAGATTGTATTTCTGATAAAAACTTATCTGAGATACCTAAATCCATTCATACATAATGATATAAATAATTATGTATTTATGTTCTTATATTTATATGTTGTTATAAATATTATTTATGAAACCATATGTATGTGGGTTTATATATAAGGCTATATAAGATTTTATATATATGGTTTATATATATATAAGTCATATATATAAAGTACTATATATATATGGTAAATATTTTTATATAACACAAGGTGATTCTTCAGGACAATGGGGAAAATTTACTGTTTCAATGAATCATACTGTTAATTAAATATTTGTATGGGTAAAGTAAATCAAGAATCTTACTTCATTCATGTAAAAACTCAACTTCAGATGTAAAAAGCTACAAACATTTTTAGTTGACAGAGAGAGAGAGACAGACAGACAGACAGAGATGTTGGCATGGGTTAAACAATGCTTATAAATCCTAAATCAAAATAAAACCAAACTAGATAAAATTGAACCACCAATGAAGAACAATAATTTAAGCTACATTAAAGTATTATTTTTCTAAAATGGTGTAAAAGCAAGTAATGCAGCACCAAATATTTATGACTCATGTATTTGACAAATTATTAATTACAGATTACAGAAAAAATTTCAACAATTAGATTTTAAAAAGTTAAAAAAGAGAAGCCAACACAAAATACAAAAGACTTAGAGTTGCTTCACAAAACATATTTATAGGGACAACAAAAATTGTGAAAAGGGGCCCAACTTTAACTGTCATTAGAAAAATGGAATGTAAAATTACCCTATAAAGTTAGTGTACTTTGAAAAGAATAGCTAAAATAAAAAAAAGACTGTAAGCATGTTTTCTTGAGGATGCGGATCAAGTGGTAATATTGCATGTTACTAATGGACTTGTAGAAAAATTACTTTAAAAATTATTGGACAGTATGACTTGTGTTAAGTGAAAACATATTTTTAAGTGAATAATTTAATTTCTAGATAGATGACTTGACATAATGTACACATGTGCTCTTCAAACAAGCATACAGGAATATTTATAGTGGCACCGTCTAGTAATGGCTGCAAATGAGTTACTGCCAGATTGCAATACAGATATAGACATAGATAATGATACAGAAATAGATAGACCAAAATTCTTTATAACAAGAAATGAATGAGCCATTCATTTCTTACATTTATTACAATGCATGGTGGTGATCAAACTAAGTCAGATACAAAGGAATATATACTATATAGAAAGTTCAAAAACAGGCAAAACTCAAGTGATTTTAGAAGTCAAAATAGTGGTTGTAGTAATTAAGAATAGGCATTCAGTGAGCTTTGGCTGTCAGTAATATTTTCTTTCTCAGTCTAGCTACTATATAAATAACTATGCTTCTTTTTATGAAAATTAATCTATGTGTTTATGAGTCATATACTTCCATATGAAGGTTGCAATTCAATTTAAAACCTTACAATCCAAAAATAAATGTAAGGTTTTATGGTTATTGTCTTGAGGGAAAAGGTGGCAACGGATTTGCTTTCCCATTGTAAACAAATAGAAAACTGGCAAAATACAAGCAACTACTCTTTTAGACATTGCAGAGTAGGAAGTGTAGGACTTTATTTTCTCAAAAGAAAAATCATTGATGTGAGTCTTATAATAACTCCAGTGTTTTGCCTGAAGGAAAAGTTCAGTCTTGAACCCCTTATGTAAGGAGGAGAATCTGAGCAGATCAGAGTGAGTCACTGAGTCCCAGAGTCCCAGGGACAGATTTCAGAACGTAGGCTGTCAGAGGGGGCTGAAATTTGCTAATTAGTCTATATTATTTCGCCACACATCTGAGAAAAAATATTTTCATTTTTTTTCAAGTTACTTCATCCACATAATGTTTCATGGTGATCTCTTGAAGTATACTAGTTCACCCAATATACAAAAATTATGAATTCCAAAGATAATTTTTCAAGGAGCAAATAAAATAATTTAACATGGAAAAATAAACTCTACACTGGATTAAAAAGAAATGTGTTTTAAAGTGTCTGAAATTTGTGTTTATTAAGGACTTTCTTCTGAGGTGTACAAAACCCATAGACCAAATAAACAACCCCCTTCACACCACTCATGTACAGCAGGCATTACAAAACCTCGCTTTTTGTTTCAGGAGAGAGGATCAGTGTCACCTGCAACATATGAATTAGCTGAGCCTTAGAGAAGCCCTATATTGACCTCAGTCATTTTGTTCAGTAATTCTTCAAAAGCAGGGTAGGGGTTTTATGGTGAACATGCTTGCAATACTGAAATTTCTGCAATGGAAAATTTTAGGAAGGGAATTGTATTTCCTCAAGCAAGTTTTGAAGCACTAAACTCTCTTTCAAATAATAAAAGAGATTAGAGACTAACTTACAGCACTAACAATTTTTCAATGTGGCATTAATAGGGGCCAAGCAAAGAGACAGATTGTATTGACAAGAAAACAAACATGGATAATGGATATAACAGCTTCAATTCTAATGGAAAAAAATAACATTCTCCATGACATTGTCATATTTTTTAAAAATATGGCTACCATTAATAGATTATATGTAGACAAAAATAAGCTTATATGTGCTATATACATCATTAAAAAAGTTTTCAGCAAAATCAAGTAAACAAGTATTTTGTTTCTCTCTGCATAGTTTCTTCTTCAACTATCCTTAGTAATTTCTTCAGTACTTCATGTTAGTGATAGCAATATTGCTATGATGCTCTTTCAATTTTTGGCTACTTAAAATAAAACATCAATAAGAAAAACTGTGAAGCTTACTTGGATGTTAGAATAGTTTTCAGTTGACTTTTCAAAAAAAAAATATATATATATGAATGATGAAAATTGTTAGAGTCATTGTATGATTGTTTGTTTAATCTTTTCTTTCCATTATATAAAATGGCTTTAGAAAGTAAATCAACCAAAAACTCTAAAAATACAATGATATTGGTAGACCCATAACAATGCATGCAAGATCATAATCCAAAATTTCGAGTATAATTTAGTTGATCATAGGAAATAATTTGATATAAAAATATCAGATTAAAAATTCCCAAATGTAAACTATAAGATAAGTAACTGTATTGGATGTTTAGGATAAAAAATAGAGTTAAAGTTTTATTTTTTTCAAAAGACAAAGAGAAATATCCTGGGTATTGATCCTAGCACCCTTAGAAATTATGAGAACTCATAGAGACAGGATTTAAAAACAGGTTGATATTTCAAAATGACTTCAGTTTGCCAATGTATAAATACTAGTTATGGTTATTCCATAAGACAATGAGAGGGAATGCCTATGAGTGAGACAGTAAGGAGGAGGAGAAAATATCAGACCTTAATGAAGGGAAAGGAAACCAAAAGAATAAAGTAAAATAACTAATAAGACAAGTTGGAAATTAAAAATCAACAAAATATTTTCTGCATTTTTATACAATATTTGTTTAAATACTTGAGGAGGCATGTATCAGTTCTTTAGAATAGTCTGTCACCTTGTTTCAATGACCTTGCCACACGTTACTGTTCTTTCAGAAGCAATTAAGTAAGTCAATGAGCATGTCAATGAAAATAGCTAAGTATGACAACAATTTAAACATAATAAATAGGAAAAAAATTAGATGTGGTCAAGTAAAGATTGGCAGCACAATAAAATTTCTTCAGGATATGAAGTTAAAACTCCTGGAAAACAACAAAATAGTGAAGAAAAAAACAGATTTCTAGGAATGAAGAAAGGGCTCACAGAAAAAGTATAAACCACAGAGAAACAGGAGAATCTGAAGAAGGAAGCAGGGCGGAACACCAACCCTGGCTCCTGTCTAGGAGACCCTGTATCTGCAAATGCCAGGTTAGCCTTGAGAGTGTTGGCAGCCTTAGGAAAGGGAAAAACAGTGGACTAGGTCAGCAGTGCTACTCTCTGAAAAATTTACAGTTATTGTAAACAGTAAAATCAGCATGAGACTTGACTCTGAAAGTAACTCATTCTCTGTGGCAGGCTAGAGTTGAATAAGAAATTCAACGTAGTGCCTATATTATCCGTGCGAATTTAATCAGGACCCATTTGGGGAAGGGGTTAATCATTTAAGACTGAGTTACTCCAAGAATCAGAAGCCACAGAACAACTACACTTCAGGCTTTCTGGGGTTATCTTACCACAGTCACTAGGTGGGAGACAGTCACAAGATGCAGTCAGGAAGAGGGCACAGGCTAGATATAGACCCCTAAGAAATTTAAACTCAAGCAGAGAAAGTGGAGAAAGTCTCACCCTCTATGATGAGAATTCAGGCCAATCATTCATTGTTTTTAGAGTGGCCTGGGTCTGAAAGTACTGCACTAAATCCAGTGTGCTAATGACACATCTCCTCGACTCTGCTGCCTACATATAATGCAGAACTCAGTCGGCTGTTTACTTTCCCTGTTTCTCAATTTAGTCAAGATCATACATTGGACAGTTGCCACAGTCTGGGATGTATGGATAGAGGGGCTTCTGAAGGGGGAACACCTACTAAACACACAGACTGTTAAACAAGGTGGAGAAAACAGTGACTTGGGGCACAGAGAAGGATATCCATAGTGAAAAAGTTTGGAGTAAATACAGCCCTAAGGTGAAAAACACTGACCACATCTAGCAGGAAAAGGGGACTGAACTAAGAATTCACACACAAAAAAGAGTGTGGAAACAAAATAGGACTGAGATGTGACTCACTATTCCTTCCCCACATCTGGTAGATTTTAATACTATAGGCCCTAGAGAGAAATCACTCATTCAAACACATGGAGATGATGCATAGGAGACTAACCTAACATAAATTGGAATTAATGAAAAATAAGAAGATGGTACTAGTGGCATAAAAAAATCTATTAGCAAAAAAAAAAAAAAAAAGAAAGAAAAAATATATCAGAAAAATTTTCAAGTATGAAGAAAAAAAATTTACCCTACATTTGAGTGAGGCATATGAACCACAAATAGCTATGATTGGAGAAGAGCTCAATGAAACATCTAGACAAAATCCCAGAAGAACAACACAAGGACAGAATCTCTAAAGCTGTTGCATAAAAGGTACAAATCACTTATAGTAGTAACTCCATTAGAACTCCATTAGAATTACTGTAGATTTCTCAACACAAACCTTAAACATAAGGAGAGTTTAGAGTGAAATATTTTTCTTTTTTCTTTTTCTTTTTTTTTTTTTTTTTGGTACCAGGGATTGAACTCAAAACCTCACGTCTACCAGGCAGGTGCGTACCCCACTGAGCTAAATGCTTGGCCCTATTTTATTGAGACAGGGTTTCACTATGCAGTTTAGGTGGCCTTGAACTCACTTTGCAGCCCAGGCTGGTCATGAACTCACAATGATCCTCCTGCCTCAGCATCCCAAGTACTGGGATTAAAGTCATGCACCACCATGCCTGGCTAGAGTGAAGTATTTCAATCCTTATGTGAAAACAAATTTCAGCTTAGAATTATATATTCTGCAAAATCATGCTCCAAAATTGATGGACAAATACGATCTTTCCATGACAAAGAATACCTTAAGAAATTCACAATTACCCAGTGAACACTCCAAAATATTCTCAATCATGATACATGAAAAGCCGTATTTATAGCAGCAAAACTAACTGGTGATAGCTAACTATTGGAAGTGGCCTATATGTGCATCACCAGAATACTGCAAAGTAAAGCAACGCTGAGATTCTAACTCCAGAAAGAATGGCTACAATCAAAAAATTAAATAAGAATAAGTGTTGGTTAGACTGTGGCAGAAAAGCAATTCTTCTGTATTCTTGATGGGGATATAAACTGGTACAACCACTATGGAAAACCTCACTAATGGAAATTCCTCTAAAAATTAAAAATAAACATTCAATTGGACTCAGATATTACATGCATATTCCCAGAACTGTTAAAATATAATATTACAGAGATACATGCATATTCATGTTTATAACAACAAAATTCATAATAGGTAAATTTTGGGTGTATCTTATAAATCCATCAACAGATGTAGGTATAAAGAAAATGTGGTATTTGTACACAATGGGGTACTATTCTAGCTTAAAGGAGGATAAAGCTGAGGTGTGTATATACTCACTGATGCACCTTAAGACCATGATGTTAACTCAGATAAATCAGACACATAAGCTCAAATATTTCATGGTATCTTTTACCTGAGGAATGAAAGAATAAATAATTTAATGAGCAAAATAAAAGACAGACGATAGGAAATAGGAAAACAGATCTTTTGAAAATGCAAAGGGGACCAAGAGATAGAGAGAAGGGAGAGGGGGTGGTGAAGTAGCAGCAAAAAGAATTGAAATGTGTCCTGTATATATGGCAACTCACATGACAGACAAAATCAGTGCATAATGCAAATATGTAGCAATAAAGTTTAAAAAGTAAAATATCTCAGGTGTAATTTTATCTCAAATCTTAATGAATATTATAGTATATGACTCTACTGTTTCATTTTTAGAGTTTATGTCAGTTCTCATTCATTTGATGTCAAAACTATACTACCCTATGCCCTATTCAAAGAAATGTTATAAATGACTAGAACTTAAGTTTTGGAATATTCTCAGAAATAAATGTAAAGCACTTTAAATTACTCCATCACAGAAGATATTTACATCCTAACTTACCATGTACTAAAGAGGTATGTGACAATCTCATGGAACCCTGAAGATATCGCTACTGCTTTGTGGATTAGCGCTTTTTTTTTTAATTTTTATTTTAAAGGAAATAAAACAAAACAATAAAATGAAACAAAACGATAAGAAAGATATTAGCAAAAAGCAATCCACAATAGTTACTATAGTGCCTATTATCCTCAAAACAGATGCTCAGACTACCAGCTTTATGTCTGCAAGGTCAATCAGACAGTACAAGCATTCAGTTCTTTCTTTACTTCAGTTGCTATGGTCTGGCCTGCATGCTTCTAAATCAATGCGTTGCTAACGGGAGGAGGGGCGCAGGAAATAATTTCTTTGCCTGTGCGCTTGGTTGGTGCATAGGAGAGCGCTGCTGCTTCCTCGTTCTCTCCTGGCCTGCCCAACCGCTGGGAGGGTGCTGCTCGAGGTTCTCAAATCTGAGTTCAAAGCTGGTACTCACCCTGGTTCTCTGGGCTTGTTTCTGCCTCTTGGTCTAGCTCGGAGGCAACAGGTTTCCAACTGCACCCAGTGGCAGGAAACGAGAATTTCTACAGGACATGACTATTTAAGGCACCTAGCTTTCTAAAATAGGTGCCTACATCTCTATATAACCTCATAGATGTTCCATGTTACCAAAACAAACGACTAAAATGTAATTTTGTTAAATTTTTTACAACAGATGATTAAATGCAATAAAATAAAAGAGATTTATTGATAGCTTAATGAAAATTCTGGTTATAACCGGAAGGTCAATAAGAAATGTGAAGTTAATTTGGATATCAGAATAATTTTTAACATTTTTGGCAGAGTATATGATGAAAATTGTTAGATTTGTTGTCTGATCAATGGGTCAACAAAGAGGGATTTAATGCATAATTTTTAAATGTCGCTTCTTGTGTCCAGTATTCATATGACATTGCACAACTAAAGGGCTATACTTTTGTGACCATATTTGCCCCAATATTTGCCGTTCAAAATTATATGTGATGGTAATTTTTCTTTTCTCTAAAGTTCTATACCCACTCATTTTTTGCATTTATGTCTGTAAAATGTAGATAAAATTGCATATCTTCTGTGTTCTCATTTGTTTTAGATGAGAATGCTATTCCAAACCAGTTTCATTTGCAATTATGTATTTTTAAGTCCAAAATGCATGTGTGAATATGCATAAATCTTTAATTTAAACACAATTTACTCATGAAAAATTAGAATTAGTGAAAGAATCTGAAAGTGAAGTGAAGTAAATGTAGGACACATTGCTGAATGCAAACTAGTAAGTAAAGATAAATATAATGTTGAGATAAAAGGTGTGTTTCTGGTGGCTTCCAATGAGTGTCACAGAGGCAACTCAAGGATGTTGGACAGTAATTATGGTATATGAAGCAGTTAAGAACTATTGGTTCACTCAGTGTGTGACTAACACTGTCAGCTAGCTGCTATGACCCAGCCCCTGGAAAGCCAGTCCATGATGGGAAAAAACTGCAGCTTCCTCACTGGACTTGCTCAGTATCCTACCTGGCAGCCATCTTGCTGTTGTCTCCAATCTTCCACTTGCTTTGGTTGTCAGTCATTTTTGTAGCCTCACGTTCTCAGTGCAGAGAATTCCCTGTTAATTGTCTCAGAGTACCTAGATAATACCTGCACGCAAGGCTACTTACTGCAAAAGCCCAATTGCAACCAAGCTTTTCTCTTTTCAAGGATACCAACTCCCTTATTCTACTTTAGTTATGCCTTCTAGATTCTTGTTTATAGCACAATAGCATGTGACTCAGAATTTAAAATTTTTGCTATTTTTTATTTTATTTTAGACAGACTGTTGTTAAACTGCTGTTTCCTGCCTCAGTCTCCCAGAGTCTGAAGTTTTGTTTTTGTTTTTCACTCTTAAAAATATGAGGTGTGATTGCAAAATACAGTGAATGTTTAAATTAACATTTATATAAATAAAAGCCATATTACAATTAATCCCTTTCACAATACTCACTATTGACTGGGAAACATTTCCCTTGTTGTTTTTGCCACTTTTTGAAGCAGTTCTGGAAGTTCTTTTTCTTTCTTTCTTTCTTTTTTTTTTTTTTTTTGCAGCACCGGGGATTGAACTCACAACCTCGCGCCTGCCAGGGCAGGCGCTTAAGGCACTGAGCCAAACTCCCGGCCCTGGTTTTTTTGAGGCAGGGTCGCACTATGTAGCTCAGGCCGGCCTTGTGCTCGCGTTGTAGCCCAAGCCGGCCTCGAACCCACAGCGATCAGCCTACCTCAGCCTCCCGAGTGCTGGGATTAAAGGCGTGCACCACCACGCCCGGCTTGGAAGTTCTTTTTCATGAGTGTCTTTATTGTTCAGTTGTGGCTGGGTCAATATTCTGAAGTAATTCAGAACGTTTACCTTTCATGGTCGTTTTGAATTTGGGAAAGAGCCAGAAGTTTCATAGTACCAGACCTGATGAATAAAGTGATAAGTACATGCTTTAATGTTCTTATGAACCTGTCTTTCTATTGGATAGTACTTGATAGCAACATTTGTGGTATTTTTAATATCTCATAAAGACATTCACAAAATAGGATTTCTAGAACAGCTTTATAAATTAACAAAAATGAAAAGATAAGTGTGCTTTAAGTAAGGCAGAGTGTTTGGAGAGGGATTCATGGCAATGTGCCTTTCACTGTTGCAAATTTTTAAAATTTAAGCATTCATTTTGTGTTTTGATCTTATAGATCAACTTCTGCTTCATTTTAGTTAGCATTTGCACTGCCTTATACATGCACTTTGTCTTTTCAAGTGAAATAACTGGGAAAGAATACTGGAAGGAATCCGTGCAATTGAGGAGATTTTAGGCTCTGCTCTAATCTAAACTTTCAAGAAACATATTCCAACACACTGCTGGAATTCATAATGAAGAAGAGTTGGGAAGAACTGTATAATTTCAGACAAAGTTAGTTGCAAAAGTAAAGTTTAGTTCAAAAGTGTAGGACCCTAAATAATTAGGATTTATAGACACTGTTGAGGCTATTGTGAAAAAAGTTGATTTGCAAAATAGCATCAAGGCTGTTGATCTAAACTGAAAGAGAAAATAAGACTGAGAGGCAGAAAGTGTGAAAGAGTGCATTTTATGAAAGGAAGCTTTTTGAAACTAGTGTATTTTATAGGAGCTTAAATTTCTGGATATTTTACAACTTGTCCCATATGACGAACAAAACTAACTGGTTAAAGTTTTGCATCATCATTTACTAATCTGAGTGGGAGAATTATAATTGAGGAGAAGCTAATAAAAATTTATTCTTGTAAGTTTGAAGAATGCTTGACACTTTAACTTTGCTATATTTTACCGTTTTTAAGGTAAATAATTATCATAATTGATTTTACTCATATATTCCTCTATTATGATATATGTATTATATATTATTTTTCTTTTGAGGTGTGCAACTGCAAGCACTGTACTTTAGACTCTGTATTTAAAATTAGTCTGCTGGACAATAAATAAATATCAATCAAACACTCTTTCCTCATTTCCTCCTCTTCTCTTCTACGATTATTGGTTAAAAATAGTCAAAGATACAGGTGCATGTCTGTAATCCTAGCACTGGGGAGACTGAAGAAGGAGGATTGCCATAATTCAAGGTCAGCTTGGGCTACATAGTAAGATTAAGACCAGCCTGAACTATATACGAGAACTTGCCTCATAAAGAAATAAAGGAAGAAAGAAAGTGAAAAAAACAAAACAAAACAAAACAAAACAAAAAAACAAAAACAAAAAAAACCTAGTCAAAGAGGTTTTGGAGAATAGCTTAAAAGGGTTACTGTTGTACCTAATTCATGCCAAATAACCATAATATAGCAAAACTTTTTTCTTCTTGAAATAATAGAATGTACCTTAACAACTAATATAAAGGTATTTTATTCATTTTTTGCATTTAAAATTGCTATATATTCTATAATGCTTATTTAGACTGACTCATTGTAATTAGAATAATTCTACTGTCATTAAATATTAAACAAGCTATATAGTATTGCGTACTATAAATATTGCTTATGTACCTGAATAAAAATGACCAAGAATATTAATATGGTAATCACAGAATAGCCCCAACAATTTCTTTTGAGTATTGCATTTTATTGCCAGTGGCCACAGTGTAAAATTGTGGACTTTTGGATAGATGTTTACATACTTAAGGGAAAGATTACAAGGGCATAGAGTTCATAATCTCAAAAATGTAAAAGAATTTTGAAGGATTAATATAAATACTTCTCAGAAATGATTTGTACATAAAACCAAAATAAAGTTTCTTATGAACAATTCTTCCATTTTTCTGCATATTTGGTGAGTATCTGCATGTGAAGCTTCATGTACAAATATACAAAAAAGTCGTAACACAGATAGTATGAAATTACAGCATTTGTATTAAGAAAGAAAGTTATGTTACCACAATTCAACTGTCCACTTCCTTTATTTATTTATTTTTTTCATATCGGGAATTGAACTTAGGACCTCATGCTGGCCAAGCAGGCACTGCACCGCTGAGCTAAATCCCTGTTCAGTCCACTCTTACAGCACCAAATACTCTTCATTTTAGTTTTACCTTTCCCATCAAAGTTACTTAAAAGGAAATCATACTTGAATGCATTCTGCACTTCTTTCTACAGTAATCTTTCTATCTCAGAGAAAGAAGAATTTGAGATTGCAGATTAGTTTTAAATTGTCTTTCTGTTTTTTGCAAGAAATAACAAGATGTGGGGAGGGTCTTTGGAAAGCTGTGCCTGTGAGTGGCTCCTACAACTGTAATCTTTATTTCTATGTGTATCAAATATGGTGGCAAAATTTGCAATTAATAACTGATATCGAGCCGGTAACATGAACTAATAGAAAACCATTTACACCTGGGGATCAGGATAGTTGCGGCTTTAATGCTTTAGAGATAACTATGTGTTAAAGAATTATTGTCTTCGAGGCAGTTTTCACATACTGCTAAATGAGAGGATTGTGGCATAAATTCTCTAAATTGCACTTCTGAAAGTTTACCTGATTTACTATGTAAAAGAGAAAAAAAAAAAAACCCTTATATTTGAACAGACTTTTAGTCACATGCATAGAAACTAAGCCTGTTTTCTTTAATTTATGCCTAGATGATTCATAATCTGTACATTATTTGAATTTCTAGGGGTATTAATAATTGGTAGTTCCATAACATTTAGATTTTGAAATGTACATAAGAAACTGTAAATAGTGCCCTGAAAATGGAATATGTCAAGAATATGGAAAATAAAATTACTAGCCTGTCATTCATTTTCAGGAAAAAAATGTTTTCCAAAAGGTTTCTCTGTCTGGAAAGCTACTACATCCTATTGATATCAACTGTGAAATCGTTTTGCAATATATATAATCGATTTGCAACAAAATACTTGTATTTCACATAAAACGAAATCAAGATTCATTCTTCTTTTATGTGTATTCATTGTATGAAGAACTTTCCAGGAATTGATTATTCTGCGACAAGTGATGATCAGGTCCAAATATGACATATACTCACTTAGGAGGTGAAAATTAGTGAATTGACATTATACTGGTTAAGCCATGTTTTCATTGTCATTTTACAAACAAGCTTTTCTTGCTAATAGAACAGCTTGACAATTCTGAGAAACCCTGACTCCTTGAGTGAAAATTCAATAAGTAAGTTAAGACTACCAAGTGGTAACCAGGCCTTGGGGATGCTATAGAATTGAAACACAACTTTTTTTTTGACAGTTTGTAGTGTAGCTCTGGTGGTCTGTTTCAAAATCTGTCAAAAAGGTGATAACTGGACTTAGGAGTTTAGTTTGATTCATAAACCAAATAATCAGACAGCCTGTCTGGCACAACTGCCTTTGGCCATTTAGGATGAAGGGGAAAAAAAGGCTGAGTATTGAAAGAGCAAAAACATTAAAATCATCAAATCATTGCCATGTACTGGCAGAAACATTTTCTAAGTTTCACAGTGTGAACACCAACTCAGGGAAACCAGATAATTAAGGCATCTTCACTGATGTCAATAGAACTCGACAGTAAACACATCCCCGAAGAAATGATATTTAACAATTATGTCATCTAAAGTGATGGGGAAATCATCAGCCTCTATTTGTTTCAGTAGTGATTTTACTTTCACTTTCTCAACATCAATAAAACAGTCATTCCCCCAAATTTATTATATTGGCTACTCAAGTAAAACTAAGGAAATTGACCTTATAGTCTCACTCTTTTTGAGTGCTACCAGGTTGCTGTTAGAAATACACAGAAAAGGGAAACTAAAAATAAAAAATGTTCATTGGTATCTTCATACTTAGAATTGTTAAGATTGGACACATTTGGCAATGTAATTCATACTATTTGAATTATTGCATCATTATTCCTCAGGATTTGAGGATATCTTAAAAGTTATCTAATTTAAAAAATTTAAATTGTGATTTCTGCAGTAGTTGATTTTGTTATTTATTAAATTAAGCCATGAAACCAATGGATTCTAGCTCTTTTAATGATACTTGGAAAAAATAATATCCATGACAGTAGGGTAACATTGATTACATGTGTTCTACTTTCCATACACTGCACTACACGTTTTATTTGGATTTTTAAGTTGACTCTGAAAACTCTCTTGTAAAATAGATTCTATTAACACCTGATATTTATAGCAAGGAGGTTGAAGCTTAGAAGCTTTCCCATTTTCCCAAAGTGCTAAGGCAGCAAACCACATTCATAGGTGACTCTCAGCCATGGCCTGCCTGTATCTACATAGAGATCTATTGGTAGGTGTTGGATTTCTTTACTCAAAGAACCATCTTTGTAAATCTCCTAAACAATATCATGTAAGAGATTTAAAGGACCCTACCCATTGTAAATCAAAACAAAACAAAAATGCCAAAATTTCATTGCTGGTCCAGTAAAAAATTTTATATCAATTAATTTAAAAATACAATCAAACTATCAAGGACGCCACCTGCTTTCCATTTTGTCATCATTCATCAGGCCTATGGTTATTGTTCTGAAAACATATGACAACAAAAATTAATAGTAAGGCTGTGACCAATCTTATCTGAAGGGATTAGCATGTGAAAATCAAGCCAGGCAAAGCATTCTGATATGGGGCTTTGTGAGAAAAAAGAGGAGGGTTGCTGAAAGAGAACTAAGGGAGCAAAGGGAGGGAGAAATTTCTGATGAACGTAATACGCTTAACATATTTTGCTTCAGAATGACACTCCTATCTCCTCTTGGTCTCTCTTTTTATTTAACAGTCTGTTTGTATGCTGAACAAATAAAATAATTTAAAAAATGTATCTTATGTGCAAGCTTAACAAGACCTAAAAGTAATTGTCCCAAAAGGTGGACAACTGAAAAAAACTGCCAAAAATAACAGAACTAGGTTAAGGGGAAGACCAGAAGGAAAATTGGTTAGTGTTCTTTAAGCAGTTAGACACCAATCATTTAAAAGAATGAAGAAACTTATATTTCCTAGAACTCACTCTAGGAAGTTTCTGTGAACACGTTGAAGTTGGAGCAACCAAGTGGGTTCAAGTTGGAAAACCAAGGAGTTTAAAAACTCTTCTCATTTTAAACTTTCTTCTGAGGAAATACTGGACTTCTGCATTGAGGACAAATGTGAAGTGGGAATTTAGAGATTGGAGAGAGATTCCACAAATAACAGAACTTTGTCACCAGCAAGTCTGCCATTTCCCTTCTTCTCATTGCAGATCTCAGCATTTTCCTTATCAAAAGTAGTGAATTATAGTTTGATAATATTTATTTGAAAGTGTATCAGGGGTTGGGTGTCCAGCTTCATTACTGAGGACTTAGACAAGACAGAGACTATGCCACTGGTTTTATCAATTATATTGCAATAAAGAAAGTCATCAAATCCCAAATGAATGATAGGAATCCAGCAAGTAAATTTTGTAACACATTTCTTCTTCCTTCTCTATATTAGCTTGTCACTTCTATCCTATTTTTATTAGATTAATGTTCTCTAAGTAAAACATTACTTTGACTATGCCAGGGTAACTATAAAAGTTTGTTTTCCTCTTACAGTAAAATACCTGGAGAAGACTGCCATCTAGCTCACATGTAACTGTTCCTAATGTTTTTCTGTATAATCATGAGGGAGATTTTTATGGTCTGGGGAATCAACTATGCTTGTATTGGGTCCTATGTAAAATATTAAGTATAATTTATATGCTTGCAGTGTTAAAAAGTTAAAATACAAGTTATCAATTAGTATTTGGACTATTGTTTTAGAGAAAAAGAGAAAAATATTGTAATCCAGAGTAGACAAGGTATTTAACAATTTACTTTGACTTAGTACAGTTGTCTTATGTTTTACATGTTCATGGACCTATTAGTCTGGATTTTTAATCTGTATATATGATAATTAATTTTATAAGGTCATATTAGGTGAATAAATGAACCTGATGCTATAAAAATAAAAGGGGTTGGAGGAAAGGGGGAAACAAAGAATTGGAAGGTGTTTATGTACATGTACCAATTCCCTACAGTGAATGTAATCATTATATACTGCAAACATACACTAATAAAATGAAAAAAAAAGACATACCCACAAACAAATGAACAAACAAAAAAGAGTATAGCTACTGAGAGGGATGGTTTTGATGCAACAAAAAGTATAACTATAAGATACCTAAATTTTAAGAAAAGTTTTTTTCCCAGATGACACTAATAGTAGGAGGTCTTCACATCCTGTCAAATGGCGTGGGAGCTCTGGAGTTCTGTCACTGTCACAGCATCTTGGAGGAGACTCTCCCCCTTACCAAGTCATCTGCAGTACACACATTAGAACTATTTGAGCTTCTCAGATGTGTGCTCTGGTGAGTAGAAGCAGTAATAGAGCTTTGAAAACATTACAAACATTTTAACAAACCATTGTTAAGGAAAGTATGATGCTTTAAAAAGGGTCTTAAGACATTTTCAAACATAGAAAATACTCGTCTGAAAATTTGTGTACTGGTGTTGTTGACAGGAAAGGCAGGCAGAAATCACGAGAGGACCTGGCTCAGAATCAGACCTAAGACTTTCTCCAGAGTTACAATAAACTGAAGTTTTTATCAGCTGGATGAGAAAGATTTAATAGTTAACATCAGGGAGTAGATAAATTCATTGAAAGTGCTGTATATTACAATTAAATTCTTCATTAAGGATTTCAGTCTAAAAAAAAGGAGTGCTATGACAAGTAAGAGTAAAAAATTCAGTATTTAATCATTTAAAATAATTCCAGAAATGAAGGAAAATTATTTTTGATAATATGAAATCAACATATAATCAAAATATTTGGATTATGTATCATATGTGTGATAAAGCAGAAAATGTTAAAAATGTCTAGCTAAAATATTAGAATTTATTGTAATATTGTTAATGCTTGAATGGTGATATTATGACTGATTAAGTTATTTTAATATGTTTTTCAGTTTTAAGGTGAGAATATACTTTTTAAATATTATGAACCCAGGTCTGGAGTTGTAGTTCAGTGGAGCAGTGCCTGCCTGGCAAGTGTAAGGCTCTGAGTTCCATTCCTGGTTCCATAAATATGTAAATAAAATAGACATTGGAAACTTAAAGTGTGTATTTCTTTGAGGAACTGGTTGAGGTATTATTTTATTAAGAGTCAGTGGACCAAATACCTATTTCAGTCCACATTTGCTCACTCAGATTTGGAAACCAAATCTACAGTATAGTGGTTTCTTCATTCATGAACTTGATTCTTTTTGCAATTTTGGTCACACACTAGGTTGGATAAAGACTGAATCAAATTCAATGGTTGGGTTCAATGTTGATCTTATGGAGAAATTTGATTCTGTTGTCGTTCAGTTTTGTTTGTAACCAGAATCATGAAAAGAACTGCGTTTGTAGTTTGTGAGTTGAGGTACCACTGTAGTATGAGCCACAGAACAGTGACAACTCACTTCTCTTTCACTTCAGTGTACTTCATCCATAATCCAGAAAAGTAAAACAACAACAGAAGATTTTGCTACCCTTAAATATGTTTTTGTTCTTATTTTTACAGAAAAACGAGAATCACAATCATGGCTTATATTATAAAATTTCTCTTAGTCTTTCCTCTTCCACCTTCTTCATAAGTTTCTCCTTTCAGATTTCAGTCATATTTAAATTTGTACTTACCAAACAGATGTTTAAACATGTACTTGCCAAAGATAGCAACAATAATTTATCATAGAGATTGCATCTATAAAAAGTAACGATATATTATATTGGCTCAAGGGGTGTGGCCAGAAATAAAAATCTGACTCTTTATATTTCACTGACTGGCTGTTGAAACTCCAAATTTAAGCAGAATTGGATTCAAGACTACCTACTTTCACTCATGTACCAATTAAGCCAGTTTTTGGAAATTCAATTCTAGAGTTCAACCAAATTTCTTTAATGAAACAATAAGTACATGAAAAATATATTGTCCTCACTAGTTCTCTACTTTTTAGGTTTTATTTCCTTTACTTGTAATTTCACACACACACACACACACACACACACACACACATACGTGCATCATGAATACACACAGTCCCACTGGCCCACACCTACCATTTACACCCCATTGGATAATCGGCTTATCTTTTTTAAAAATCTGATTTTATCTTCTCTCAATTCTGTTTCACTTAACCTTGTCCTTTTCTAAGTCTATCCTCAAACAATTTCTTACAACTACTTTTTCTTCTATTCACAAATTCTTTAATATACTGCTGTCTAGCTGTCTTGCTCCTCTGAGATTATGTAATTTTTTTCACCATCTTTTGCTCTCTGTTTCTAACTGGCAGTTCTGATTCTACTGCTTCTCTTAGGTACTGCCATGTTTACTTCTTCAGCAGTCCTTGATCCTCAGGATCAGAAGGAGAACACTCCCCATCTGCCACACCCACTCTCAGACCTTCGGCTGAACCTTATCATACACACCTTAACTCTGCCGATGTTTATGCTATCTACTTAACATATCCTCATAACCATTTAATCTTTACCAAGATCATTTAGAGACTTCCTCTGTTCTGTTCCGTTTTATTAGCTTCTGTGAATTTTAAATCCATACCATTTTCTCTCATAATAACGATTTGCATTACTGTTCCTAATACTGATAGTCTGGTGAATTTTTTAATCACTTCCACTACCCATCTGCATAGATATAGTGAGATGTGCTTATCAGTCACCATGACTCATGTGCATTATCATTCATTGTGCAGTGAATTTCCTATGCACAAACTTTATAAATATATTTTCTTTCTTTTGATGCTTGATTTCTTGAATTCAACAAAAATATTTATAAACTTATAAGTAAACTGCTGCATTTTATTTTTGTATAAAAGTATTTCTTTATTTATAATTTTGTGTTCTTTCCAGAAGTCTTATATATTGGAAGTGCAAAAGTTAACTATATTATATTGTTTTTTACCTTTACATATTATTTTCATAGTACTGGCATTCTTTTTACAAGTCAATGTTATCAATATTTTATTCTATGTAGTTTTTGTTAAAGATGAACATCAACATCTGCAGATTCCATACATGTTTTACAGAAAATTAATAACACGGTGTTGATCGACTTTTAAATAGAATAATCTTATTTCAAATTGGAAGATATTTCCCTTTATTTCATTGATTGTAACTATAAAAGTTGCAGTAAGGTCTTTATCCCATGCCAACAGTCATGTCATCTCAGGTTCCTCTATTGTCTGACTTTTCTCTTGAGTTTCTGAGTCCTTATCATATTCAGAGTCTTTCTCCGAATTCTGTTAGGTTGTAGAATCTTTATAATCTGTTACTTTCCTTCAAAGATTGTGATGCCTTGCTGTAACCTAACAAAGACAGAGACTGTAAACACTGTTCTGTGTGCTGTGGGTAGTAGCTGAGACTTGAATTAAGTTTGAGCATTAGTTGAACCCTTTACATATTGCTTCTTGTATGTCGGACTTTCTGGTCAGTCATTCAACCTGTGGTTCTGCTTTCTTGAATCTCTGTTTTTCAAAATTTCCCCCTCATTTTCTATCTTCCTTTCTTATTCCAAAAAGATAACATATTTCCTATAGTTTTTTTTGTGTTTGTAAATTTATTTCTTGAATTACGGTGTGCAAGATTTCAACTTCAGCTTTGTTCTGAGGTTACAGCCACAAAGACAAGTCCTTCGCTTCTTGCCAATTTCTATTCCCAATTTTCTGTCCTCATCCAACTAGGTCTGCTTTTGCTTATGCTTCAAACACATAATGCAATTGTTGTATAATATTTTCCCAGACAATAAAAATAAATAGCTACAAGAAGTTCAATTAAAAATTTATTTTGCTATAACAAAGGTGAAACTTAATGCCTATTAGATATATCTGCTTTTGCATTCTAACCTCACTATCTAATTTTTAATGGTTTTATTAGTGTCTATTAATTGCACAAAATACTAGGTTTCATTGTGTATAATAATTTCAATCATATCCATTCTCCATATTTGCTCAGTACTCTGTAACTGTCACCAAGCATTTCATTCTCACTTTCTCGCCACCAAACTCCCTTGTATCTCTCCCCCTTCCCATTATTCCTTTCCTACTTCATGTTTGATAATCATCTCCCTCCTACTTTCTAACCAACAGTGTAGCAGGATTCTTTTTTCCTGACACCTTTGGCAGCATTTATTATTTTTGTATTCTTGGTGATACTATTCTGATTGGGGTAAATGTAGTTTTGATTTGTACATCCTTAATCATTGAAGATGCTGAACCTTTTTGCATACTGGCCATTTGTAGTGCTTTTGAAAAAGAGTCTGTTCAGATCATTTTCCCATTTATTGCCTGGCCTATTTGATTTCTTGGCATTTATATTCTGAGTTCTTTCTGCATTTATTAATCCTTTGTCAAAAGGATAGGTGGTCAACATTTCTCAATTCCATAGACTTTCTCTTCTCTCTGCTAGTTGTTTCCATTCCTGTGCAGAAAATTTTTAATTTGATGCAGTTTCTTGGGTCGATTCTTGCCATTATTTCCTGTATTGCTGGAGGTCTATTAAGGGGTCTTTGCTTGTGCTTGTGGCTTCAAGTGTTTCATCTATGTTTTCTTCTAGCAGTCTCAAATTTTCAGGTCTCCTGCATAAATATTAGATCTATTTTGAATTGATTTTTGTACAAAGTGAAAAATAGGAATCTAGTTTCAATTTTCTATAGGTGGCTATCCAGTTATCCCAGAACCATTTGTTAAAGAGATCATGTTTTTTCCCAAAATGTGATTCTGGTTTCTTTATCAAGATCAGATGGTTATAATCGTATGGTGATGTATCGGTATCTGTGCTCTCTATTCTGTTCCATTGATCTATGTGTCTATTTTTGTGACAGCACTAATGCTTTTTTTGTTTAATGTAATTTGAAATTGAGTACTATGGTACCTCCAGTTTTGCTCTTTTTGCTTTCGATTGCTTTGGCTATTCTGGGTCTTTCGTGTTTTCATATGAACCTTTGGATTGTTTTTACTAGTTCTGTGAAGAATGTCATTGAAATTTTTATGGTGATTGCATTGGTAATATGGCCATTTTAGCAATATTAATTTTGCCACCCCATGAACATGGGAAGTCTTTTCATCTTCTAATATATTTTTTCAACTTCTTTCTTTAGTGTTATGTGAATTTCACTGTTGAGGTGTTTTACCTCCTTGATTAAATTGATCTCTAAGAATTCTATTCCTTTTAAGCTATTTTGAATAAAATTTTCCTCCATTTTCTTTCTCAGTTAGTTCATTATTGGTGTTTAGAAAACCTATTGATTTTTACAGCTGTCTTGTATCTTATAGTCATTCTATATTAAAATCTTAAGCTTCTTAAATTTATATTTCTTTATAATTCCTTCTGAGTAAATTTATTGACTCTTAATTTATTAATTATTTATTTATTTATAAGTTACATGGAAGTTTTATAAAGTGGTGTGCTGCGCTAACATGAACAATGGTCATCTCTAAAACACATAAAGTTCTGAGTTATATATGTTAACTTTCAAAAAAATATGGACACTCACTGAAAAATTCACTTTTGAGTGCATTGTGGTAAATTTTAAAGGCAGCTAGAAAAAATCAAACTCATCTTTATATTCAAATGAGTTCACTTGGTTTCTTCTAAATTCAATTTTTTTTCATAAATTGTATTCTTGTCTTTCACTGTTTGATTAATGAATTTTTGATATTTGTTTTAAGAGTAGTATTTTTTCATTTTCCACTTATTTTAGTTAGTGAAACATAAACAAATTTGTTTGTAAAATTAATAACTAAGGCAATTAATGAGTAATATTATAATTGTTTTAAGTAGTGTAATAATAGAGCCATCTATATTTGGTTTAATTTCATTCATTGTATCATTTTTGTGTTATTTCTTTTATACATTTTTCCTGAGACCTATTTTGTCTTTTCAGTACTCATTTTTGATTTCCTATAATCATACGCACATCCCAAACAATGTAATACAGCACTATTCGTCTTTATAAACCGCCTTCAAAAATCATTTTGATCATACTAATTACATTGTCTGAAAAATTTGCATTGACTCTAGTCACATTTACATGGTTACATTTACCATAGATAAAGTTCTGCTTCCTGTACCCCTGACCAAATGCTGTTTTTAGCCAGTCATCTGCATCTCCTCATATAAATCACTTCATAAATTAGAGTCAGCATTCCTCGAAGAATCTGGGTTCATTTTTGAATCCAGACAAAATAAATCACAAAGTAGAAGCACAAAATTAGAGAGGCAGCCTAATTTTCATTAAGTTTCTTCCATTAATGTAGTTTAATTCTTAAAATTCTTAATGAAAATAATACAAAATTAGGTCCATCTTAAATATTTTATCTTTTTCCCCCTGCATTCTCATCCACATAGACTGTGTACCAGAAGGTCTTGCTGCATGTCTTTGCAGCTTTTTTTGTGACTTTAACTGCTATTTACCTTCATTCATGATTTTCAAGTTTCATAATAGTGTCTCAGATCAGGTTAACAAGTGTTTGTGGTATTTTGGTATTAAGGACAGTGGAGTCTGGACTCAGCAACACAACATCCACCTTTAAACTATTACCATATTTATTCATTGTTTTAATATTTATCAATCCACTTAACATTCATGTAGAACTTATCATGAATCAAGGATTTGGTAGGTTTTCTGCTCTTAATTGTATGGTAGGGTGATGGAGACAAATATTGATATATTTGAGATAAGCAGTGAAAATAAGGCATACACAGGGGAAGCTCATTGTCGCTGGCTATTGCCAACCAAAAGTCTAATGCAAACCTAAATCAGACAGGGTGCTGTCAGGAATCGTTGCTCATATCACTGAAGTTATCAAGTCCTAGCTGTTCAAAATCTGTGTTTCTTTATTGCCTAGAAATCATGTAAATTGTTTTCTCCATATATTTGAAATATAAAGATGATTGTTCCTCATATATATTTTTAAACTTGTCCAAGCAGTGTAAACAGTGTAAAGGGTGAAAAGTGGGAATGCCATATGTCACACTGTATCAGGGTAATGAGATGTCTAACACAGGCTCATAGACACACAGTCGGGAAAGCATTTCTTCATATTCATGTTCTCAATAATTTCATATTTATAATATAAAATGAGCAAGGAAAACTATTTCTTTCAGTTAAATCATGGGTCAACTCAAGGTAGACCGTTATTCTGTAAAAATATGGTTCAGAAATAACCTAATTAAGTCTTACAGACACATTTTTAAGGGCTACTGTTATTGTGTGTAAAATATAAGAACCCTTCCCAATAAAGCAAAAAATGAGGAAAACTGATATAAAATCTACAGGAGTAAGATAACAATTTTCCAGACAACAAAGTTATATTTTGCATTATTGTTCTGAAGACCTATAGGTTTGATTACTTGGAGCTGATTTTTTTTCTCTTTTTCTTTTCCCTTCCTAGCAGAGCTGCAGATTTAATTTTATCGGTATGAGAAATATGAAGCTAGGGAATTTAATAATTGTTTCAGTAGGTAAGGGATGAAGTAAATTCCATTGACTTTCGTTTGATTACAATCTTCCCTGCTGGTTTAATTAAAAACATCCATGTGAGGAAGAAGAAACATTGTACAAGATCTAATTGTTTTATTTTATTCAGTGTAGAGTAGGAACAATGAAACTAAAAGATTTATAGTTGTAAAACTTAAGTGCTTCATGTAAATCTAAAATGCAGACATAGGTCAGCTATAGACAAATGTCAGAAGACTAGATTCAAAATGCACTGCAGGCAGAAAAGATGACATTTATCAGTCATCCATACATCAGTAACTAAAACAATTTTAGGGTTGTCTAGACAGGCATGCATTATTTCTTAAACTTAAATCTTTAGTAGAAGGAAAACAGCAGACCTAGTATTTATGTTTAGTTACACAAGAAATGAGAAAAAAATAGTAAAAATTTCCAAAGCATTTGCAAGGATACATATGCAGAAAAGAGTTTCATTACTACTATAACACACAGGAAACAGTTATTATAAAATTGGCTTTCTCAGTTAACCATGACAAAGGCCTGATGGTTTATAAAACATACTAGTATACAGGATTCAATTTTCTGATTTTTGGATAATTTGCCCCTAGAAATTACAAAGTAAAAAAGTAGTGTGTGTAATATTTTAGAAGCTTTTGTTCATTTAAAAAATTGTTACTAAATTAGAATTGTTTCTAAATGCTTATTTTGAAGATAGAATAATTTGGCAGCAAGAAATCAAGTGTACAAGCATTATGAAAATGTTATATGACACTTTTTCCAAATACAAAGCCAGCAAAGGATTCTGAGGTATAAACAAGCACGATGCCAGATAGTAGAGATGTAAACTAACTTTCATTCTTCCAAGAGAAAATAAAATTGAATAGGGAGTTTAACTTAAGCTATTTTTGAAGCTATCAATATAAAATGTACTTTGAACACGCTCATTCATAAAATAACAAAAAAAAAAAAAACCTAGTACATCACAAAATTTCTAAATAGAAGGATTGGTGA
>RJWM01000397.1:0-91694 GCA_004363535.1 Dasyprocta punctata | reverse complement strand
ACTATAGGTTTTGGTGTATAGTTTTTAGTGAAATTTATTTTTTAAAAAATGTTTATACTAATAAACTTCTCTGGTTATGTAGGTATCTAATCCATAAATTATCAATTTTTAACCCTGTTAACTGTGGGGAATCCATAGAGTATACGGATTTTGCTGTTTAAACTCATTTTAAAAATATTTCTTTTTTCACTTTACGTTTAAAAAGTTGTAGTATTTAGAGTCATTCTCAGTTTAAATCCTATAGTTTTAAAAAAGCTATCCATAGTCCTTGTTTTCTAGCAATGATTTATTTTAAAGTACTCCTTCGTGTTGAGAAATCATGGTATTTTAATGCCATCTATTCTTTGGCTATCCAAGAAGTGAATTTTTCACCCTTCTCCCAAACACATCCATTTCTCACATATACATCTTTGTGATGAACATTATTGTGCTAAATATGTTACATGGTGCAGATTACTTCAGTCCACTGCTTCTAGATCTTATAGCCATAAATCACAGCTTTTAAATATTTATAACATTCTCTTGAACACTTAAAGGGAGAAAGTCAAAATAAAATCTTTCACTTGCTCCTAGAATAAAAATGCCTATGCTGGTTAAAAATACGCTACTGCTTTTTTTAAGGTTACCTAGTAACCTCTACCTAAATTTTGATACTTAATGAGTTTGCTTGGTGTTAAGATTTTCATTAATAATATAACAATAATTGTTATTAATAGTTATTAAGTTATTAAGTAGGTCTTCAATACAATCAAATGTTTTCTTTTTAATACATTTTTGTTTTATTTGGAACTCCCTTGGACCTTGCTGATAATCATTAGGCTCTTTATTTTTGTAGACAAATTTTAAGATGCAGAATTCATACAAATATCCACCAAAATCAAAAATGTCAATTCTGAACTCCATTTTCACATACAACAAAAACTGCAATTCACAGTTCAAATGTGTAAATACAAAGTTAGCTTTTTATTACTGCTCACTGAAAACACCTTACCAACAACAGAAGAGAAAGGAATATTTTGTAGCATTTAGAGAAAGAATAATAATGCCTTAGATTTAAAAAACAGAAAAAAAGTCACCTAGTACATTTTAGAATACCTCTAGACATCATAAGCCATTTGAGTTTGTTTTCAAGAATTTTAAGGCAGTTATACTTTACTGCTTTTTATTGGAAGAAGGTGAGAAATTTTAGGTATTTTACTCCTTATACCAGTTCTGCCATCAGTTTCCACTAGGTGGAGATATAATTATATTTTTCCTAGGTTTGGGACAACTTGAGCATTTATGATCATCTGTGAAAGAAATATTCATCTTCAAAATTTAAACATATATCTTTTTAATTGGTGTTATATACTCTGATATTGATCTATGTTTTCCTGAACATTATTTTTGTGTCAGTCTACATTTCTTTTTTTGTTTCTGAGTTTTATTATAGATTCTGAATATAGACTCTTGATTGCATTGGTTTCAATTTTATAGTTTTCTTCCCTTTTTGGGAACATTCGATTGAATGAGTATTCTCAATTCCAGAGTATAGTTAAATGTAATCCCCAGCATTATGTAGAGATACTTTGAGACTAAATACAGGTTGTTGGCAGGGATTTAATTGAAGGGTTTAGAGAAGAAGAGGCAGAAGATTTTCTTTTTTTTTTCCCCCTTTAAGCCAGGTAAGAATGTAGCACTCAGCTCTATAACTGCCAGGAGCAAAGGATATGAAAGCAAATGAAGTGGTTTCCAGATCCTGAAAAAGCCCCTCTTCATAAAAATTGGCCTCTTCTCTCTTCTGTTCTTCTCTTGTTTCTTTTCTTTCTCTGTTTCTTTCCTTTTACTTTTCTTCTAGAAATCATTATGCTGTGGTTGTTTCTCTTTCTCCCTTTCTCTCTCTTCCCTCTCTCAGAAATACATACATATATATATACGTACACATATGTTTTAATTAGATTCCTATATAATGAAGTACATGCAACATATACATATGTAAACATACACAGTTTAGGACTTTATAAGAAGAAAACAATAAAAAAAGCAGAATTCTGGTTTTGGAGGACTGCATTTATTTCTGCAAGAGAACAAAACCTTTCCTTTGATTTTTCTCAAGTACCATCATGGAAACCAGCAGTGTTAAATTCTTTGGACATCATAAGTCAAAAGGATGCGCTTCTTTACATAGGAATAGTCTAAATTTAAAACAAAGGACTTACAACTGCTTTAAACTTAAGAGTACCCAAATTTTAAGAGCTGTTTGAATATTAAGTTCTGAATTACCAGCACAACAACTAATAATTGATTGACATCTCTCACTCTATTCCCAACACACAAAGTCCTAAAGTTCAAGGATAAATAAATAGTGATATTTCTGATATACCACTCCTCATCTACCCAAACTTATTCCTATGAGGTGAATTTGCACATTACAGTGCCTACACCAAAGTTAGTTTTTAAACAAACAAGCAAATAGACAAAAACAAAGCAAATCCTGGGTTGCTTTGCTTTGGTAAACTGATTAACTATATTGACTTCATTTGATTCACATATAAATAAACCCTATGTTTTTGAATTTTGAAGAAACTTTGTTTGCCTCACATTATTTGTGGTCATCTGTGCCTATGATATTTTAATTTTAATAACCATGCAGTCATTATAGTAACTTTAGTGTCTTCAGTCATATTACAAAAGGCCATTTTTTAAAAATAGCATTTAGTATAAGGAGAGTAAGTATATCGTGCTCAGTGAAATGCAACCTTCTCAAATTTGGGTCTTTGACCAATCCACATTGTAAAGCATCAGTGATATAATTACCCTTAGATTTCCAAAGCTTTTTAAGGTCAAAGAATGTAAGGCAAGTTAAAGTTTCTCAAAATTTCCAATTGCTTCCAGTAGGTACCATTATTGCAATGATAATATTTGATGGGCTTAGACTTTTCATTTATTTCTCATTGTAATGAAGACAAATGTTACCAATTATATAAATGCTGTAAAATGTGATTCTCTAAAACTAAACAAAATAAATCATAAAAAGACAAATAGAGTCAACTTTCATTCTTGCATAAAATAAATAACAACAAAAACAGCACACTAGTCTTTGAAAGGGCAGATTTATGGGTTTAATCATAAATATTTCTCTCTTTTATGATGAAAAGAATGTGTATTTAGAATTAGCCAGCTGGGCTCAGTTTAGAAGACCCTAATTTTACTGGTAAGATCCAAAGCATCATAATCACGTGCCAGTCAAGCATATGCCTTCCTTTCTCCATCAGGCCTGACTTCAGCCTTGTCAATGACAGAGCTTCTCCACGGCTTGTTTGATCTGGTGCTTGTTGGCCTTAGCATCCACAGTGATCACAAGTCTGTTGTTATCCTCTTCGTGCTGACTCTGTGGGTGTCAGTGTTGCTCCTCCAAAGGTCTTTGGGTTGCCTCCTGAGCAGCAGTGCATTGGACCTGCTGAAGGGGGTGACTGAATACCTTCTTTTTGTGAGTATGTATGTTCTTCAGCATGGCCTTCTTGGCTTTTAAGGCTCTTGCTTTGACTTTGGCCTTGGGAGAGGCAGGAGCTTTGGTCTCATCTTGGTACAAAGCATAAATATTTATTGAATGATGTTATCACTTTAAATAATATTCAAAAACACTTAAAAATGAGCAAGTAATCAAATAAAAAGAAATAAGGTAAACAGATAATGCATTTTTTGCTTGTAATTTTTCTTTTTTGTACCAGGAATCAAACTCATCACCTTGCGCTTGACAGGCAGATGTTTATTCCTGTGAGTTGTATCCCCAGTTCACAATTTTGAAGCTTAAAAATATCTTCTATCTATGATTGCTAACTGACTGTTCTGATATTGATAACAAAGATTTGTTACTGATACTGGGTCCATACTGCTATTGCCATTCATTGTGTTAACTCTTCCTCAGAAATAAAACCAGGAGAATGTCCTTGCCTACTTTAAGGAGCAAAAGTCAAAACAAACTTTTAAATATCTTTTTCTGAACTCTTTTTTTCTGTTGCATGCATATCTCCCACCTTACAATTTCTACGTGTCTGTCTTTCTCTGTCTCTGTCTCTCTTTCTCTCCCAAGAGAAAAACAGTAATTCCTTCTATTATTTTGGTGATACACTTAGAAACCCAGAGGCAATAAAAAATACTTCATACTAAACTTTCTGTTTCTGAGTCTTCAGGATATCCGAGCATAGAGTAATTATTAATATTAATTCTCATGTTTAGGGTACTTTTTTGATGACTTTCTGAGGTGGGCAATTCCCATTCATAATCTTTGAAAATGAACTGACTTACATGAAATGAAATATATATATTACTAATTTGACTTTGAATAAATTATTTCACTGGTTTCTCATTAATCTTACCTTTAAAATTAAAAAAGATATGTAACTAATTTTAGTACTAACTAAACTAATGCATACAATTCTTAGATAAATGTCTGGAATTCAAGTGCAATATATGGTTTATCATTATCATTAACATTAGAAGTATATGGAATCTAGTAGTGGTCAAGCATTCTGTTTTGGCATTTTTTTCAAGTGTTCCTCCATTTTATTCAGAATTTTTCCTTTATATTGTTTGTCCCTTTACAAAACTGGTTTTTCTTGTGTGTCCTAAATCTAATGAAAGCTATTCCTAAAACACAATGTGCCAGTTTCCAAGTTTCAAATCTTATGCATAAAATAAATATTAGATTATGTAAATGTATGATATGCCATATTATATTACCACATCTTCTCCCTAAAAATCACTGATTCTATTCATAATTAACTGAATAGTAATAATCTTACTAGAAATACTATTTGTATGGACTGAACTTGAAGGTACAAATTTTTTACTTTGTTTTATTTTGAACTTCACCATAACCATCTAAAGAAAGCATCGTTAGTCCCAAATAAAAAACAAAAGTAAAGCAATAGAGGCTTCAAGACTTAAATAACTTGCCAAGACTCACTTAGCAGGAAATAGTAGAACTGTATCTGGAAGGCAGGTTTTCGATCTCCAGAGCTCCCACTCCTCAATAGATCATTAGGACTTCAATGGAGCTTCAAATTTTCTACTCTAAATCGTTATTTATTCAATGAGAAAATGGAGGACAGAGAAGAAAAGGACCTAGACAATGTGACACAGAGGAAAATCTGGGATTAGAATTTCTTTTTCATAATTTCTAAAACATTTGTCTTTGTCCTATATATCAGTATCCAGTAAGCAACGTTTTAAATAGTTTTTGGATGAAGTTTTAGAATGTCTGAAATTATAAAGAACAATATCCCAAATTTATAATAGTTATTGCACAGTTGACCTAATCTTCTGACTCAGAAATGAGAAAATTGTTTTCATAGGCTGCCTTGTTAAAAACAGAGTGCCATTACATAAGAACACAAATTCTGCTTTCTATACAGTAATTGTAGCAAGCATGCTTATCATTGCCATACAAAACTAGTTTTCTCAATTGGATATCTTTCACACAATCAGTCAGCAGCTTTGTATTCTGTTTTACAGGCAGACCAGACTTTGTCTTGTTTTATTTTTGCTTTCTGAAACCCAGTAGAATCTGGACTCTAAAAGAAAACAACAGAGGTGATAAACAGAAGACATGATTTCCTCACACTATGATAAATACAAGTAGTGATTCTCTGTGGAGATGCTCATTCCCGAACACTTCATAGAAACTAGTTTTAGACCCTGTGCACATATGCAGAGTAATATTTCTAGCAACATCTTCTTTCGGATGCCAAATTTATACAGGTAACATTGAACTTCAAGGGATTAAAATTTAACTCAATTATCTGGAATGTGAAGTACCTTTAGATTTTATTCATTTAAAATACTTTGAGAATAAATAACACCATTTAGATACAAAAAGCCAGAAGAGCTGGGGAGTTTGGCTCAGCGGCTTAAGCGCCTGCCCTGGCAAGCGCAAGGTTGTGAGTTCAATCCCCAGTGCCGCAAAACAAAAAAACAAACAAACAAACAAACAAACAAAAAAAAGCCAGAAGAATAAGTATAGCTTCCCCAAACAGAGTTAAATGTGTTTCTCTGCAAAATTTAGATTTCTTTCATGTACTTATCAATTCATTCATATTCATTTATGTAGAGCTAGGTTAATGCAATGAATATTTATTAAGAGTTTCCTAAACAACCAGATTTGTGGTAAATGAAACTTAGGAGCAAATAATTAAACAAGCAAACAAACAAACAAACAAGCAAAAAACCCCAAAAAGGTATAAATGTCCTCTAAGAACCTGTGGAGAAATTGTTAATACCAATAGTTTGATAAAAATTTGAGATTGTAAGGGTCATGAGAATTCACTGCAAACTAAATATATTGAAAATAAAAAGGGGCAAGGTGTGTCTCATGGAGCGAATAAGTAAAGAACAGAGCAAAATAGAGAAGGATTTTGGTTACCTGAAAAGAAAACAACTTGAGTTTGTGGAGGTGGTGGTAAGGGCGTTTAAAGAGAAGTGCATGAAATGAATGTTAGCAGAAACCCAGACAAATAGAAGGTATTGAGGATAAGAAAGTCATGTATTTTCACTGTAGAATAGAAATACATAGAGAAATAAGATTAAAATATTTTTTGTGTATTGTTTTTAAATAAGCAATTTTATGCCCTGGAACATATGTACATTCATGTGAGACTGACATATGTAGAGGATGTCCCTTACAGCATTATTGAAATGTGAAAAATTTGAGGCACTTAAGTACTCACCAGCAAGTAAATTGTGGTACCTACAGGGAATGACTATTGAGCAATAGTTCAAAAAACAAGCAAGCAAACTAGTAAAAGAAGCAACAACAATAAACCTGAGTTGTTTCAAATGCACTGATACGCTGCAGCCTCTAGATAGTCTCAGGTAGAAAAACTAACACTTGGATCAATATGCATTGCACACAGTCAATTCTGTAGAGAAATATGCAGGATATGAACATGCATGCTTAACTATGTTTAGACTATCTCTGGAAGAACATACAATGGTAAAAGCAATTGTATCTGGAAAAGACAGCTGGGCTATTGGTGAAAATGTGGGAGAAAGGGGTATTTTTCTTCGGTACCATTTAGTATCTTTTATATTGTATATTTCAGTACTTATAACATATATATTTAACTTTTATCTAGAGACAGATTGTGAAGTCCTAAATCCTTAAAAACAATGGAAGAAAAAATAAAATATATACTAGTTGGAAGTCATAGTGTTGTGGGTTTTTTCTCTCTCTCTTTTTTTCCTTTTAATAGTAAATGTCCTGGGTATGCTTGAAGGCAGAAGTGAGGAGATGGATGAATGGAGAGGAAATGAAATAGAAGGTAAGTGAAAATTATAGGATTTAGGGCAGAAGTGGAAAGTCTGAGATCTGAGAAGACAAATGCTCTTTCTACGAAGTGTCTAAGCAAAGCCACTGAATCACATATTTTGGACAGAAGCTGATGGGACATTGTTTGTTTTTGTATCAATAGCAGTGATTGGGGTGGAATATATGAGTCAAGTGGTGGCCGTGTCACACAGGGCAGGGCACAGGTCTCACTGCAGGCATCCTGAGTGATGCCGGTGGTTAAAAGTAATGCTGGACGTTTGAGAATTGTAATTCAATGACTATTTCCCTAACTGCCACTTTTTAATACAAAATTTGTTTGTGACCAAGTAGAAGATTATATGCATATATTTCTCTGAGGTAGAAGGAACTGGGTTGGAAATTTAGAAATAAATACGTTGAGCATTCTTAAAAGACACAGGCTTCTCATTCATTACTGCATTGATGAATTGAGTGCAATGACATAACAAACCCAGTTGACTTATTTGTTGTGAAGGTGAAGTTAGTAATTTAGGGGCAGTGTTTTGGATGAAGAATATAATATGTGATTCAAAACAAACTATAAAGAAACAGAGATGGAGATGTTTTGCTCTATTTATTTAGTCTGCTTTTTGGAATAAGTTGAACAGTTTGACAATGTTTGAAACGGTGCTGTAGCCTTTCAGTCAATCTGAGATATTTTTATTCTGTGAGAATTTTATTAAATTCACTCAAATAGAACTACAAAACAAATTGTAACTGTGTTCTAGATCAAGATTCATTTTGTTTTCATCTATGTCAATTTTAGAATAGAATCTGTTACTTTTTTATTTTTTTTGAGAAATAACTATTAATGCTAAGGGGAAAAGATAATCATGACTTTTGCCCTTGTGTCTCTCTACTTTTGGAAATCAGTCTAGACATAATTGAAAAAAATCTAAAAACTATTAAACAAGAATACTTCAGTGAAGTGACATAAAAGATCATTAAAAATGATTTCTAAAATTTGGGGATTAGGCAACAAGAAAGTTGGATTAAAGAACCAAGGAAATAGTAAAAAGAAAAACCTCTTTGAAGTAGGACGAAGCCTAGGATTTATTCTCTGCATTTCAAATGAAATCTACAGTAGTCTGCAGAGTTGACTCACTTATTCTTGAAGAATAGAGAAGACGAAATTTTGAAAGTGGGAATGTTGAAAAGAATGCATTCAAAGAGCACTGAAACTGACAACTATGTATCATCTATCAATCTATCATCTGTCATCTAACCATCCACCTGCTGTGTGCAAATATATTTGAGCTATAATTAAGAAAAAATAGATAATGTCATCTTTAAAATTTGTAGTTGAATGTAACAGAATCCAGTGGAACTCATTAATTCAGTAATTGCAGTCATAAGCCTAGACTTTAGCTTCTAGAAGAGGGAATCCCCAAAACAGTAGTGATGTATTACAACTTGTATGATCTTTCTCTTCTCTACTCCCAGCAGTTGCAAGTGTCTTAATTTAGTTTCTCCCAGGAGTAAATTATGAGACAAACTTCCAATGCGAGTAGCTTGTTTGGAAAGTGTGGGGGAACATTGGAAGACAATTGAGAAAGTGAGAGTAATCCCTCAAGGGAGGGCTGAGAGAAGTACTTATCTCAGATTTATGTCATCTAAAGGAAAGTGAGCTTGGCAATTTAAACCCAATTCAAGAGTAATGCCTGGACAGAGCCTAGGCGTTGATACAGATTCATCCAGCACTCCTAGCCTGCTTCACATGGACCAACTATCCAGATAAAATACCTTCAGCATACTTGCCCCACATGAGGCTGACTGGCAAATGGGTATTGCCAGTATATTGAATCAGTAGGAACCTACAAAATACAAGTAGGGAAACTGCTACATGTGGCAGAGGAGCTACATAGGTTAAGATTCTCTCTCTATTTGCTATGTATGGCTAACAAGGAAATGGATCAGGAAATTGATAGACTTGCTTCCTACAGCTCTTTACTATGCTAATATTCAAAGTTGTATGGGCATTCTTATAGAGAATAAACACATACTAGTGATAGTTTCGTTAATCAGTTGGTTTTTTGTATTTCCTTTAATAAACATCATAGTAATTCCCTAGTAAACACTGAGATGCTAGTATATATAGTTACTGATTTACTTATGCCAGACAACTTGTTTAATCTATGCATCATTTTAGCAATGTGGAGTTACTATACCTGTTTTAGATGAGAAGACTAATAATGCTCAGGAAGGCATGGAAATTAGTTTAGGATTTATATCAGAAAAACCTGATCATGAACACAAATAACAAAGTCACTGTAGTTTCTACTTTTAAAAGGATACTACCTTTTAAAAGACTGAACTGTATGTGAGCAATATAAAAGCAACTTCCAAATATATTTTGCAGATTGTAAGTGTGTATTATATGTTGGAAATCAAATAAATTAACAACATGAGAAGTTAAGCAATATTAGTGGATGTATTTTAGTATATATTTTTTAAAATTTAGTTTCCTTCAGGATGTTTTGGAGGTTTTAATATGTAAAATTATATTGTAAATACCTAAGACAACATATATGTTTCTCAAAGTTATTTGATATGGACTCATAATTTGAAGGCCACCTATTTTGAGAGAATGAATCCTGTGACATTTGGTACAAGACCTATGCTCCACAGAAAAATTCTGTGCAAGTTAATTTGTTAATAAATTTGTCATTTTAAAGTCATAAATTATGTTGTCCTAGGTACAGTATTAGAAATATTTGTGTTTTCCTACTGAGAAATTATGTCAGGTGAACTCATGGCAAAAGACAATTATAAAATGAAGTGGATGTATTCATCTAGAATCTCTTCTGTGATTAGGCCATAAACTGCTACCCAGTATTTTCCACACTTGTAATTATTCATAATTTCAGAATTACCTTTGTCAGAGCTACTGAGTTTCCCTTGGAAAATGGAGGAGGAATTTTGTCTGAGGCACAGTCCTGAAGGAATTCTCCGATTTCAAGAACTCACATAACTTTGCTGACTTTTAGGCCACTAATTGCCTATCTTTTGGTAAATTGCTTTCTGATAACCTTTATTTTAAAACTCAAATCAATTCAGCCTTGCAGTGAATTTCCACCTTCTTTAACATTCTCCTGAGTGACTTAGAAGTCTTCAAAATCACAATAAAATATTTTTAGGGTCTTGTATTCTCTGTCCTAGACTTCTGTGACACTAAAGTTTCACATAATTTCTAGTCTGCATCTCATCAAACACTGGCAAAATTTATTCAATTCAAATTAAATAGATGTAGCACAGCGTAATCTTTCTCTATTAAATATGTCACTTTTTGCAATTGTTTCTTAATATCCCTCACAGCTTCCATCTAAGATTAGCACTTTCTTTGCTGCCAGAGTTTCACTAACCTACTGAATTATTCACTGAAGCATAACCTTCTGATATCAGGTTAGAAAGACCTTGATTATGGCAGGAAGTGAACTGTATAAACCATTTTTCTTTAAAAGAAAATTTCTCAATATAGCAAAGTCTGAAATGAGATAAGCATTAAATGTGTGTAAAAATTAAGTTCATAATTGATAGGAATGTAGCCAACTGTGACATTCCTACATTTTGTTTATTATAATGTATAATGCCATCTTAACTACTGTAAAGCAACATAGAAAACTTGTGCATTGCCAGTGCTTTTTAACCCAAGACACCACCAGCCTGTGTGCACATTTAACAAACAAAATTGTTGAAGGGTAAATTATAATGGTTAACACAGCCCCTGAATACTCAGATTGCCATTCGTTTTCTTTTTCTGTGAATAGTATATCCTTTTTATTTCCCATTCGCTTTTGTTTCCTTCACTATAGCTTTGTTTTAGTGTCATACAGCACTAGAGTTCATGGTAAAGTCAGCAATTCACCGTGGGCCTCCCTGCAGCAAATTCTATTAGTAGCGTCCCATGCTTTATCTCAATTCTGTGTTGAAAGGTCATTAGAATACCGACTGAGGAGACAACACTCTCAGAACACCTTTGCTAGTGTTGAAATCAGAAAACTCACCACTCACAATTCAACCACTTCATGACCAATCCACTAGGTGCCTGATAGTTGAAGTGTGACCCTGATACACAGCACAGTACATATCCTATTTTTTGCCATATGAGAAGAAACGCAGAGGAGACAAATTCTGCTCTGTTTTTCTACATTTATTCCATAAACCATTGGGAATTTTTTTTCTCTTACTATATATTTGACCTCAGACAATATTCGGATGGCTTTTCAAAGGTTCAGGTGGAACATATGTGTTTTAAATACCAGCCCACTTATTAAAATGTTAGGCTTCTCTTACTGTTACCTGTGTTGTAAAAGTCAACACAATTTAAGAATGTCAATAAAGATGATGCATTATTAAAGAGCATTCTTTGATCAGATTTTCTACATAAATTTGCTGTTCATATAGAAGCAATAAACTAAGAAACATTTTTCACCACGAATCAATATATATGGTATAAACATAAACTATTTTCTTTTAATGCTTCCTACCTTATCACCAACAAAAGT
The DNA here is from genome assembly GCA_004363535.1 of Dasyprocta punctata. Lineage (NCBI taxonomy): Eukaryota > Metazoa > Chordata > Mammalia > Rodentia > Dasyproctidae > Dasyprocta > Dasyprocta punctata. The sequence continues at coordinate 79,862 of RJWM01000397.1, read as the reverse complement.
ACCAATTGGATTCTCTTCTAAAATTTTAATCTGACTGAGTGATCATTTTAAAGTTTTGTTTTTAATATAAGCACTTAGGGAAGTTCCAAATAGGAAGATAAAATGGTAAGTTGATCCAAACAAATAGTCACTGGAAAAGAAAGAACCCCCAAAATGTGCCAGTAAACAGAAAATTATGAAAACATCTTTTCCTTGAGAAACAAATACCAATTTTATTGGAACAAAGCTTAAAAGAATTTGTCATTTTGTTCAGGTGACACATTTGATGATCTCATTTTTATAACAGTAAAATGCCTTAGCTGATGTTAAAAAATATCAGAGATTGGGGGTTTATAAAGAGTTGCACATACTTTACTAGAATACAAATACATTTTTTTCTTATTTCTTTTTACTCTATGATTGTACATCTGGTGTGTACTTGGAGAATCGAAAAAACAATTAAGCCATGTGTGATGGCACCTGTAATCCAGCTACTTGATAAGCTGAGGCAGGAGTATAGTAAGTTCAAGTCCATCCTATACAGTTTAGTGATACCTTATCTCAAGAATAAAAAGGCTGGGAAGTAGCTCAGCATGAAGACCTGGGATAAATCCCTGGTGCTGCAAGAAAAAGCAAGAAAAGCAAAAAAAGAGAAGAAAAGAAAGAAAGGGAAAAAAACAGAGGAAAAATTGTCCCCCTTTTATTGTAGGTATGTCATTGTTTGTCAATTATATAAAACTTAATTTTCTTGCATTTGGCAATGACATCATCTGCAAAGGGAATATGGATTTAAGAGATAATACTATTAACATATTAACCTCAAAGACATCACATAAACCAGGGAAACAAACTTTGATCACATGGTAATGAAGAGTAAGGTGATACATCATTTTTCAAGAACATGCTCGATAAATCCTTTTCCAATTGTTTTTAAATTGTGGTATTTATATATTGATTTATTTACTGGTACCAGGAATCAAACTCAGGACCTTGTGTTTTCCAGGCAGGTGCTTTGTTGCTAAGCTACATCCCCAATCCTGTGGTAGAGGTTAATCACAAAGAATTTACCTGGTGATAACTCTCAGTGGAAGGAGTCTATGTAAAGTTGTTTGTGTCTTTAAAAGTAGCATTAAGCTTTTAAATAAGTGCAGAAGCGAGTAGAACACTGTCTAGGTCTCAGGGAACTCACACTTGTAGGAGCTTCATCTTGGTATCAGAGGATGTGCTTACCCTCACAAAGCAGTGGCCAATAGGAGTGATTTCTTTCCCTCTTTTTAGGTCACAAATCTTTCCATTGACCCTTTTCTTTGATATTACTACAGAATTTTTCTCAACATAGTGCAGACTGGCATAGGAGTGGAAGGTACCATGCTGTACCTTGATTAGTGGACAGTCCTTAACCCACAATATTTCTGTTATGTCTGGGATTATTCATTCACGACTTACTGGGACACAGAGCAAAGAATGTGCATGTTTTCTATGTTAGGAAATGATAGAGTGGAGTCCCTTGAGGACAAATGGACTGATTGCTACAATTGATTTGAAAGTCAGGCCAAACTTATGATGAATCAGAATTCAGAAGGTCTTCATTAATTCTCCCAGAATCCTACAGATTAAAAATCGCTAATATTTTTAATAACCCGTGTCATCATGATAAGCAGTATAATTATGCACATTGTAATAATCACCAAAGTTTACTGTAATTTTATAAAATTCTTGCTTTAACACTAGAGTGCATTTTTAATTAATTAATTAATTTGTTTATTTATTTATTTTTGGTAGCAGGGATCGAACTCACAGCCTTGTGCTTATCAGGTAAGCACTTGAGCCACTGAGCTACACCCCCAGCTATACTTGCACTGTTTACTGCTCTATACCTAATGTATCGTAAGAGGTTCCTGCTAGATAGTAAGCTCTCAAAAAATAGTAGGTTAGTAAATTACATGACTTATTATCTGGTGGTAATTAATATATTAAAATACAGGCAAAATTGGACAAAATTCTAAATACATGTATATGAAATAAAAGGACTATGTACATTATACTGTATTAGTCAAGATTTGGTATTGTCTTTTCAGAAGTTGCAGATCTCATGATAGATGCTTCATTGTACTGGAAAATGCCCAGTTCTTAACCAGCTTAATTCATGCTCATTCAGAATGGAATGGAGATTCCCAGGGGTAGATGTATACTTGGAATATGAAGAACAGGTTTAGAAGATCTCATGGAAAATCAATAATCAAGAGAATTCTGTGCATATTTCTCTAAGTTTGGGACATGGAAGCATTGAAGAGAGGACAGTGAGCACTAGGACGCTTTTACATGTGGCTCTGAGGTTGCCATCTTACTGAAGACAAGAATTTATGACAGGTGACGAGTCAATGCTTCCTTCATGTTCCTTCACATCCCTTCTTTGTTTTTACTCCTCTTCAAATTTATAATAACACCTATATCTTTTACAGCAGTGAAGTACAGGTGAAATTTGTTCTGTACCACTGACATAGCTCATGACAAATCAAACCATTGTACGCTGATCCCATTATTCTGATTTTTTAAAGGGTATCAAAAAGAGATTTAGTAATTACATGTAAGACATTAACAAAAAATGAAGCAAATGATTTCTCTCCTCTCCAAACAATTTCTTCTTATAAAGAAGTTTCATGAAATTGCTAATTAAAGCTGTGATATAGGCAATTCATTTAACAACTTCCTCTATTTTCTCTGGCTATAGCGTTTACTATTTAGTAGAAGGAAGGTTGTTACTGGCATTCTGGAATTCATTAAGAATTTTTTAAGAGCTGGACATCATTATTTCATTGAGACATCTTCTGGCCCTGTCCCTGAGGTGTCTTTTCTTACCAATAAAAATGACACCTGTGCTACCTGTTGAGCAATGGCTGAGGGTGACTGTGAATGTAAACATGGCAAATGGAGCTTCTGCTGCTGGTCATTTCAAAGCACTTGCTTCAAAACACACATGGCAAGTTTGAGTGATGTCCCCAAGCCATTTACCAAACTAGGTCAGATCACTCTTAGAACAATTATTCATTTCTGGGTTCCCCTTATCACTTCCTTGACTAGTCAAGTGAATATTTCACTAGTGGGCTATTCATGGAAACCCAATCAAGATTTGTGGCAGGGTGATAATTTATTTCAAATTTACGATTGCATTCCCAATATACATTAACTGAAGTAGTTTGCCCTTCTATTCCCATATCAAACCATATGATAAGGATTCTCTGTGTTAGGTGACTATTTTACTATTAAGTTAAGGCTGCAGATAGAGAGAATAAGCAACTACCTAAGAGAGCGATTTATACATTTTTCAAAGGTGATGCTTTCATTCTGATTTTGTCCTTCCCAATAGATTATTGCCATCCTGGAAATATTCAGTAAGATAGCTCCTGGTGGATCTATCAAGACAAAACTTTTAATCACTTAAAAAATCTGTTTTGAGGGGAAGATTACCTAATTAAGATTATGAATTAGGGTTTTGAGTACAGCTCCATGATACAGTGTATGTCTAGTATGTAAGTAAAACAAACAAAACAAAACAAAAACAAAGAAAGAAAAACTTTGATTTGTTGAATGCTAGAATATGCTAACCTACATACTGGACCACTCCTTTTCTGCTAAACTCTATCTCTAAGTGACCTTATTTAATTATATGTCATTAATTTTTAAAGTATTTTCATAAAAATACTTTACATTTTGCTCTTACTTTTCCTATGTGATCTGATACTTTGTTTTAAAATTTCTTATTTAAAAAATTACTTGTATGTCAAATTGCTGTCACTAATTCCACCTGAAGTAAGTTTTTCCCGTAGCTTTTCCATTCTAGCAAAATGTCCATCATGCACCTAGTTGAACAAGTCTACATACAGGTATAATTTCTGGATTTTTGTTTCTTCATTTCACACATCCAATTTCCTAATCAGACTGTTCAGTTCTGCTTGAACATGCATCCATTCTCTGTACCATGCCCTGAATAAATTTATAAAAGTGTAAATGAGATTAAGATATTCACCTAAATTTTTTCAATATTTATTTATAGAGCTTTAGAGTACAATTAAAAATCCTTACCATGAACTGAAGATGCTTCAGTTAATTCTCTGAACCCATTTAGTTCTATTACCCTCAGGTTCAGTGTGGTTTAATGTTCAGTCACCTTGGAGTTGTTTGTGTACCTTAAAATACTGAGATCCTTTATAAACAAGAACCTGTCTGTAAAACTTGGACTAATTCCTCTATTTCACTCATGTCCTAACTCCAAAGCAAAGAGACTTTCCATAACTAATCAATGGGATAGTTTCTCCAGTCATTTCTCTCATGTAATAAAGGACTTGCTATTTTAGCATTCATCAATCTCTGAATTTTCTGACTTGTCTACCTATTTACTTATTTTTTGTCTGATTCCTTCTTCTGGCAGCAGGATCTTATTTATTTTGTTTGCTATTCCCAGGGAATATCTGAAACAATTATTAAAATACTCCAGAAATTCTATAAATATTATTTGGAGAAAGGGAGATGTGATACTTACATCTGCTAATGTATATTCTTTCAACTTACTCATTGTACATATTGGCAGTGAATGCCAGCATAAACAGTAGTTTGTGATGTAACTTAATGTATAAAGTAGATTATGGTGTAGGATTAACTTCAGAATCTCAGTAGATTAATATACCATCTATAATAATAGTTCATAGAGAAGTCCAAAGTCAGTCAGCTGAGCTCCTCTTTCAGTTGGCAGCCCACAGATCCCAGTTCTCAACATGTTGCTAACATCTCCCCAAGAAGTTAGCACACTAGTTCTTAATCATTTAGTTTAGAAGTGAAACAAGTGATCTGTGATAAATTAGCGTTGGCTAGAACAAGTTTCTTGACCTAATACCCCTGCTGGGGAGGCTGAATTATTTAGAGGAGCACATGGGATATTCGATAAGCAGTGCTCCCACAAAACAATGTTAATGGCATGTTGCAGTAAAAAGACGTAAGAGTATAAGATATTTGAAATAGGCCAGGATATTTTAAAATTTAAAAAGAAAATAGAGAGAAAATGAGAAGAAAAATACTAAGGGGAAATTTACTTACATTTTCCGGGCTTTATGCACAACTAATGCAAGGTTTGTAATAATCTCCACACTGGTGAAAAAAAAAATATATATATATATATTATGTGTCCATGTGGTTTGCAGCTGTAGCTAACATTATTCCTTACTCCTAGTATTATTTGAAAGTTTGCCTCTTAAACTCATGTTTCTCTTGATCCTTGTGCTCTAAAGTATCTTCCCACCCTCAGATGGTTCCACCCCAGGCTTGCCTTTGTGCTCCACTTCACAGCTAATCATCTTAGATTAATACCAGGGGCACTTTTGCCTAATGGAGTTTCAGCTAGAAAGAGAGAGGGGGAGAGAATCAGGAAGAAAGCCCCTGCTAAGTGAATATGGCTACTCATTTTCTCCAGTGTTTTACATGCTCTCTGGTATAAAAGAAATCACGGAAGTCAGTGGATTAAATATAAATGTGAAGGAAGGAAATATGTGATAAAAGAGCGACGGATAAAAATGTACTTGAGACCAATGGGTGGACCATGTGCTGAGCTGATATAATACTTTAATTCTGGCATCCCTGTGGCTACCCCAGGTTGACAGCATTTCAAAGATGACAATTATTTGGAATAAATCCAAGATTATACTTTAAATAAAAATGTTCATAAATCATAGCTCTTACACTATGAATAAGACAAGCACATAAGCAATTACTTATAGGAGCAGTATTATCTTGCAATTCAAGCTGTTTCTTAAATTGTTTTGATGAAAAGCTTATTTTTTTTTTCCTGAAGTGAAAAATGAAAACATTCAACTTGTCTTACTTTGTCCTATATATGAAGTTTAATTAGATGGATCATTTATTCTCTGAAAAAGTTGAAAAATATGAATCCAAGCAAAGGAGAGGAAGCTATTTGTCCATAGAGTGAAGAGAGCGGGGGCAACTGCTACAAATGTGGTTGGCTGGATGGGAAAGATTCCTGTCCACTCAGCCAGAACACTGAGCATCTGTGGGGACTCTAGCTGGAAAATAAAATTCTTTCTTGTCTATTGGTTTCCAAATGATAACACACATAAAACAACTCTTTTCCTGCTCATTAGATATCATGGATGGTGCTTAAGAGTGAGCAAATCTGATTTCCAGTTGTGGGACTGCAATGGACCATCTTTGTGTTCTTGGGTGAATTTCTTTTCTTTCTTTCTTCCTTTCTTTCTTTCTTTCTTTTTTTTGGTGAATTTCTTAATGCTTATGTCAGTTTCATCATTTGCACAATGAAGATTAAAACTTCATGGAGTTGTTTAAATAAGATAATGCATGTATAGCATTTAGCAAAATCCTGGGCACAATATAAATGCTGATCTGAAGTTTCAATGTTTATAAGAGCAATACAAAACCTATTATCTGTAAGAAAGGATATATATATATATATATATATATATATATATATGCACACACATGTATAGGTTTTGATTCTTATTTTACGAAGTCCATCACACCTTGTAAGAGATTATAATCTCGTCATCCATTGTGTATCTCAAGTTTCTGAAGCACTGGGTAGCACGCAAAACCCTTACTCTCAATTTCTTAGTGTGAGCAAAATGCTATTCAGTATTTTTGTTTTGTTTTGTTTTTTGTCTCTTTTAGTCACATGCCAGTTGCTTTTTAATGTCTTAATATAAATGGTTCAGGGAGGGGCATGGTACTCACTGATTTGTTAAGGGAAATGGCTTTCCCCTATATGCCAGTAGGACAAATGTTTCAAGATACAAAGAGAAGCTATAAATTTAGTATGAGTAAATGTTACTTTATCTAGTAGTGAATAATACTACCTAGTAGCGAATAACTAGAGAAGAAATTACAAAAGACAAATGCATATTAGCTCTAAGTTAGATTTTTTTAAGCACATTGATAAACACTAAGATTTCATGGGAATGGGTTAAGCATATGCACTATTTGGAGAAAATTGCCTTTAAATGGAAAGTAAAAATGGAGATGTTTAATATAATCTCAGTAAAAACCCTTGTAGAAAAAATTTGGTTAGAAGTATTGAAACTTACAAAAATCACTGTAATGTATTTGGAAAAATATATAGAAATGATTTTAAATTTTAAAAGAGGAGGCTTTAAATGTCTAGAGTTTAGGATTGTAACTTACACTTTAAAGCATATGTAGCATTGTAATGCAGTCCACATGCACATACAAGCACATATACACATATACAAAAACAAAACAAATATTCAGAACATAATATTTACTCTAAATACATGGGATAAAGTATAATTTTTACTTCTTTCCTATTTTTAAAATATCTGTCAATAAAGTAATTCTTAGAACTTCAAATGCATTAAAGCCTTTCTATATTTAGAACATATTGCTTTATAAAATAACTAAATTGTTAAAAGCAAAGTTGTAAATGAGTTACTTTCTTATATATTCTCATGTATTTGAAAGCTATATCATATGACTGAAACAATAGAAAGGCTTTAATTACACTTATGTGTATGTAAATAATTTCACATACAATAAAGATGCAATTTTAATCCAAGACAGGATCGTATATTTTACAGAATACATCTTAATATATGTCTTAGTCTGGATAATTATATTTAGATTCTCTGTCTCACAATTTACATCTAACAAAATTGCAGATATATTAAAGATGTAACTATAAAAATTTTAAAAGTACTGGGAGAATATTAAGATTATTTTTGTAATGTTGGATTGTGAAAAGATTTGCCAAGAATGATAGAAATCAGAGATAATTTTGAAAAGTTATAGAACCAATTATTTATACTGTGAACATATATACAAGCTAAAACCATTATAAACACATTTAAAATTCAAATGACACCGAAAGGATGATTTAAAACACAAAACATAAAATACCACTAATATGGATATGCCTTTCTTAATTTTGTTTTTGAGACAGTGTCACCATATAGTCCAGGCTGGCCTCAAACTTACCATGTAGCCCAGGATGGCCTTGAACTTGAGGTGGCACTTCTGCCTCAGCCTCCTGAGTTCTGGGATTACAGGTGTGCACCACTGCACCTGGCCTACCTTCCTTAATATTTAAAATACCACCAATATAATAGTAATATGTACAAAACATAAACCTAAATCATCAGTAAGGAAATGGGAAAATATTCAAGCTGATTATGATTATTAAATAGTACAAATTAAAACAGTAAGAAATAACTTTTATACTGTTTAAAAAATGTATTTTTTAGAAGATTATTGCCTAGTGTTATTTAGCTGATATTTATCAAGTGATTTTTATGTCAGAAACTGTTTTAAACAATCAGTATCCTATTTAATCTTTCTTTTAAAAAAATCCCTGTAAGTAGATACCATAACTATTATTTCTATTTACAGAACAATGAGGTTGATATAGGTGGTCTTGAGTCATGTAACTAATAAGTAGGAGAGTCAGATTCTGATGTCAGAAAATCAGGCATAAGAGCTCACACATTTAATTGAGATCTGCTTGTGCTTCCAATATTGGCATGAGCATGAAAAGCATGTTGATATAAGTGTAAGGTGGCAGCACATAACTAGAAAACAATTTTATATTAAAAAACCTCAGATTGTTAGAAAAGCTCATGGCATTAAGAATATCAATTTGATCTCTACACATTTACCCAAGATATAACAACAAACTCATGCGAATAGTTGCATAGATTTCCATTTAAAGTTTTTAATGTACATATTTACCAAAAGATGCAAAAAAGACTTGACAAAATCCAACACTCCTTCTTGATAAAAAACTATGAAGAAAACAGCTATAAAATGCCCATACCTGAATACGATAAAAGGTGTACATGACAAAACTATAGCCAGCATCATACTAAATGGGGAAAAAGGAAAGCAATCCCGCTAAAGTCGGAAACAAGACATAGAAGTCCACTGTCACCTTTTCTACTCAGCATGGTACTTGAAACACTAAGCAGAGCAATTAGACAAGAGAAAGGATAGAGGTACATATAGGAAAGGAAGAACTGAAATTATCACTATTTGCAGATGACATGACATTCTACAGAGAAGATCCAAAAAATCCAGCAAAAAATCTCTTAGAATTGATAATCAACTTTAACAGTGTAGTAGGATACAAGATCAACACACAAAAATCATTAGCATTTGTATACAACAACAATGAACAGGATGAGAAAGAAATTATGAAAAAATACCTTTCACAGTAGTTTCAAGAAAATGAAATATCTAGGAATTAAACTAACCAAGAAAGTGAAAGACTTCTACAAATAAAACTATAGGACTCTGAAACTGAAGATTGAAGAGCATGTCAGAAAATGGAAAGGTGTCCTCTTTTCCTGGATAGGCAGAATCAATATTGTCGAAATAGTAATAATTTCAAAACTGTTTTACAAATTCAACGCAGTATATTGACACATACTTTATAGATCTAGAAAAAACCATTCTAAAATTCATATGGAAGTACAGGAAACACCAAATAGCAAAAGGAATTTTGGACAAAGCAGAAGACATAGCAAAACCTGACTTCAAATCATATACAAAGCAATAGTGACAAAAATGTGATGGTGCTGGGAAAAAAACAAATAGGCCAATCAATGGAACCAAATTGAGGACACATAAACTTCCCTAGACAAATTCAGCTATTTGATCTTCATTACAGAGGCCAAAAGCATATGTTGGAAGAAACATAGTCTATTCAACAAGTAATGCTGAGAAAACTGTTATCTGTGTGTAGACGACTAAAACCGGACCCTTCTCTCTCACCATATACTAAATCAAAATAAAAATGAATCAAAGAGGTAAATATTAAAACAGAAACATTAGAACTACTGGAAAATATAATGGGTAAAGCACTTGAAGACACAGGCATAGGAAAGAATTTTCTAAGCAGAAACTCAGTTGCCCAAAAATATCTGCATGAATCAACAAATTGGATTATGTATTAGTAGTATCAAGAGACAACTTACAGAAAGGAAAAAAAGTTTTTGTTAGCTATAGCTCAGACAAAAGACTAATACCTAGAATATACAAAGAAATCAAAACATTAACCTGGAAAAATTCAAGTATGAATTCTGAGAGTCAAACAGGGTTGATGGTCCAAATATCTTCCATTTTCATCTCTAGATCCTGCTCTCTCCCTTTCTTCCATGATCACATCAACTGGGCACCTACTCTGATTCTGTTCTGATGTATCAAGGGCAGAATTCTGGGAGGAGGTAAGAGGATAAGCATAGTGAGAGTATAGCACTAATTCCCCTGGCTTCCTCCCTACATATTTTCTTTGACCTGGACTTCCCCTTGACAATGCTTATGTTCCCTCATAAGACAAATGACTCTATAAGACTTCCTTTTTAGGTTTCAGTAATCATGTCCCTATTCTCATTCATTTGTACTTAGAACTGGTAACAGCTCAGCCAAAATAAGCTCAGGGTTCTTGCATTAATGTTCATGATTTCTCTATATCCAAATCTGTATTTTCTCATGTTTAATATAAATTTTTTCTTGAAATATTTATTAGAATGTCTTATTTCTTCAACCAGGGGAGACTGTATGAAACAATGTTATATTTTAAAAGTTGAATGTCCTCTTAAGGTCCATGTGTAAAAAACTTGGTTTTAGTGAGCACTATTTGGAAGTGCTATGGATCTTTAGTAAGCAGGACTTTATGAGAGATCCTTAGGTCGCTGGGACATGGCTTCACGAGAGATTGTGGGATCCTAGTCTCTTTCTCTTTTTGATTTTGCTTCCTAGCTCATGAAATAAATGGTTTCCTTTGCCAAGTGTTCCTGCCATGATGTGCTGCCCCAATCAGGGCCCAAAATCACGGAACCAGTTGATCTTGCACTGGAACCCTCAGAAGCATAAGCCAAATGAAACTTATCTTGTTGTGAATTAATTGCTTAGATATTGTCCTGTAGTTACAGAAAACTGATTAATACAGAGAAATGAAGTAAACACTCTGGAGTCTTGACTTGGAATGTAAAATCTAAATATAGACCTATATAACACATTTAATATTTATTAACTGTTCAATTAACAGACTTAGAGACAATAACTGACCTAGGATGAAAGACAATGTCCAGAATCTAGATTGTATTTTCAGCTTAATAGCTGATACTATACGTGATGGTTTTAGTTGTCAACCTGACTACATTGAGGGATACCTAGAAAGCTGATAACTGTCAATTCTGGATGTGTCTACAAGAGTGTTTCTAGAGAAAATTGCCATGTGAATCTGTGGACTGAGTGCCACACATCTGCCTTCAATGTGGGAAGAAATAATTTGATTTACTGAAAGCCCGATGAGATAAGTAGGTAGAGAATTGGTAAATTCTTGCTTCTCTTCTGAGTCAGAATGCCCTTCTTCTCTTGCTTTTGACTATCATAACTTCAGGTTTCTGCTCTTTTTGACTCCAAGACTCACACTAATAGCTCTCTCTCCCCTGGCTTTGGTGCCTTTGGATTGAGAGTTATACTTCGACTTCCCTGGTTCTGAGTCTTCCAGACTTGAACTGAGTCATGCTACTTACACCGGAGAATTTCTAGTTTTCAGGTGGGGGCTACTAAGCCTCCTTACATTCATGAGCCAGTTTCCTTATAAATCTTCCTCTGTCTGTCTGTCAGCCCATGTTCCACTGTTTCTGACTCTCTGAAGCATCCTGGGTAATGAATCAAATTAGGAGCAGGAAATACAAAAGGTGACTCTGGAAACACTTGACATACCAGAGAATATGGAACCTGTCCAAGACTACTGAGATAAATGGGATAATTTGAGTTTAAATAACAGTAAATACTCAAAAGTAATCTAAATGTATGAAATATGTTTAAACAAGCAAGTGTAAAGTATGTATGAAATAACTGGTTACCTGCTGAGGAAATTAGTTCTGGCTAAATTAGAGAAACAAGTAACAACTAAAGAACATTTTCCTACGTTCTATCTGAGGTAACACCTGGAGTTAAAACAAGACAAAAACTACTAGGTGATGGTGCTGGGCCATTTCTGGAAATTATTGTTTTCATGCATTTGAAGAGACTCATAAGATTCAACAGAACATACACTTTAAGGCTAGTACTACAAGTCCAGGGGCATGGTACATCAAAGAAAGAGTTTTGGCAGACAATGGGGGTTCACAAAATATCCAGGTGTAAATTTTCTATGGTTCTTAGTCCTACATAGATACACACTTCTGAATGAAATCCTCAAGATCTGTGCAATGAATCTTGGTTTCCAAAGAGCTCAAACCAGAAGTTTCCAAGAGGTATTTTATGTACCTCTGGCCACATAATCACCCAGGCTCTCTAATGCTATATACCACTTGAAGACCATCTGCAAAAACTACTAGTTATAGAGTTTAGGAGTCACCAAGGGAGTTTTGAATTTTAAGCAGCATATTGTAAATCCCACAGTACTTACACCAGTTATGAGTCAAAACCAAATATTCAGATGGAGGCAAGGAGCAATGAATGCTATAGAGATGGAAATAGATTTTCTTTAAATGTAAAAGGTGGATATTTAAGAAAATATATTTTTTTTTAGGTATAAGAAGAAAACTTAGTCTCATGGTAATATTTATACATGTGAGAATACTGTGAAAGAATGAAGGGAAGGAAAGAGAGGGTAAGAGTAGATACTGTGTAAAGAATACAAATTAAACCTAATTGCTAATTCTGAGTTGAGGTTGATAGCAAATTCTTCCACTTAAAATGAACTACAAATAATTTTACTAGTAACATTCTTAAAAAGAGAAGTGCTTTGCACTTTTAATCATTACCATTCTATATTTTTAATATAACAATAGTGATGTTTATTCCCTTGGAATGATACCCAATTTCTAAAGCAATAAGAGTAGAAAATAAGGTATGTTGCAGAGGTCTACAATATGCTTATACAATAGCAGAGGAAGAATCATGATTTTGTGTGACTTGTGAAACTGTAGTAATTTGAATCATTTACATTTTGATAATATCACAAGGTAGAAAAATAGATAGTCAGACCCAGTCACACATGAAAATGAAAAAAGTTAAATACCGGTTTAGATAGTCTTGTGATATGCTAAAAGTTAATTTCAAGTACTAAAAGCACCAGGTAAGAGGAAATTAACAAAAAACTGCAACTCGAGACTTAGAAACGTCATTCACTGATGCCATTTTCAAACAAAAAGGTTTTATTCTTATCCCAGGTTTTCACAGCTTCACAGATAAACTTGTGTTGGCAGGTTGCTTTCCAAAGAGACATTTTACAAAACAAGGACAACTGTGTGTACCAGGAAAGAAGGTGTTAATGGGTTAAAAACTGTGTAAATGTTACTCCAGTAAAATTGCTGCCTTTTGTTCAGATGAATACTCTCCATTTCTCATATAGCTTTAAATTATGGACAAATGCTTGCAATTGTGAACTCCCTACATTGTGCTGCCTGTTCCCAGGCTTCATCAGCCAGGGTTGTCCAATGGGATTACTGTAAGCCTTCACGGCAGTCTGCCAGCCACTGATGAGAAACTCATATCCCTGCATGTTAGATTGCTCTCTTTATTCCATCCTTGTGATGGCTCTGATTGCTGTCATGGTGTTAGGTTAGAAATTAGCATTTCGTGGTCCAAATTTTGCCATCCAGAACATACTCAGTAAATAAAATCAAAGAATAGTAATTTTGCTGTCAAAAAAGAAACTCAGAACTACTATGATACAGATGTCTACAAACCCTAGGCCAGAAACCAGGAAATACTGAATGGTCTTGGTTGGTGAAGCTAATGCAGGAGGTGTTTTATTGTTTTCTCAGGTCTCTGCTTAAAAATGAATGATTTTCTTTTTATAAAATTAAGGAAACTATGGTAAGTTCTAAAAGTGTTAGAATTAAAGAATAAGATTAGTCTTTCATGTCAAATTTCCAAAAACCAAATTTAATTGCAAGAGACTAGTAGTGAGTATTAGGCACAAAGTCCAATTCTTACATAATTTTGGGTCTTATATCTACAAACAATAGCTATGTATCTTGGCTCTCTTACAATAGCTTTCTTCTTCTGGTAAATAATGTTAAGTAAACTATGAAAAGATGAAAGATAAAGGAATTGTGGAAAACGTGAGTAGTTTTATTTCCATGTTTTTCCTCTAAATCATTATGAGGAAATGACTAAAGCAGTGATATCATAGTAATTAATACGTTATATCAACAGTGATTGCATAAATGACTTCGCATTGGTATTTTCTATCTTCTATTTGCTTGTACTTGTCAACTTGCTAGGAAATTATTAAATATTTACTGACATTTTAGTTTTTATGAACCTACATTACGATTAGAATTTAAATTTAATTTCTGTTCTTCATGCTGGGGATTAATTATAGCAAAAATGAAAGCTATTTAAATTTTGGTTAGAAAAATGATATAGTGCCCTTATCTTTTGCCTCTTCCTAGGCTAGCCACAGACATGCTAATTTTCCCTGTCATTAAGAGTGAGCAAGCTGGAAGGATTCTGACATGTGAGGTGCACAGACTCTGTTACTAGTCTTGATTTTTATCCACCCACCCAAGCTTATCCGTCATCTTTAATCATGCAAAAGGCAGAACTGCTTAATCATTTCATTTCATTGAAAAGAAAAAGAAAGATTTACATTAAAATAATGACACACAAGAAAAAAAATAAATTGAAAATGATCACGAGGTGTAGGTAATGTGGAGACTAAAGCTCCATTGGTTTTGTGATGCTCATTTAAAGCAATGACCTAGTAAAGCTAGACATAAAAGCAATGATGATGTTAGCTGTTAGAGTATAACCATTTTATCTTCACAATCTAACTTGCATTCTCAGTCTTCATTCTTAGCAAATTATTTGAGGAAAGCAAGGCAAATAATTAAACATTAGACCTAGTTACCCATCCCTGCCTACCCTGATCTCAGATTGAATTATACTCTAATGATAATCATATTTAGAGGAACATGACTTCAAAATTTAAATTCAGAGCCTTGAAGATAGAAGATAGTTGTTTTAATTCCAACAGTACAGAGTAAGCCAAACCACTCACACTTTAATTATGAAATTCAGTCCACATACATTAATGTGAGTTTATTTTCCTCAAACAAGCATTTTATTGTTCTTTTAAATGTATATGTGTGCAAATTATTTAAAAATATGTTTTATTTAAATAATGTCATCAAATATAACTTATATTAAATGGTGTATTTATTTATCTTTTATAGTACAGATTTGGATTAGAGTTCTTTAAAATAGTTGTTTGGTATATTTTCAGCTTCCCCCCCTCATCTTTTCAATTTTATATGATTTGTTTCTATTTATTCACTGTGTTTTAAAGATATGAAATTTCTAAGTTTGTGAAGACAGTTATTGACAATAACTTTGATGCCCTCCTCTTTTTATATCCTATGAAAGATGTTTGAAACAATAGCCAGCTCTCTTGAAAAAAAATTTACCTCAAAACATATATTGTCTCATAAGGTTCATTAACATATATCTGAAAAAAATTCTTGAATGAAATTTTTAAAATAATAAATTACATTGAGTAGTAGCAACATTTATATAGGAGGAAAATGCTTTCTGATTTTTCTAAATACCAATTTATACTTGAACTTCTAGCTTTAACATTTTAATAAATATTTATTCAACATGAACCTTGCTAGATATTGTGAATATAGCTGTGAACAAAATAATGTCTGTAAGATATTTTTTACATTTCTCATAGCACAAATAATTTAAAAATACAAAAAAAATTCCCTGTTCTCCAGATATTTAATTGGCACTATTTTACTAAACTTAAATATTTTCATATACAAAGCTACACAAAAACCAGGTCATTCATTGACATTAAATTACAGTACTTCAAAATTTCAAGATGTTCAGATTTACTATGGCACTTATTACAATTACTTTGAATTTAAATAACAAAATTTGAGAAGATCTAATGATAATACTGTTTCTCATCCAAATATACACAATTAACAAGAGCTCAATGGAATTTAATATAAAAGTTTATGCAATCAGAAGATTGAAATAATTTTTATGTTTACATTACAAAAATTATAAGCTGGGCTTGGTGGCGCACTCCTGTAATCCCAGCACTCTGGAGCTGAGGCTGGAGGATTGTTGCAAGTTTGAGACCAGCCTGGGCTACAAAATGAGTCCAACACCAGCCTGATCTGCTTAGAGAGACCCTGTTTCAAAAAGACATACACACACACACACACACACACACACACACAAATATATATGTGTATATATACACACACACACAAACTCTATAGTAATTGTAATTTTAAAAACCATATAATTTATATAATGAGGTATCAGAAATACATGATTTATGGTATCATTCCTAAGGACTCATAAGTATATATGAAAAATCAGTCATTCTTTTGCGCATCTAAAGTATCTTTAAATTTCAGATTCTATAATTACCATTTGAAGCCACAATCCTCTTGTAGAGATAAGGAAAATTCTGCTTTTCTTTCATATAACTTCATTGGAGATTTTGTTGCTGAGAAACATAAGAACTTCTAATTGCATTTTCAGAAAGTCTCATCATTCATAAAATTATCAAGTTAATTTATATATAATGAAAAATAAAGAAAAAATATATTATAAAATTATGTAAAATTAAATCTTTAACTATATAACATTCAAATGCATTGGTAACCTTTCAAAATTAGTAAGCAAGTACATTTTTACTCATGCATATGCTAAAAACTTAAATACATTTAAAAACATAGTCCCAAATACTGCTCTATTTGAAAATAGATATTGGATATTAATTCACACGAATGCATGTTTGCAGGCAAATTTTGAATTATCACAAATTAGAAATAGTAAAATTAAAAGTTTAAACTATCATCATTGAAATATTCTTATGTGAATCAAAATTAATGGGTTGATCTTTTTTTAGAGAAACTCACAGTTTTTACCACAGTAAGAAAAATTTGATTTTCTTTATTCAATGATCTATTTTTAAAATATAATGTATCTTTAGTATATAATTTGTCATGGATAAAATCACATCATGTGAATTTATGTTAGACAATGATATAAACTTTAATTAAAATTTAAATGTACTTTATACTTTACAGTAATGTTTTTTAAAGATAAAACATAAAATGCAATCCTAAATTATTTTATGTATACATTACTTCCAAAAACCTTTCATATTTAAGCCCTCAAATAAAACTTTTTAGACTGTAGTTTTTCTGAGAGCATTCATTTCTTTAAAATTACTTAAAATAAAAGCACTTTCCAATTAAAATGAAACTTAGAAGAACAGACAAAAGCAGTTAGAAAACAGGATTTTAGGTCAAATACTACAGGAATAAGCAATAGGGCCACTTTAACTTTATAGCAATAGGTGGCACTGTTACCTAAATACTCTGATTTGAATTGAAGAATGAGAAATGTGTTGTCTCTGTTCATACTTTCATATAGGTAAACAAATGAGAAAACAGATTAAAACTTCAAAAATTCTGGTGATATGTCATTATTTACTTAGCATATTTATTATATGGCCGGTAGTATGTTAAATAGTAAAAATATAGATTAAAAATTTGGGCAAAACTATATTTTCAAATGGTACACATTTAGTGCAATTCATGAAAATGTTAACACTTTAATACACATAGGGTTAATCACTTATTGTTTTCCTGCAAACTTTACTATAAATTTCCAATTGTACAGATTTTAAGATAGGAATTTTAAGGTGTTGTATGAGATCAGCGATAATCTAGAGTGTTTATGTTGATAAATAATATACACTCTTCACTGCCATGTTTCTTCTGGATTATTTTATTTAGTGGAACAAATAATAAGCTACCATGTGGTCTACATGTTTGTTAAATATACTGAATCTTGACAATACTCCAGTCATTAGGCTGATAGTACTGAGTGGTATTCTTGCACCACTCCCAACATAGTCATGAATAGCATCTGAAAGAGGAAAAAAAAATGGATCGTAAATATATTTGGAGAGCTAATATGAAAATGAGAAGGGCCGGGAGTTTGGCTCAGCCCTTTAAGCGCCTGCCTGGTAGGCATGAGGTTGTGAGTTCGATCCCTTGAGCCACACACACACACACACACACACACACACACAAAGAAAGTAAAAAGAAAAAATTAAATTTAAGAAAATGAGAAAAAGCAATAAGGACCAACGACTTCTTAGAAACACTTCACCTTTGTGTAAGCTAGAAAATAGTGATGCTGCTTTAAGCATATTGCAAAGAAACCACTCTCTCTTCCAAGTGAAGACAGGTTGCAACCAGTACAAAGCTTGCAAAATAAAACATAGGCTTGATTTTGATTCCTAGGCCTTCTCCCCACCTTAAAATGTGGCCCAGGACTAGCTACACCCTGTGCCCTGTCTTGCAAATTGATTAATGTTTTATCAACTAATGACTGAGAAGGGCCCTATCCCAGAATTCTCAGACATGATGGACAAATGTAAGATTTAAAGGTTTTCACGATTATGCTGACCTGCCATCCCCACCTACAACATTCCAGCTACTAATTCAACCAGCCAGCAGTTACTCTGTAACTAAGTGTAGTTCAGACTATTTATTCACCATAGTAGACAGTGTGCGACATTATCTAAATACACCTTCAGACTCAACTTCCTTAACTGCTGTAAATGGTGCCTGGGATAGGCTTCAGCTGCCAGCCTCCTAAAGAGATTGTTTCCACTGAAGAGAAGCTTCTGGTTCAGGGCACATTCTTTTCCTCTGATACCCACACACAATTTGTAACATAGGGAAACTTGGTCCCAAATTGAGACAACTTTAGTTTCAGCCCTGCTCCAGAAATTCCCATGAAATGGGTTGTACCTCCTCTGAGACTGAGTCACAGCTCAGCTTCCCATCTCCTGGAGCTGCTTCCGCACTCGCCTTCATGAAGTTGATCCCTAGGGCATCACCATAAACCTCTTTGACACTAGTATCACCAAGTTTGCTTCCTGGACAATCCAATCTGTGTTCCACATTAAGATGGGATTCAAAATGAACTAAAATCCAGCATAAATCTTACAGCATAAACATTGAGTTTACTGTGGTCAGAAGTCAGAAACTAGATTATAACACTGGCAAAAAAGTTCATAAATTTTGACCATAAAAATAACTTTAAGCACCAAATAAATGAATGGAGACAAACAACAAACTTTTCTGCCAACAACTACCACTACTGAAGACTACATTTGAACTGAATGTTACACGTACTCACTATATATCATGTAGCAGTTTAATTTTATTGTTTATTTCATATCATTTATGTATAAGGCCCAAGAGAAGAACACAGAGTTAACTAATACCTGGCCTCTGTTCACAAAAAGTTACTGGACTAGCAATGTTTTGAGTTCCTTCATAATCCATATTCATTTATGCTGCTATGTGTGCGGAAACAGATGTCAATTTGTAAAGCAAACAATTTTCTAAGCATAAAACATTTTGTATGGTATAAAAACCAAGTCAAATTGGGTAATTTGGATTTTTTATGTGTAAAAAAAATTATTTTTAAAGAAACTGAATTGTACAGTATTTATTCTTTCATCAGATCAAATAAATTTGAGTTGAATACTATAGATATTTTAAAGATGCACAAGAAAGTATTATTATAAATTGATAACCATAAGAGTTTAATACCTTTTTAAAGAGGTACAAAAGGTCTTATTTTTCATATGACTCCACAGTAATGATAACAAAGCTTGTGTTCCGCTGCCTCCACATTTTCCTCTGGCATCCTCTTCCCTGAAGCCAAATGGAAAGGAATCTAAACTAGGCCCTAGTACAGAGTTCTCTGCAGTTACTATCAATTAATTAAAATTGACATTATACCTTGTTTGCTATCCAAATTCAGTCAAACCACCTCACTTTATAAAGACAGTATTAAGCTAAAATTTAGAAAAATGAAATCCTTGCCTAGAAAAACAACATACAACGGATTATAATATCCTGATCTTCCCATCTCGTTCCCTTCTCATAATGCTCTTTGGGAAAATTTGGGGCTGCTATGCTATTAACCCACTGCATTACTTTTTTTTTTTTTTTGTGAAAATGAGAAGTAGATTATAGATCAGTTTTTATTGTATTATATTTGTATTCCTTATTGTTCGAAAAGATTGCCTGGATTTAGAATCAATGTGTTCTATTGTATGTATTAAATATCTACGCAAAAATACAAAGAGGAACACAAATTTTTAGTAGATGCTGTTTTGTGCACTTTTACGTGTACTATATATTATGTTTCAAGTAGCTGCTTAACCTATCTTTTACCCCAAATACTTTTATCACAGGAAAGATAAACATCTCAAATGAGTATGCCAGTGCATATAATTTTACTAGAAATTTTCTCAGTTAGTTTTATTTAAAGAATTTGTTTTAAAGGGAGTGAAAAGTTATTGGTACTTGTTAATTTGTGCAAAAGTAGTGAAACAAAGGCATCTGTGTCTATGTATGTTTTGGTTTGTGCTTACTGTATACATACATAATGAGAACAACCTTTGAAGAATTTGGTTCTAAATGTCAAGAACCAAAAAGAACTCTATCATGTGTGTTATTAATATGTTTCACTATCTAAAAGGATATTCCATCATGTAGTAGGAATGTCACATTACCATAATTTTCTTATATCAAATGCAAGCATTTAGCAAGTGCATTATGACCGTGTCTGCCTTGAAAGAAGAAAATCTCCTTTGTAGTGAGTTTCATGATCTTGAACTGTCCTATCTACTTTAAAAATAGGTCAATATTTTAGAAATAATTTTTCAACTTTGTTTAGCATTCCTATACACTTAAGTAAATTGGTCTTTTGTCTACAGAGTACAAAATAAAATAGAGTTTAGCAATTATCTTTAATAGAATCAATGTAGATACAAGTTGGATTTATGATTTGTTAAACTGCATATTTTAACAAAAGTGTCAAATAATCAGACCACTTAATTTTTTGTTCTGTAGTAGTATAATTACCTAATTCTTAATATGTTTATAAATCAAGAGTATTTTATTATGCAAGAAAATTTTAAGATGTAAATGCAACTAAAAAGTAATATCTATAAGTTAAAGCAAAACTAGAAATTGTTTCACTAGTTTCATATACTATTTTCACTAGAATTTTAGAATTTAAAAATCTGATGAAGCTATAAGTTTCAATTATGGTCAAACCATATAAAATTGCTCATATGTAACTATTTAGAGTCTTCAGATTTTCACATGACACAACCTCAGATTTCAAGAGATAATGGTATAATTGCTATGTCATGACATATTTATTTTAAAAAATCATTTCTTTGAAAGTCAATGTAATATTTATTTCAATTTCATATTTTCCAACTAGGGTTAAAATATCAGATTGTCTACTTCACTTAGGAAGCTGTATATTATCTATTTAAATTTGTTTACTCATGCTTTCATCTGAAACCTCAATTCCACAGCTAGAATGCATATTTGTTACACTAACTTTGATAATCTTAGACCCTATAGTAAACCATCTGCTGCCTTCCTCAGTAGCCATTTCTATTCTATTAGAGATCAAAAGCTTGTCAGAGTTTCTGTTGTAAACTGTTTGGAGGCTGGCTTCTTAGTAATCAAATACAATGCAATGAGTATTGCTCTGCACTGATTATGAAACGTCTTCTCATTCCTCCGTATTTTTGCTCTCAGATTTGCCATTTGCCATCTCATGGCTTCAAATAACACCCCATGCTGTCACTCCAAGAGAAGTATCTTTAGAGTTTTTTAACTCTTCAGTTCTGGACGTGTATCTCCAAATTTCACACATGTGCCACTGATTATCTCTATTTAAGACTCAATTCATGTCTTTCTCTACAATGGGCTGCCAAAACCAGTCTCAAAGAACACTGTCATCATCCCATTTCACAAATTTGGTATCATCTTTGATTCTTGCTATTCTACATCATTCCTGGACAATAAATTAAATGATTCTCTATTCTTCGAAAAGTTTATCTTGGTCTTCCCTCAACTACTGAACTCTATAGATTTTTGAAGTTATTACTGCTCTCTAGGACTGAAGTAGCTTCTCAGTTTGTCTGCCCGTTAGTTTTATGCTCTGCAGACTATTCTTTGTGTTATTACTAGATCGTATTTTCTATCCACATTTAAAATATTCCTTAGTTCCTGTCTACCAACTGATGAGATGACTTGTTTTGTTATTTATGGAACTAAATAATTTGAATTCTGTGTTCCTTCAAAAATCACTTCAACCTCTTTCTTAAACAAATTATTCATTTTAGTAAACAGATTACTTATCTATCTCACTTATAAAAGTGCACGTTCTAAAATGTTCTCCTCCTACATAAAAGCTACACTTATCTAAACTGTCATGACAAGCCGGGCGTGGTGGCGCACGCCTTTAATCCCAGCACTCGGGAGGCTGAGGTAGGGGAGCGTTGTCAGTTCGAGGCTAGCTTGGGCTACAACGCGAGTGCAAGACTGGCCTGAGCTACATAATGCGACCCTGCCTCAAAAAACTAGGGCCGGGAGGTTGGCTCAGTGACCTAAGTGCCTGCCCTGGCAGATGCAAGGTTGTGAGTTCGATTCCTGGTGCCGCAAAAAAAAGAAAAAAAAAACTTGTCATGACAGTTATTGTGTAATTCTTTGAAGGAAAAACATTGTGCAGCCATTTGATAATCTATTTATTATTTTCTTGAATTAAATCTAATAAATATATTAATATTGCCGTTTGTGTTTTCTGTCTCTAGCTATATTATGAACTTGAAGACAGATTCTGCTTAACATTTTTCACATTTTATGACATTATAGTGCTTGACGTAATCCAAGTGCTTAATGTGTATTTCAGAAACACTTTTCAACTTTGCAGACTATAAATGATTAAGCACCAATTGACAATTTTTTTTCTGGAAAAAAATCCAAAAGCAAATCCAGTTTAAAAAAGAACTACCTATATATAAACAAGTAAAATTGAAAATATATTGTCAAAGAGTATATATTTTACCATATTTCCTCAAAAAAGCTAGCAAGGACAAAAAAATATGTCAAATAAAACAAACAAAACACACATAAAATTAGAATGCCTTGCCAAAAGAACAATGACCAGTGTATATTTTGGATTTGTCATATTGACAATTTAATAAGCATGGTTGATCATGTATACATTTAGCTTGAATATATCAAAAAGAAACTCTTATTTAAGACTCATAATGAGAAGGAAGTTATAATGCTTTCTGGGAAATGCTATCTTCAATTAAAGATAACATACTGATATCTCAGAGTTCATTTACATGTTATCCTAATAGTCTGAGATCGTTTGCAAATTATTTTGTCTGTTTGAAATTATGAAATCTTTCACATGATCCTTTTAATTTCCTAAGTGTTGTGAAAAAATTATCGCAAAAATAAAGATAAATTGGAAAATGCTATACATATGAATGAAAACTGCAATAAAATAAAAAAAAACACTATTTACTGAAATACAATACATATTGTTAGGGTAAGTCAGTCTTCTGTTAATATTTACATAACAGGGTTTGGTGATAATTTACTGGCAAATATTTTCACAGCAATTTTAAGTCTTTACCTTTAGGAAGTCCTCAACTGCCAAATAGAGGCTTTTCAAGAAAAAAATCTAAATCTCAAGGTACTATGCAAGTTCTGGTTCAAGCTAGGTGTTGATCCTATGGATAGAAAATATATGAATGAACGATGCTACTAATGAAACTGAAAGAGAAAATATGATCAATATAAAGGGTGTAAACTATGTAAGTATAGCATTTAAGAACTCTTGTCCTGCCCCAAGAACATAAAACACATTCAAGGGGTGCACTTTTTGCTTGCTTTTTTTTTTTTTTAGAATGCTTCAGAGCTGTTTCCATGAATGTTCATGGACACTGATGCTCTGATCTAACAATTGATAGCAAAGTTGGGCTTGTATTAATTCCATCTCTAAACCATGTTGTCTTCTTTTTTCTTATTTTCATCACCAGTTGGTGTTTTCTTTTTCTTTTTTACACACACACATCAAATTTAACATTTAGATAGTTTTAAATTCTTTTTCTAGTAATGCTCTCATTTTTTCATGTCTGAATGGATGAGAACTGGGATTCAGAGAAAGAAAATGGATTATCCAAGTCTATAAAGCTACTCAACAGGAAGAATTAGCATTTGTCACCATTTGTTTTGTGATATCTTAAAACTCACATTCATCATTAAGTGATGGTGTATGAATAATTCCTTGTTTCCCCTTCCTGAACCCCTAGGTACTGTTTTTATTTTCCTTCCTGCTCAACTTTGTTCTCTAGGAGATGGCACCTTTTTTGCATCACAGAGTGTTCCCTATTTACTGACTTTGAATGTTTTCAGCTAATGGAAGCAACAGCAGTGGTGAGTGGGAAAAGGAATGGGGATACCTTTGAGGACTTTCCTCTATCCTCCTAATCTAGGGCTGAAGATCTGACTGCTGCTGTGGCCCTAAATATGGAACTATGCTGGCTTCTCAGCAGGAACTTCTACAGTCCTTGGGATCCCACTGGGGTCAGGTGACTCATCACTCCACTCGCTTTTCACGGACAGTCTGGCTTTAGTACTTCTTCATTTGCTGACATCCAAGCACATCTCTGTTAAAAGGTCCTTCTTTGAGTTCTCCTTGAATGTCTGGATATTTGAATGTTTGGATTTTCTTAGATTCTAACAAAACACAGAAATGAATGATAGTGTGAACTTTGTAAAAATAGTTTGTCTTTTAAGTTTAAACATCTAAATTCTGTTAATTGGGTTTACTTTGTGTTTTCTTTTGTAAATTACTTTTTGCATTTTCCTCCATAAGGATTAAGCAAAAGGCAAAAACTTTTTTTTATTACAAGGAAGAGTAAAAGGAAAGGGAATTATTTTAAAAAAACATATATTCCATGGATTAACAAAATGTAACATATAGTTGGCACTACTATTACTTCTTTTGAGACCAAAAGTTTTCTAGGAAGCAGTAGTTTTCACGCTATTCCTCTATATGACAGTGAGGTCATGGAAAGATTTCTTTGTGATTGTGCAGTGTTTGAATCAAATACAGATTTGGGGCTCTGAGCCTACTGAGTTGAGTGTGCTAAAAACAATGGACCAGTCATGACAAACTGAATGATGGTCACTGAATTGGTTGACACTTGTTTATTTTCTAGACAAACAATTTGACTCAGCCTGAATTGAAACAGATGGCTCTAGTGTTGTCAAAATTTATATCTGGATTAAGACAATCTTGGAATTTATTAAAGATGCAAAAAAATGAATTTTCATCATTACTACTTACTTATTTTCTGTGACTTTTATAGCAACCAATTTGTAGTCTATTTGTAGTGTTGCCATCTTCAAAACCAAAGCAAATGTTGTTGATCCAAAGAGCTCTTCCTGGTCTTTAAAGATGTTCAAGAAAACTATGGTTTGCCTAGATTATGTGGTTCAAGAGTTTAGTCTTACACAGCACTAGGACTGCCAACACATTTTGTCATATCTATGCAGCTATTAATTTTGGCAGAATAATGCATCCTATTGAATTTCAACTGTCTCTTAAATTTAAAGCAAATTTTTTTCTTGTTGCTCTTCTTGCCCAACTATAATGATTCTCCATAGAGTATTATTTTTATTTAGCATTTCATTGTGTTTAAATAGTTAAATGCAAAGACACAGTCTATTATGATAAACTTATTTTACAGTGAGAATTTAAGAAGTATGCCTGAGACAGTGCATGAATTTAGTATGGGAAACACTAATAAAATGCCTCGAGAATTCAGAAGAAGTACATTATTAACATTACTATTTGACACTAATAGAGCCTTACTTATAATGTTATTATGTAAGATATCTAGGTAGAGAGAAAATTCTTTGAAAACAGAGGTTAGTGATGTATTTGTACTTCTTTAGATAGAAGAAAAAAACTTTTGGGTCTATAGCAAGAGTATAACAGCTGCTATTGATTGTTGAAATTACAAGGCTATTCTTGAGTTAAACACTTCACCATGGCATGAACTTCTTGATCAAATGGTCGAAGAAGAAACAAAATTTAAGGTACAAGCCATTAAAAAATATGCATGTTGGAAAGCTCCATTCTCATATTTTATTTACCTAAGTAATAGGGGATTTCAGAGGACCAAGCCTATAAGGATATTTTCACTTTCTGTTAATTGCTTTCTGTTGTTTGCAGTTTTCAAGACTTACAAAAACAAGGAATAGGTAGTCACAGCAAAACCACAGGACCTCAGGTAAGTATATGACAATTAAATTCTAAGAGTCCTGTATATGCATCCCATCAGCAATGATTTTTTGCCTCACTGGTTTTGCTATATATCTCATGACCAAACTCTACTTTTCCTTCTCCCAAAACATCTAGACCAGTAAAATCCTAACTCTAGTCATATTCTTATTTATGTATCACATACTTGGACTTTCTTGTTTACACTCCTGGTGCCCTGGACTTTAGCTCTTAGGAGAACTTTAATCAATTGATTGCTAGATTTATTAAATATTTCTTATACAAATTACACTGTGGATAGCATTTGCTCATGATTTCCTCTTCAAATAAAGCTAGAAATTCTTCAACACCATATCAATTCAAGTATATATTTGTTTAAATCTATACCTAGCCTGCTTAGCATCTTTGGAAAAAAAGAATACTAGTGCAAGTTGTTTTCACTTTTGCTCATGTAGAAACTTGCTGGAAAAATTCAACTCTTACCTGTGTTCATTATTAGTTTCTCCACAGAAATTGTTTCAAACATCTTTTATTTTTTCAAGAAAAACTAAAGTCTTAACTTTTCAGATAAAATGAAAGTAAGATGACAGGACTTGCCTCCACCTTTCACAACAGAATCCAAAAATGTTGGTCTCTGTGCCTTCTTTTCTTGCAGCTCTAATGGGGAAAGCATTCTTTGTTCTTTTCAAGAACAATCCTTCTGCCTGTACTGTTGTGTTCACTGACTTTTCCCACCTGACCATTGTGCCCTGTCTTGAATGGATCTAGCCCCTTTCCATTTTGCTCTCACTTATGCATGCTTCAGCCTCCCTCAAAACCTCTACATGCAATCCACCTTCTCCTCTTGGATCATTTCTTTCTTTTCTTTTTTTTTTTTTTCATCACAGCAATTGAACTCAGAACCTTGTGTTTGCCAGACAAGCACCTGTGCTGCTGAGCTACACCCCTGGCTCCCTTGGATTGTTTGTTGACCACTTATCCACCTTAGAGTTAGTTGTCTGCTTCTTACTCCTCTTCCAAAGTCATATTTCTTAGTTGGTTTTATACACTCACTGTGTCCATTTTTTCTTCTACAGCTTTAGTGTTTTATTTCTAACACTGCCATCATCTTCAAGACTGCTACTGACGAAAACTTCAAGAGATAACAATCCCTAACTGACCTGTAAATCACAGTTTTAATACTGCATTAAATATTCAAATGATAGATGTGAAAATAATTCAATTATCCAAGAATGGTATCCTTCCAGGTGGCCTCTAAGAAAGGATATGACCTTCTCCAAAAGTCCATAAAACCTGGTTACATTCCACTGCTTAAAACAACTAACCCTGGCCAATCTCAAGGATTGGATTTCTGTTTCGCGGTTATATTTTTTGCATGTATGACTTTTTTTTTTGCACTGTATTTTTACAGTGAGAATTGTATAATAAATCTCATAAATTTAAAAAACATTTGACACAATTCTTGTACATATTTATAGGGTACAGTATGATATTTCAGTACATATATGAAATTGTAATGATTAAATCAGGGAAATTAGCACATCAATCACTTTAAGCATTTATCATTTTATATGATGGAACATAGTATTCCTCCTTTCTAGTTATGTTAAATATAAAACAAAACTTGCCTACAGTGCAATATAACAACAGAAATTATTTTTGCTAACTGTATTTTTAAATTTTTATTGTTTTTATGAATATATATTTGTAGTCCATAATGTTTACATTCCTCCTGGGCAGTGAAACAGGTAGATAACACATCTTAATTCTTTTTTTCATCCCCTTTCCCTACTCTTCTTCTACCTCTTGACCCCTTCCATTTTGAAAAAGGTCTATCTCCCTGTTTTCTATTATCTTTTATTTTCCTATTTATTATGAGTTTCTCATAAAGGTAAAAGCATGCAATATTTAAGATTGTGATTTACTTAATATTTATTTCATTTATCATTATGGTCTCTAGGCACATCCATTTTCCTGCAGACAACACAATGTTATCCTTATTTATGGCAGAGTAGTACTCTATAGTGTGCAAATGCCATACTTTCTTTATTCTCAGATCTATTGATGGTCATAGCCAACATTTAGCTGCTTTAAATTGTGGTGCTGTAAATATGGGTATGCATGAACATTGTAACATGATGTTTTTAACTCTTTAATTTCTATCGCTTTTCCTATGTTTTGGGAATTTCTGCAAATTTATCTTATAAATTAACAATTTAATTCTTAGTACCAAAGTACTATAAAGCTTATTTTTAAATTTTTATGACTGGTGACCTTGTACTTATTTTTCTTGTCCTACACTTAGTCTTCTCATGTAACAATTCACCATCGCTATTGTTCTTTAATTTATTTATTCTTTTGATTTGTTATATAAGAGAAATCATGCAGTATGTAAGCTTGTGTGTCTGATTTACTTCACTTAATACTATGGTCTCAAGGTGCATCCATTTTCCTAAAAATGACTCAATTAAATTATTCCTTTTTGAGCATGTCGCATACAGCTAGCAGGCATGTCTCTAATTGTGCAATTTGGTTTCTAAATCTTTACAGTCAAATGCAGAGGATGATTCTGACACCTATGCATTTGCCTGCATGAACTGGCAGGTGGCTCTTCCTTAGATTGCTTGGGTATGAAACAGCCAGGTATACCTTGCAGTGCACACTACGGCATTTTTCTTGGTAGTGTTGTATTTATCTCTCTCTTTTTCCAAGAGGAGTCTTGGAATTGCAGTGTTAGTGCAAATTCTGTTCTGTCTCTCTTTCTAATCTCTCATACATTCAGGCATGTCCTCAGCACCAAGCTCACTTTCAAAAAAGTAAAATAGAAAAATTATTTTACCTTCAATTTAAATTGTGCTCTTGGATGCCTCAATATACATCTCACATCACAACTAGTGGCTGCTTATTAACAATGTAATTTCTTTAATTAATACATAATGATATTTGTATTTATTTTTTGCTGTTGTATAAACAATTATCAGAGCACAGTGGCCTGAAATACCCAGTCATTTTCTTAGGGTTCTACAGGGCTGAAGGGCAATGACTAGCAAGGTTCTCTGTCTTAGAATAAAAGTTGCTACCAACATGTTGGCTAATTTGAGGGTGTCATCTCAGGTTCATGCTCTTTCAGGATTGTTCACATTAGTATTGGAATTAAATTCCTGAGGTGGCAGGACTGAAGTTCACGGTTGCTTTCAGCTCCCAAATGCTACCTACAGTCTTGTTGCAGGGTTTTTCCAACTTCAAGGCAGAGATAAAGAACTGAGTCTTTATAGTGTCCCTCAAATCTCTCTGATTTCTCTAGTCTCTGATTTCTAGACTGTCTTTTAAGAGTTCATTTTATTAGGTGAACTTACCCATGAAAATTTCCCTTTTGGTTAATGGAAAAAATTATGAACCTTAATTACATTTGCCAAAATTCCTTTGGCCATATAATACAAAAATATCATCAGAGTGATATCTTCTTCCATCCATAGGTGATGCCTTTACTCAGAATGAGTGTATGGTCAAGATTATATGGTTATTATGGCTCCTTAATCATATTTGATCCTATACTTTGCACTTTTAGTCAATATAAGGGTCAATATAAATAAGTAACATTGCAAAACCAACTTGGTCACAGTATATTCAAATAATTCATTATCTGGGAAAGGGGATGGTTTTAAATACTATGTTTTGATTCTAATTCAAAGGAATAATTTTTTCAAAATTTATGTGGAATAATAGAAATGTGGCAAAACCTCAACAAAGTTGCAGAAGAATTGCTTCAGTTTATGTCTCTTGTTTCTTTTCCTTTTGATTGATCTATAAATAGTATTTCACATGTTCTGCAACAATCCTACACTTCAAGTGACAGACCGCCACTCTAGCTTGTCTCCTGGTTCCATCAAGACTACAACCCTCTCCGTGTTGCTGCTGCTGAATCTACGGCTATCTTAGGCCTGAAGCTTGCTTGAGCTGCCGGTTCTACCAGTACTGTGGCCTAACAGAGACACCATGTCTCCCTCTGCAATTCTCTTCCAATACTATTCATAAATTATTGTTTCAATCCTTTACAGTTTGACTGAAGTCTGGGTATAGCTTCTGGTAAACAATCATTGAAAATATGAGGATAAGGTAGCATTGTAATTTCAAGCAACTACATAGCTGTTCTAATGTTCACAGATTCCACCTCATGTCACATGTCCTTACTGTTTCTAACTCCTAACAAATCTCAATTCATGAGATATAGCTTCTTTCAAACTCTAAGAACTCTCCAGTATCTACATGAACAAGAAAGAAATGAATATTTTCTTTTCCTCCTGTCCAAGGGGTCCATTTTCTGTTTTTATTTTCTCCCCTATGTCTTACTACTTTCTAGGATAATTGCCAATGGGAATAGATCGCTCTGATTTTAGAGCAGGATTAATAAACATTACAGTATTTTAAGTAGATATTTAATATGGAAATTCAGATCATAGAACATCTCTAGATGGATCAGAGAAGTGGGATGATGTCAGAGAGTAGCTATGTGTCTAATGAGTTTAAGAATGTATGATGCTCACTAAATTCTTGAAGCTAAAACCTGTGGCTGCAGTTACTGACCGTGCTGTGATAGTTGCCTCTTCACACAGAACACCTGATTAGAAACTAGAGCTGGGTCATCACAACCCTCTGAAACTTATGTCTCCATCACCTTTCCTGTCGCAAGAAAAAGCAACAGGAAAACTACAGAAAGTAAAATTCTTCTATCACTTCAAGTTTCTATCCCCATAGGTTTCAAGTCTTAGCTCCCTTCTCCTGATTTTGGCTAGAAGGGGTGAAGATTTTATCATTCCCACGTTCATGTTATATTACATGGTAGAAGGGTTTCATAGATATTTTTACATTGCCCCAAAATTGGTTATATGATGATCAGGGGAAATTTCCTTGGGTAGATCTGATCAAATTAGCTGTGTCTTTAAAAGTGATTAGAGAGAGTTGAGCTTGAAGTGTTTTGTGGAATTGAAGGAATTCACACTGATATCCTAAACATTTATGGAGAGATTAACATGTCTGAGGATAGGGAAATGCCTCTGGGGACTGAGAGCTCCAGGTGACAGACTGCACGAAATTAAAAATGTCAGGCATATAACCACAAGGAACTGAACACTCGTAACATGTAGTGAACTTCAAAGAAGACCCCAAGGTCCACATGAAAGTGTAACCAGCTTTAGCACCTTGCTTTCAGCATCATGAGATACAGAGAGCAGAAGTCAGCTAAACTGTACACATTTTCTTTGAGCACAGAAACTGAGATAATGAATTGATGTTATTTAAAGGTGCTCAATTTGTGGTAATTAATTTTGCAGGAAAATAAACCCCAAAGGCCCAAAACAAAACAAAACAAAACAAAGTAAAACCCTCACAAAAACAACAACAACAACAACAACAACAAAACAGAATAGAATGGTTTTTTACTTTTCTTGTCTCTTACAAATAAGTTTGTGTGCATTTAATTAATAGAATTCTATTTTTCAGGTAGTCTTAATGTAGTTCTTGGCCTCTAGTCCTGTGGTATTAGAAAATGTATAAAAAAGAGAGAGGGATAGATTTCAGACAACAATAGACCATATACTATGTAGATAATATCTTGTTATTTCAAAGGAAGTCTGGTTTTTAAAAATAAACATGTGGTCATGTCCTATTGACACAATGCCATATATTTATCCAAAATCGGTATATTCCATGTCTGGTTTTATAGTTAAAAATAGTACCATTTATAAGACATCAATATTGCTGTCTGGATTCAGTTTTATCCAGGCTGCTTCAGATCTTTTCAAAAATATTTGCTTCTTCAAGGTGAAGGGAATCACAGGACTGTGTATCCTTGCAGAACTCTTAGAATGCTAAGGGCTCAACAGTATATACAGCAAAATAGGTACCATAAATAATGGTTTGTACTCACGTGTATTCAGAATCCAGAGATAGGTAACTACCAAGTCTATATGCTTTACATGATTAGATTTTATCATTTCAACAAAAGAGATAAACATAAATTTGTGTCTCTTTTTTTTTTTTTGTTTTGCTTTTCATTGCAGATTGGCTGCTGTTGGTAAAGCTGACTCTCTTTTTGAGATTTATCTTGACAATTTGAACTTTTTATTTTCTTAATTTCTAAGCGTCAACAATTAAGGTGCAGCTGAGTCAGTGGCTTTGGCTCACTTCTCATGAGATTGTAGTCACCAGAGGCTAGATGAGGCTGGAGAATCTGCTTCTTGGTTCACCCATATAAATGTTGACAGGGGATATCAGTTCCTCACCACGTGGCTTCTCTGTAGTGCTCTCTATAACTTTCCAAGAATGAGTGATGTAGATAGAAGCCATGTTCAAAAGAAAAACCCAATTAAAAGACTCTGTATCTCCATGTTCCTTAATCATGGAAGTATTATTATTCTCAACATATTCTGTTGGTGATAAATGAGTTACTATGTCTACACCCAGCCCTCCCTTATTGAGAAAAGCAGGATAGTCATACAAAAGTGTAAATATCAGAAGATGGGGATCAATAAAAATTGCCTTGGAAGTTGCTTACCTCTCTGTGATATTTTGCATAAAATTAACAAGATGTAGTCATGGGTTGCAGGGAGAACAACTGCATACAGGACACAGAATTTATAGTACTATTTTATGATGGTCACCCAGAGTTAAACACACAAAAGTGCAGGAAAATCTGTCCACAACACTAAAGACCCAGAATATTCAGCCAAGGGCCTGGATCCCACAGCAATGTCCTGCATGAGTCCAACTGAAGACCCAGAGTCCATGACAATGCCTCCCGCAAATGCAAATGGAGGTCTAAGAGCCCACGATAAGGACTCATGCCAGTCTGTTTTAAGGATCTGCGCTGGGAAGACCAAAGGTCAGCGGTGAAAGCTAGAAGTCTATGCCAGTGGGGTGAAGGAGCTGTGCCAGTAGGTTAAGGGTTCTACACTGGAGCCCAGAAATCACGCTCAAAATAAGGACCAGAGCTCCCCTTAAAAGTACCACAACCATCCTCAGTGGCAGTGAGGTCCCGAGCTCCTCTGATGATGAGAACAGTCGAGTACAGGTCAAGGAGCCCAGCATGACAACCTTCTCCTAGAGATTAAACAGCACACATCTTCCCCTCTGGAGCCAGGAAGCGATGCTCAGTGTAAGGAGCAGAGCTCCAGCAAAGTGAACCGCAGCCACCATCAGCAACAAGGCCCCAAGTTCCTCTGGTGATAATGGCCGAATTCATATTGGGGAAGCCAGTATGACAAGCTCCTCCAGGAGAACCAACAGCTCAAAACAGCAAGACTTAGGAGCACCCACAACACCTCACTCTTCTCCTCCTTGACTCTATTTATGCTGGCAACTTCCCTCAGGTGGGCCATCTACACTCAGCACCATACTGATTTAATTCAGCTTGTGTTAAACTGACCACTAGTTTTTAATCCATAACAGAGATTGAAAGAAGAGGATGTCTACCCAAGACTGACTTGACTTTCAAAGCTGATCAAGCTGTCTGAATATATTGAAATCTGATTCCTATCATGTTCATCTTTTAAATTTACCAAACATGTATCAAGATTACAATTTGTGTACTGCTTTCTATTTTCTCCTCTTACAATTAATTCAACTCTGTGTTTTTAGCTCAGTTTGTGGCTTCCCAGAATAAGATGGTATTTTCCAATTTCTCTTAAAATGAGAAATAGCACTTGAAGGAAATGAAAAGTTGAAGGCAAGTTTGGAGTAATACTTTGATTTCCATTTTTTCATTTTAATGATTGAAATATGAACGCTAGGATATGAGGTAGGCTTTTTAAAAAGCTCCTATAAATGGAAAATCCTCTAAAAATAACAAGGTAAGAAGGTAGGATGAACACAGGTATTTGACCCTGTGGAGGTGCTTTGATTTGTTTATGTCAGAATCTCTAGAAAAATATCGACTTTGTTTTTGTCTAAGCCAAAATTACTTTAGCTGTTTGATGGAATATGCAGATTCATATACTGCGTTTTCAAACTCTTTTGATCACTGACCTCAAGTAAAAATACATTATCAGTTGCAATGCAGTATATACTTGAATACTGTATATATCGAATGGGAAATTTTTGCAAAACTGATTTTAACTATATACATTCTGATGTATTCTATTTTATCCTAATCTATTCCGTTTTTTCTATTTTGTTCGATTCTATTCAATTAAGACAAATAATTCTAGTCCCTAAGCTCACTAGTCACTAAATTTATTTCATGACTCATTAATGCCTCATAATGCATAGCCTGAGAAACACTGCCCAATATAATGTAGAAAGGTAGAAGTAACTTCCCAGTATAGGGTTCTGTGACAGAACTTCCCCTCCACTTCATTTATACAATCTTGGGGATCCTCCCAAAGTAGAAAATTTTAATTTGTTATTAGCTCTCATATGTTAAATTTTAAACAGTTTATCCTGACTTAAATTGCAAGTCAAATTTTAAGTTTCCTGGCTTTATTCATTCTGAAAAGTGTACTGAGTATCCTGCATCTAATCAGTGGTGTGCTAGATGGATGAGAAATTCTTCCTTCAAAGAGCTGCAGCGTATCAGAATGGACAGGTATGCATATAGATTAAAATAGAATGCCCTTGTTGGTCCATTTATTCTCTTCTCTCCTTCATTCTTTGGAATCTGGTAACCACTAAAATGAGGGAAAAAGTAAAATGGAATCACTACCATTGTAATTCAAACATAGTGGTCATGAGATGATCAAATAGCAAATGTTTCTGTGTTTTCAGACAAGAAAATGTTGAGAGCAAAACATCATAGAGGCACAGATAGAGAGATGTACCATTCTCTGGACTTTGTACCTTTTCTACTAAGTACCCTGGAGCAGAACACTTCCTAATATGTGGTTTGAAATAAACACATTTGAGTTAACAAGTCCAAGTTTTTCACTTTTTCTGGTACACAGAAAGTGGGTATAACATTAAAAACTAATGTACACATGGAAGATTATATGATAAACATTGTTATTCTGAGATTTCAGTAGTGAATTTGCCCATGTTTTCAGTGACTTTCTACAGTGAAAAAAAAAACCTTTATAGCTTTAATAATCAAAATCCCTTTGTCACTTCCCGTATCTATGACACTTTAAATGATCCATCTTTTTTTTTTTCAAACTAAATCTTAGAAATGTATTTACTTGTCTACTTCAAGTAACCTGACGAGCTTGGAAGAATTATCTCAAAAGTGGCAGGAATGTGTCTTGCAACAAGTATCTTATAGGTAAAATCAGAGTTCAAACAGTAGAAATTATTTCTTATATGGGTGGAAAGCGTATGTGGTCGTTTGATGTTAATCTGTGATCCAGAGTTGAAAATGATAGCAAAGATTCCTATGAGTTTAAGCTGTTGAAATAAAGTCACAACACTAAGCTGTAAAGAGAAAAAGGAAGAGGTAAAGCATAGAACTCTGAATTCCTGCTTGCTCTGTATTAATCACAGCTTCACTTAGCATGTATCTCCTTGGAAATGGAACCACAACACATTTGGAATATCTTATAGAGGATGGCAGAAAACAGGCTATTTAAGTAGTGGCCAAGAACAACCTGATGTTCTCAGCTACAAATTGAAAGTGAAGGTTACTTTCTTGTAGACTTTATCTTAAAGCAGTAAAACGGGTAACTGCAGCTACAACTGCAAGTATTGATTTTGTAATTTCAGCAAATTAAGAACAAGACAGAAAACCTATTAAACCTTTCCACTGATTGCCAGGGTACTTTTTGGTGTTTCTGAGGGTGGCATTAAAATTACATACACCTGTCTCTTTGAAGCAAAACATATACATTATATAGAAGATACTTTATATAATTTGGTAGGTATGTGTATTTTCACCTTTGATATGTGAGACTCACAAAGTCTGATACGAATGTCAAATAATATATCTAATTTTCATAGATTTTAATAAATCGATGTTTAAGTTAGATGTACATTTATTACATTTTAATATATTAAACTTTTCACAGACCCAGAAGACTTTTGTAATAAAAACAGAGAAAGAAACTCTAATAATGTTACATGTCAGAGCATTATGAGTAATGACTACACAAAAACATATTACAAAATACTGAAAAGGTAATCCAATTATATTTTTTGTGCACAAGAGTAACACAAATCTATTTCATAGTTTTATGAGATACACCAAACTTTTAAAACTGAGGTTTTAAAATTTCTTGAGTGAATGTGTTAAAATTTACATTAATTGTGATGTCAAAGTAGAAAATGGTTGGGAAAAATTTGATAACAGGATGGATAGACTACAGTTAAAATACATTCAAGAATTTTATATATTTGTTTTTACTACACCTCAAATGCCATATTCCTTACTAGGTAGATGATGATGGATAAAATAAAATATTAAAAACCACATAAACTATACAAAAATATAACAAATTCAGAAAATTCTAGGTTTCATTGATTTAACCCTACATGGATTTATTTATGTTTCTTTATAATCTTTTAATATCCTTTTCATCATGTTAATTTTGTCTTAATAACTGTAAGACAGTATCAATATTTAGAGACAGATCTCAAAATATTCATTCAAAGTAAGCGTGCATTTTTCACTTATATTTTTTTAGAAAAAGGAACACTTTCCAAGAAGCCCTCTAGAATATTTCCATCCCTGCTTCATTGACCAAAATCTTATCAAATAACTCTGACTTGAATACTCTCTGAATGATCACATATGAATAGAGCAGCTGCATGCACCTTAGATACCCAGTGAACATTATTTAACTTTCTGAACCACATTAGAGCTTTTGCTACCAAGAGGGAGGATTGGTCTAAAGTAGTCAACCACAGTGTCTGCCAAAGGGTCCATAATTAGAATGATCATATTGATAAATAAAAAGGCAATATCTGAGTTATTACTCATAGTTAGAGTAGTACAAACTAAATTTTACATTCATAAACTTAAAGTGGGAAAGAATTTATCTGAAACATCTAAAGAAATACAGATAAATTTCCACAATTCTTCCAAAAGATGAATGAACATATATAGTCCAGTAATATTTTGTGCTATAATATTTGAATATTTTTGTGACATGACAAAAATGATATTTGAAAAAATCATAGAAAACATACAATAAAATTTAACAAAACACTCAGATGTGTTTGGCAGGGGTGCTTTTGTTGTTTAAATTCTTTGCTCTGCTTGTTTTAATTCCACATGTGGCAGTTTCTCAAAGTTTTATAGTTATACCTTTTGATATACAGGAAAATAAATACACAAAAAGTGAGGCACTTTGGTGTTGGAATATTTTTGGAAAATGAATGAGGTAATCAGTGACATCTTTCTCACATTGAAAAAGGTCAAATGGTACTAGACACTATATTTCAAACAAATCCAAATTGAGAGATAAAAAAATGTGAACTTTCTTAAATATCCTTAGATTTTTGATTCTTTGGATAGAGAAATAGGGACATTTAGAATTTTAGCCAGTAGATTATTCTGATGTTTTAACAAATTTACCATTTATGATAAAGCATGAGCTCTATCTCATATTCATTGGCTCATTTTCTTGTCATTTCATTCTCAAACATTCATTTACAATTTTCTAGATGTTTAGCACATTTTGAAAGACAGCATGAATCAAATGATTGTTTTCTTTTGTGTTATTTTCCATTGCTGTGAGAAAAATATCTGAGAAGATAAATTTAGGATGAATTTATTTTGGCTATGGAATCAGAGATTTCAGTCCATGGTCACTTGATTCCATTTCTTTTGGCCCTATCATGAGGTAGAAGCATCATAGCAGGAAGGCATACTGGAGGAAAGCAGTTCACATTTCAGAAACCAGGAAGCAGAGAGACAAGAAGAATTTGTACTGGGAGGCTTGCTCTCTCTCCTTCTATTTCATCTGTGTTCTACTTACAGGATGATGTGGCCCACTTTGAGGGCAGGTCTGTCCCCTTATTTTGCTGTCCACATGCCAAGCATTTCTGGAAATACTCTCATAGTATTTCCAACCAAAATAATGCTTTACTAATTTCCCAGGTCTTCCTCAATCCAATCAAGATTAACCATTATACTCTTCTTTAAAGATACTAGAATCACGATGTAGATGAGGGAAACTATGGGAAAAACTTTACATCCTGGTGCAGGAATCATGAATTACTTTATGGAAATAAATTTGTTACTTTTATAATTGACATACAATCAGCACCCCTCTACTTTTATATTCACTTTCAATAATTGTCAACAATGAGAATAAAGATAGAATTTTAAAACATGATTTGAAGTGAGGTTCTTACTCTTCAAGTGGAAAAATCTCCACATATCTAAAAGAATATTATAAAATATGTGTGAAAAGATGAGACAAATGTACATTCCCCAAATATATTGAACAGTCTTAAAGTACAGTACTAGAATTGTTTTTGAAAAGCATTCTATTATGTCTCAAAGAATTGTTTGTAGATATTGGATCAAAAGTTATATGATACTCTTGACACAGTAATGTTGAATTAAATAAATCAGATTCACAATCTTAAATGTCTCATGGTTTCTCTGTTTTGAAAAAGGACAGATAATACAAAAATCAAGATAAAAGATAAATAATAGGAAATGAGGAGATAGATCTTTTGCAAATGGGAAGATCTAGAGATGGCATATACTAACTCCCTCCCAATTATGTTCAAATCATCATGTACTGCAAGCATGCACTGATAAAATTTATTTAAAATCATAAAAGAAATTGTGACATAAGTCCAGTGTACTAATCTCATGAATAGTATACATGAAACAGGGATTTTTCTGTTCATACATATGGTGCTATTTTTACAATAACAATAATATTCAGGCTTGGATATCAAGGAAGAGGTGGGAGTGACCTGTTAGTATTGTAACTAACAACCCACTTACAGAATGATTCCTCATAATCCCCAGTCTTGAAATTTAGAGGTGAATTTTTTTTAAAAAGTAGAAATCTTTTTTTTTTTGGATCATATATACTGTTTCAGTTTCTTACACTATAAATACTGTGTAAGGGTAAGAAACTGCTCAAAGAACAAAAGTAATTGGGAAAGGGGAAAGGAGGAAAGAAGGAAGGGAAAAGGAAAAAGACATAAAATGGTATATATGTATATGGAAGATAACTAAAATGACTATACTACTGAATGTATTAGTTATTGAGAAAGAACAGTTAATACTCATATGATTAGATCAATTTACATGTCTATATCTGTTAATCTAAACAACTGTGTTGAAGGTAATGATACGCGATATTGCAACCATTGTCAAGTTTCTATCATCTTGTTTTGTAAACCTATAATGTTACATTTTGGATTTGCTCTTGTCATTTGTTTGTCTCTGTTTTTTGTCTTTCTTTTCTGTCTTTTTTTCTCTTAAAAAAAAGGAGAAAGCTTCTTAGAGTGTCATTACTTTGGAATCAAGATGATCATAGACCATTTGTGGCTTCTTGTGCCTATAAATCAATAGACAAAAGGATCACCAAGTTGGCATATGAAATTTAGCATGATTATTTACTTGTTAATGTCAACAGAAAATGTACCAACTCAATAATGGATGAATGACTAAGGATATGAAGCCATTAGAAATAAAAATATGGGTCAGTCTACCGATTGAAAAACACAGAAGAATGAAAGTGTTGGCAGAGGTTAAGAGAAATGAGTGATGGCAGAGAGCCATAAATACTAAGGCTACCCTTGACACCAGTTATAAAAAGAGAGACTGTAACAACTCTGCCAAATTTACATTAAAAGGTATTACTTATTAATGCATAGCAGCCTTAACAAATTAATTTAAAAATAAAGTAACTGGAGCTAAGTAATGTATAGTGATGATCATGCAACTTGATGATGCCAGGTTGCATGCTGACTGACCCTGGTATGCCCAGACTTCTTGTACCATATTGTGCTGCTGCACTGTTAGCTGCACAGTTAAAGAAACATGAGGGAAAGGCCTTTTAAAAAGTAAGGGCATTTGTTGTGTGGTCCATAGACAAGAACGCATGCAGTCTTCCTTCATTGTACAAAACCAAGGTTAGTTTGACTATTTCTCTTATAGTGTTTCACTTAGCCCCATCCTTGAGAAAGAAATATATTAATAAACAGGGTAGACATTATCTTATCTTGATTTCTTCATTTGGATTAAAAAATATCATCATCATTTTTGCCAAAGTTAATTGTTGGTTACTTGCTTATCACTTTCATAATTTGAGAGGTTATTCTAATGATTTTCCTCAATTGAAGCAAGTGTTTTCTACCAAGGAAATCAAATAATATCGGGAATTCCTAAATGACACTTCTTTAGCTTCAAAAAGAACGCTGTCATTTTGTTCCCTCTCCCTCTTCAGTACAGAACTGTAATGCACATACTAAGAAATATGATAATCAAACCTAAAAAAGCGTTCTCGAGTTTAACTTTGTTACATTTATTTTAATGGCTTAATGATAGTATCCTATTTAACTATGTTAACCAGTTCTTTATTTTTGATAATTTTACTAATGTAAAAATGACAATAAGATGTTTTCATCTACATTTTTATACACATTGAAAAGTAGTGCATTAGAATAAAATGAAAATGTAAGTTGCTAAATAAAGGACCATACAGCACTTTTAAATGCTCATATTCAAGTATGGATTAATATCAATAAAATTTATCTATATAATATTAAATACACTAGTTTACTAGTGCAACTTTTTTCTCTGTTTATTTGATTCTTCATTTATATGCCTCAGTTTATTTCTAACTCTGCCTTATTTTTATAGTTATTCTGAATGGATTTTCTGTTCCTTTATATATTTAAATCAGTTTTTGCTGGCATTCTTGAGCTGTCTTACAAGAATATTATACTTTCATTTGAATGAGATTATGTAAGTCGTATTTTGAATCAGTGGTCTGAACAATCTAAATTAATAAAAAGACATGGAAATAATAGAATTAACTTGCTTCAGTGTAAAATTTTCCAATCACAATGTTTTCCTCCAACTGAATTAATTGCATTTTGTGAGATATTATTCTTAAGACTAGTGTTTAAAGACAGTTTAATTCTTTCAATATCCTATATAATTTCCTAATTTTAGTCATTTTCATTTATTACTCTTTTGCTTTCTTATGATTGCTTTTTATCCTACCACTTCAACTGAGGATTTAATCTTGAAACATCTGAAGTGAGCAACGAGCTTCAGTTCTCAGCATTACC
Source organism: Dasyprocta punctata (assembly GCA_004363535.1). NCBI lineage: Eukaryota > Metazoa > Chordata > Mammalia > Rodentia > Dasyproctidae > Dasyprocta > Dasyprocta punctata. The sequence continues at coordinate 38,465 of RJWM01000397.1, read as the reverse complement.
TACTTCTCATTTTTGTTATATTTTCTGTCTCTGAAGTCTATTAGCGGGACACACGGCCCTGAATTCACTGTGCCATTACAATTGCTGCCTGTTCTATATGCTCAATTCTTGTTAGGAAAATTTTATTACTCAGTGTCAAAAGAGGCAAACAGATCATTTGAAAACACTGTTATTGTTACTTAGAGGTTTGTATCTGTAATATTAAGATATAATAGTTTCTGTTGCAGACACAGACGACTGGATATCTGAGTGTCAAAACAGAAGGGATTGTCAAAGATACTTTCCAACTGTAAACTTAAACTATTTCATGGATATTCTATTAGGTTGCATTAAATGTTTAATAGACTTTTTTATACATGAAGTAAAAAAAAATTCATTCACTCTAAGCCTGATTAAATTTTAGTATTCTGGTACAAGGTATCCTACAGTGAGAGTTCTTTTTTTCAGTCTATTTCTACAAATAGTGGGAAGGGAAAAAAACAGTACTGGAAATTGTGAGAGCAGATGTCATTCATACACTGTTGGTGGAAATGTAAATTAGTTCAGCTCTTATATAGAAAACAGTATGGAGGTTCTTCAAAAAACTAAAAATATGATCCAGCAATTGCGTTTCTGAGTGTGTATCCAAAAAACTGAAATCAGCTTGTAAAAGGGATATATACTCTCCTATGTTCTCTATTGCATTCTTTAAAATATCCAGGATTAATCTGTGTCTGTCAACAAAGCAAATGTGCAAAGTATACACAATGGAACATTATTCATCATTAGAAAGGAGGAGATCCTGTCATTTGTCATAATATGGATGAACCTGGAAGACATTATGCTAAGGGACATAAATCAGACACAGAAAAAGAATCGTCTTATGTAGAAGACTATTAAACAGTAGCTATTCATATATAAATTTTTGTTTGTATGCTAGGGATTGAACCTAGGGCTTTATGCATGCTAAATATATACTACATCCTTGAACTATGTTTGCAGCTATAACTTTGGTTTTTTTTTTGAAGAAAAAAAGGAGGTATGCTTTCTTAAAAGTTTAATTTGTGACAATATTAAGATATCAGTATTTATTATAAATATGCCCTTAAATTATAATTGACAGTAAATAAAAAGATTATCAAATTTTATCAACTTAAATAATTAGTTTCTAAAATTCTTAATTCTTTAGAAGCTGAATGTTTCAATTTTTTTGACTTTCTGACTTTCTCTACCTATCTACCTTTTAATTTGCTTGTATTGTTCTAACTATTCAAATGATCTGCATTTACAAGCAATATACCATGATTCCTAAGCATCAGTTTTCATATAGTAGTTTATATTTGCTTTATTTGCTATATTTTATGTTAGTCCTACTTGACTTTAAAACATATACCTCCTATTCAAGTTCTAAGTAATTTAGTTGGCCTTGATGAGTCCGTCAGAACAAATAATCACTTAATAATATCTCTTTGTCTTTGACATCAAAGTTATATTGCCCAGACTGATTAAACTTGGTACACTATTGTTTTACACTTGTATGTAATTATCGAATTAAATATTTAACTGGAATGCTTAAGGTGCTAGCACACATAATGCAAACCAAAAATAATTGAGAAAGAAAAGCTCTAGGACTGCTATGGTTTGGATCTTAGCTGTCTCTCAAACTTCATGTGTTTGTTGAAAACCTTCTCAGTAGTCTGTGACACTACAGGGACTTAGTGGAACTTTCCTGATGACTTGCCCTTGAAGTGGCTATCAGGACCCCAGCTCCTCTCTTCCTTTTTCTTCGCTTGCTGACTGCCATGAGGTGAGCATCTTCGTCTACCACATACTTCCTACCCTCCACAGAACCAGAGCCAGGTGGCCGTGGGCTGAGAAATTTAAAACCATCAGACCTTTTCTCCTTGTGAGTTGATTATCTCAGGTATTTTCATAGTGACAGAAGCTGGCTGCATAATGATTATTCATTGATTTCTGCCACTTAAACTTATTCTAATAGATTGAGCATATGTGTGACTGAAAGACTGAACATTCAGGAATTGAACAGAACTTTCAGAAACAAAACTTTTACCAGTAAGTGAGAGGTGTACTCTAATTTTCAGGGTAGAATAAAATTCTGTGAATTATTAAGTCCAAATCAAATTGAGGAGAAATATATTTATTGGGAGGATTTGTTTTCCATTAAACACATATGTATCTCCAATTTCTTTGCATTTTGCATGAAAAAGGAGTTAGTTTTTTTCTTTTTTATCTAGTTCCATTTTAGTGGCAGCTTAAAACATTCTATTTCAAAGATAACACTTGAAGTTCTCTAGGGAGTGGTGTTGCTGTATTGAGTGATCTTTGATCAGATTGTAATGGAAAAATCCCTGCAGGTGACATAAAATGTGTACATATATTTGAATACATAAAATATGTATTTTTTATTTCATCCATCTCACTTCTAAATATGGACTTCTTTAGCATGCTGGTTCCAAACTGATTGGATCATCTTGGGGGTAGATTTCAAAAGAGTGACAATTTTAGAAATTGGTGATGAAATAATTAGATTTATAAATTCCTTTGTAACCACAGAGTAGGTCTCAACAGTAATAATAAAAGCTGCTTCTACATAGAATAAATAGAAATGGCGAAGAATATCAAAAGTGAATTAAAAAATGTATAATGCAATGTTCCATTAAATGTTTTAATTATTAAGCATCATGATATTTCCCAGTTTAAATGACTTAAAGGGCTTACATTATAGATTTATTGAGGGTATTGAAATTATATATAAAAGAAATTTATGAAATCACTTCCTTTGACACTTGAAAGTTCAAGGATCTTAGATTATATATATATATATATATATATATATACACACACACACACATATATACACACATATATTATGTAAGATGTGCTTCTACATAAGTTCAGATTAGATTTTGAAAGGAAAACAAAAGTACTAAAAACTAGGATTACATATTTGCTTAGATGTCACCTATTAAATTTCATTTCTCTGCTGAGGTTATATTTATACTCATGTTATATTGTTTGACAGGAAGTGTTGATGAACCATATGTAGAATATGGGACAATTACAAGTGGTCATATTGTGATAAGCAGTCAGAACCAGTAAACTGCTTAAAGTACAATAATTCTTTTTATTTATTTGTGAAGGAGAAAAATATGGTTTAACTATCCCTTTTCACCACTTCATCCTAAAGCAGATATTCAAAACACTTATTTTACACATAGATAACTATTTAAAATATAATTGAAATTTTGTCTTAGAATCAAAGTATTTAATGACATAAATACTGTATAAGTAATTGGATGCATACAAAGGTGTGTGAAAACTCAATCCAGTGGTCAGTATCTTTATTATTGAAATGAGCACACATCTTAAAAATGATTAGTATTATTTGACATATCACATTAGTGTTCAATTTTCTATTTGGGGAATTTTTAATAAATTATTTTACACTGTTGTTGAAATCTGTTATATTCATTACAGACATTTAAAACATACCACAAGAGCCAGGGATATAGCTCAGCAGCACAGCACCTGCCTGGCAAGCTTGAGGCCCTGAGTTTGACTCCTTGTACTGAAAAAATAAATAAATAAAAACCAAGGTAAAATACACCACAACATTTAATGTATTGGACTCGAGGACTGCTTTGCCGTCTTTTCACTACTGTTTTCTTCAGAGCAGCAATGACGCACTAACAGTATATATTCCATTGCCATGTATTGTAAATCTAGTTTATCATTGTTTTCTTACATTTGGAAAATGTACAAAATTGTTTCTCAATCTGCTTCTCTGCTTTGAATTTTGTGCTAATATTTTATATTTTATAGATAGTTCCCAGAAGGTAAAAAAATACAATTTTCAATACTTGTAATAAATCTCATATAATTAGTATGTGATCTCAGAAATGTCCATTAAGGTGAGATTATGAAAATATTTTTCACTTAACAGAACTAACTTCACTCTAAAATTATCATTGTATCGTTACGTAAATAGTGTATTAGAATACAAACATCAGAATTATATACTTAAAATTTTATACCCAAGGCAATGAATTTTAGTTTATTTTCATCTGCTCATATATTTTTATTTATTTAAGAGGAAAAAAGACAGAAAAGAAAAACCAAAAGCAAAAGAGACAAACAAACAACAACAACAAATCCAATACAGTAACAGTATTGGTTTACAAAACAAGATGATAGGAATTTGACAATGGTTGTAATATTGCATTGCTTAGATAAACAGATATAGACATGTAAAATTGATCTAATCATATGAGTATTAACTGTTCTTTTCCAATAACTAATACATTTAGTAGTATGGTCATTTTAGCTATCTTATGTACATATATATAATACAAATTTACGTCTTTTTCCTTTTCTTTTCCTTCTTTTGTCCTTTCCCCTGTCCCAGTTACTTTTCCTCTTTGAGCAGTTTCTTATCCTTACACAGTATTTATTGTAGATTTTGGATCATATATACTTTTTCAGTTCCTTACACTAGGGAGACAATACATTGTTTACATATGTGAGTTTGATTTATTTTACTTATGAGTATGGTCTCAAGTTACATCCATTGTGTTAATATATTTTTTATTTTTATAACTGAGATTGTGCTAAGAAAATGGTTTTTGTATTGTTAGTATCAGATATATTTACACACATGATTGCACTTGTAAAATCTCACTTTTAAAGCTTAAATCATATGAAGCATTCATTTAACTATTATACTAATATTTCAAATTTTTACTGCTAAAAGTTACTTTGATATGGAATTTCTTATGTGTGAATTAATGACTAACTTTGATTATTTATTTTGATTAAATTACAGGTAGTAAAATTTTTGTCACTTTATGAATGTTATTAATACTTTGATGGATATTATACTGAATATATTGTTTCCAGAAAGTGTGATCAGTTTCTAGTCTCATTAAAGCCTTGGAATATGCTTTTTAAAGTATTACTTATCAACATATTTTTATTAATTCTTTTTTAATGTCAAAAAATCTCTTCCAATGAATATATAATATTAAGTTACTTTTATTACTTATAAGTGAGACCTTTTCCCAAAATTAATAGCCAATTCATTTTTCTTTCTTTTTGCCTAATGCTCCAATAACATCCAGAAAAATACTAGGAAAAGGTTTCTGAGTGTATGTGAGTTCTACCAAGTTTACATGCCAGAAAACCATCAAGCTCAGTAAAGTGGTGTCTATACGGAATCTTCCTGAGGTATTTGGATATATGGGAGAACATCTCTCTGACGGTCTCCCATTCTCCCAATTTCATAGCTGTTTTGGTTAGTTTATTTTTCCAGAGATTTTTATGCTCATTTTATATGCCAACCAAAATCTCATTACAATTTTGATTAAAATTGCCATAATTTGTTAACTATTAAAGTAAAGTACATCATCTTTACAATATAAAATATTTTTTTCCAGAACATAGTGTCTTTTCTCATTAACTATTATTGTCAGCTCTTTTTCTAAAATTGTGGAGTAAAACTACTATGTAGTATGGGCCCAATTCACCTGAGAGGACACAGGAAAGCCGAGATTGGGGTCATGGATACATTTTGCACAGGGTAGCCTTTCACTCCACACTCTTCTGTGGTATGGAAATTGACTTGCACGCCAGTAATCTTTACTCAGTGATCAATAGGGTTGAGGCAAAAGTGCCAAAACAGATGCTGAACAGATCACTGTGACCAGGAAACTGATAACCACGTATCCAAGACTATAAAGACTTTTACCACCACCAAAATGCAGTGGGGATGTTATTGGAAAGCAAGTGCTGTCGGGTCTTCCTCATCCTAGGGAAGAAGAGAGCACAAGGGAAAATAATTTAAGACTGCAGCAATGGATGCCAGAAGAATGCGAGAAATAAAATGTAACTCACAGTAGACTGACTTACACATATCTCAGACCAGTGAGAATTTAAAAGGAACCAGGTGAATCTGAGTATTTCTTCATTGTACTACTAGAGGCTGAGGAAGCTACTCTTTGCATAAGCCTGGATATAATTTTACTGGATAAGGAAAGCAGTAGTTGAAGTTACTGCAATTGATTGCTTTTTTTTCTTATGTTCATTAAAGCAATTGCATGTTTTTCTTTCTGTTTTCCAAGGCAGTGTGATTAACTGAAATAAGGTAGAATATGTCAGAATGATTTAAATATAGCATGAACTTTGACATTGCATTTACTTTCTAGGGTCGAAATCTAGGTCTGTCACTTACTAGAGAATTGTAACTATAAATTTAATATTAGAAACTGACAGTTCACTTGCAAGACGAAAATAGTAAACAGTATCTCACAATTTTTTAACATTTAAAGTAAGATAATACACAAGCATTTTTCTTCCTTTTTTCTTTCTTTCTTTCTTTCTTTCTTCTTTCTCAATGCTAAGCAAGCACTCTATGCTGAGCCACGACCCCAGCTCATCTATAAATATTTTATAAAAGAGCTTAGTATACAGTATGTTATTCACTGTCATCATGACCACCACTCAGTTAAAGGAGATTCAAGATGAGAACTGGAATATTTATAAATAAAGTTCAAAAGTAGTTCAATTTTCCCTATACATTTGAAGGTTTGAGTCAGTGAATTTGGACCACATTGCCTTATGCTCCATCTTTATTAATACGACATAATAATATCACTTCCTTTTTTCTAAATTAGGATATTATCAGGATACTGGCAACAGTGATTAACTTTTAAAAAGCATAATCTAATCTAATAGATTTAGATCAAATGTATGATGTATATTTTGTATACCCCATAAGTAATAAAATCACAAGACCCTCACAGACATAGAGAAATAAATAAGCCACCACCAAAATAAAATAAAATTAAAAATAAAATTAAAACTACTTGAGATTACATTGCCGGTTTCCTAGTATTATTTCAATCTATACTGCATGGCGTACAATAATAGAAAATATACTTGATCTGAAACAATTGTGCTGAAGACACAGAAGCTTATTTGTTGATCTCTACTATACTGCAGACACAGCAAGATCATTTGTTTATGCCCTTTTATATAACCCTTAGAACAATCCTGTGATATTTTTGTTGATGTTTAAATGTTTTCTCAATTAGGAAATGGAGACACAAAGAAGATTAAGTTTACCAAATTTGTTTATTCATTCACTCCATCAGTATCAAATATTGGCCATATCACAGTTAGTAGATGATACTAAGAATTTAATAAAACGAAAATAACATTGTTCTAGACTCCCTCAGTGCACACAGTCTGGTGGAAAACATAGAAGTACACAAATCAGCAAAGGCCACCTGTTACATGTAAGGCAAAATTTTTATCAAGGTTCTCTTTTCATTATACACTCTCCTATGAATGTTCTTATTTAGTGAGTATTTTAAACTCAGTTCTTTAGTGCTGTGGATATGTATGCTATCATTTTTCTCCTCATAGTTTTACCAGTGGTGTATCATTTAACATTTCAAAACTGTATATGCTATCTTTTTAAAAACAACCTCTCCTGACATACACTTCTCATATACCTATATATTTTTATGTATGAGAGACTAGCACTGGCTCTTCTGTTGTGAACCTGAGAATCATTCTGACATTTTGGTTTCTTTCACCACTAATTCTACCACAAAATCCTGTAGGCTCTATCTCTTAAGAGTCACTTTTTTATCTCTCCACCCCATCTTCCTAGCGCAGGACACCAGGAACTATCATCTAGAATATGGAAATCACTTCCTCAAGGTCTGTTTGCACCTACATTAATGAGCCTGCTGTTCTTAGGTGTCAGGGTGTTATACTGAGATGGCAAATCTGGTCATATTACTTTTTGCCTCTGCTCAACAACTTTTATTTGTTTCCCATTACTATTACGACAAAGAACAAAATATTCAACATGTCCACACACTTCTGAATGATATGGTCTTGCACTTAGCTCCATAGGTGTCTTCTAAATTTTTTTTTTATTTCCTGCTACTTTCAGTATTCAATAAATATTCCTGCATATGGGGTGAATGCCTACTCACTTTTTCAGATTTGAACAGTTTTCATAGCACCATCTACCTTGAGTGGATTTTCACTATTTATATATTTTCCCTTGTATACTTATCTTTCATGGAACTGAAAGTTGTACTTTTGCATTAGTTTGTGGGAGGTATTTGATTACTTTGACTCTCTTAGGAAACTTAAGCTTTAGGTTGATAGAGACAATGTCTCTTCTTCCTTTCTTCCTTATTCCCATCATCTATCAAGGGTAGATTGTTGGGAGGTAAATATTTCACTTTTTCCTTCCAAAGGAAAATAATTAAAGAAATAAATGAATGACGGGTCAAGATGTGAAGTTCATTAAGCTTTGTCCCAATCATCATAGCACAGTGTTATAATAGAAATAATTAAGAAATAGTATTAAAAGTAGAAAAGATCTTTTTTACGTCTTATGGGTTGAGAAACTAAAAAGAAAAAATAAACAAATCAACAAAATGATTTTTAGTAAATACATTTTTTGAAGCATACCAGCATTAGTAGGCATTTTAACCAAGACATTATTTTAGATGGACCAGACTAGATAATCTTTTATGGAGGTGAAGTTTGAAATGAGATATATAAACTAATCACAAATACCAATACAAGTAAGAGAAAACTCTGTAAAACAGTATATCAAACCCCAGCTGAGATGCATATTTCCTAAAAATGCTATAGTATTTTAGAAAAATGCAGAACTTGCCTAGAGCAGTGAAGCAAGGTTCAGGGGGTCATGTGTGTCTTGAAAATAGGCTTAATTTAAATAAGAAACAAGGAAAATATTTGGAGTAATAGAGTCAAAGCATAAATATAGGAATGTTGATGGCATGTCTGTAGATATTACATAAAATCTATTTTGTAGGACAAAGTTAAAAAGCTAAATAAAAGAATTGCCACTGTACATTTGACATTCATGTGGGTTTGTGTGTTATCTTGGGTAAAGTTTAGCAAAGCAATGTCATGACTGCCCCTCAAAAAAGGAGCCAAACAATGACTAGACAGTATTTGAGGCTACGAGGTAATGGTGAGAAATACAGATGAATAATGGAGAATTAGAACCAGTTTAAGGGATACCTTCAAAGCCAATAAATGAGAGTATCTTGGACATTTATTATCATGTAGGACTAAAGAGGTATTATTGTGCTCTTTCTATAACCACTTAGCAGTTAATGCTGCCAAAGAAAAATTGGGTCAGAGAGGCAGGAGGCTAACTCCTAAAATTCTTCATAAAATGTTTTAATTATTGTTAAATATGACATTAATGACTAAAATCATGACATTACTAATAGTGGCAGCATAATGTGGTGCAAAAGAGCACAGCCCTAACAGGTCAGTAAATCTCTGTCTGCTATTAACTGGTTGCATGATCATAAATAGGTCAATTTATGTCACTTAATTGCAGTTCTTCCATTTTAAATTAACCTTTTAAGGTCATTTTGAGATTAAAAATTCCATGATTTTATGATGAGTGCTTTAAAAGAAGAGTTTTTCATAAATCTGTTTCATGTATTGGTCAAAGAAAGAGGATTTGAAATTGAAAGAATTTGCATGTCAAATCATTGAAATCACTCCCCAAATCTTCTTAAATTATATACTCTTAGATTTGTTCAGTAGTAATCATTTTGAATACTGTATTGGCATAGCTGTTGTTGTTGCTATCAATAATTTTCTAATTTTATTTTCTTATCATCTTTAACTTTTAAACAAGTAACAATGTACTTTTGTATATGTCTTACACAGATTTCAAAACACTATTAAATAAAAGTTTTGTGGCTTTTCTATATGAGAATTAATATGTGATATTGTATTCATAGTGTTGTGAGCTTCATGAATGACTAAGTCATGGATTGAAAAATCTTTTTGGTAAATCATTTGAAGGAATAATAATCCAGTTGTAGAACAGCAAACGTGCCTATGCATAATTTGTTGGAACTTTGTGCATACATAGAAACAATAAAGACCAAAATAAAGTGTTAGTAAATTCAGTAAGAATTCTAAACCAACAAAGGTACTACATACACTTTATTTGTACATTTTTGGAGAGTAGCAAAATATTCCAGAAGTAATTTATGAATAGCATATTATATTTCCATCAAACTAATATCTTTATCTAATCAATGATATACATATTGTAACAAACAAATATGATGAGTGGTTAAATGTTTTATAATTCGTGATAGTAAAAGGCACATTGCCATAAATCCACTTCAGATTATTCCCTGTGCTTTAAAAACAGTATCCCATCATTCTTACCACTTTCTGAAGCAGTTCTGGAACCTTTGGTTGTGGGGAACTTTAATTGTGCTGGGTGGCTATCTCAGTGTACTGAATCTATCCAAAACTTTCACCTTTTATGGTCATTTTGACTTTGAGGAAGAGCCAGACATCATGGTGCGAGACTCAGTGGATAAAAAGATACTGCAAAGATTTTTATTTGATCAAAATTATCTCAAACGTTTGATCAAAGTGGCACAATCAAACAGTATGGTGAATGTTTAAATAAAAAGAAACTATTACAGTAAAAAACACATTGCCCTTAATCCCCCTCTAACTATTAAACATGCCACCCACCTTCTTCAAATGCATTTTGCCATCATTCTTGGCAACATGTCTCCTATTACAAAAAGTTTAAAAATAAAGTTTAAATCTTCATCATATTTTTCAGTCACTTCTTATTCTTTAGTCCTATGTTCTGAAATCTCTAATGGATACTTTAAACCATAGATAGAATCTAACCTTTTATGCACTGTTTTTTACTATGCATGCACAAACTTATAATGTATTTTAACTAGTAGGTTAGGCATAGAAAAAGATGAACAACTCACAGTAGGAGAACAATTTGAACAACAAACTTGCAATAATATTTGCATGAATGCAGCCTCTGTTAAAGTGTCTTTTACTTTCATTTTTTTGTTTATTGGAAGCAATTTATCAATTCTCTTCGGAGGTCCAAATTGCCACCGACATTACTCTTGCACTTTGGCATCATTATTAAGTCAAACAGAGTTTCTTGAACTTGAGCTCTGCAATACTACAATAGTTGTGCGATGATGAAGACAGGTACTAAGTGACTGACAGGAAGGCAGTGTACAGAGCATGTGAAGCTGGTCAAAACGATGATTCATATTCTGAGCTGGGTGAAGTGGGTGGCACAATATTTCACCTTGCTACTCAGAATGGTGCACAATTTTAAACTTAGAAGCTGTTTATTTTTGAAATTTTTCATTTAATATTTTCTGACTATAGTTAGTGGCAGGTAACTAACACTGCAGATTGTGAAATATCTGAGAAGTGGAGACTAGTACATAGATTCTTAGAAGCACAATGTATTTGGGATAAATATGTATCTGTATATTGACGTTAATGACGAAGACCAGAATAGAGTCAGTAGAAGATCACGTTCTATTGAGTCAACTGGTTTAAGTCTTTTATCTTATCAAATATACGAAGTTTCAAACAAGCTCATCTTCTCCCTCAAGATCGGATGTTATGTGTGAAACTATTTCAACTCTGTATGTACCTACTCAACTTCCATCTGTGCACGGGATATATAACATCTGTTGAATTGAACGAATATGATTTCAAATGCTCCGTGCTCTAGTGCACATGCATACATCCCCATAAATTGTAAATAGCTGTTATCACTTGTTAGGATAACTTAATTAAACTCGCTTATTAAAAATCTTTAATTCGTTAGTGATAAAATCTTGATTAGTACATTTTTCCTGCTAGGTGACCTTCTAATTTAATAGAAAATGAATTTTTAAATGGGGAAAAAATGCCTGTGGCAGAGATTTTGTGCAAATGAATAGAGTTTTCAATACACATAGGGATATATTCTAGCCTAATTAGCAAGGGTGCAAATGAATTTTTATTTCATACACCAGAAGTGTCATTGATGAGCCACAGTGAAGAGTTTGAAATGCATTCAGATTGGCAATGTGGGACTGAAATCTGTGGGAAAATCACAAGCTAATTCATTGATTGCCCCTTGGAAATTACTGCTGTTAATTGTTAGGTAATTAACATGGAACTACAATTATATTGGCCTAAGGGCGTGATTAATGTTTCAACATGTCACATTAGCAGCGGCTGGGTTTTCAAAGCTTTTCTTGTCACATGGTTTAGGAGACAGATGGTATATTGTCTATGGATTTTTTCTCTTTACTAAAGTTTGTACTGAGAGCAAGTGTGTGAATTTTCTATTCTTACACCTCCTTTTACAGATACGAATTTAAATGTAAAAATTCGAGGTTATGGAATAATATAATATCTGCTGGTAATATGCTTCAACTTAGTATGTATACTGTTAAACAGAAAAATTATTTTAATTTTATGTATTGATGTTACACCAAGGCTATCTTAAATTTGAGGGTTGACATTTTCCTTTATAACGTGTTAAATTAGTTATGGTAAAAAGAAAAAAATTGTATGATATAATATGTGCATCGATATAATTTCAGCAGAAACCAAGTAAACCTCACTGAACAAACTGATTTTCATAGTAGTAAGGAGTACATTGCTATCTCTAACCTCAGCTCACTCTCTGTGTCACTTTTTCTTTTTTTGAAAGTTATATACATATCAATGCATCAAATCTTAATTTTAGCCCATCTCTAATGGCATGAGATTTTCAGAGCAATTCTGTGGCACAATATTGGTCCATAAATATTAAGGCTAAAAATGAACAGACAGAAGACATCAAATCGTTTGGCTTTTTTAAAGAAACCAACACTAGTCACTAAAAGTTTAGGATAAAATGTTACATTGTGGGTTAAGGATTTGCCTGTGCTAATATATTTTAATCCCAATATTAAGGTTTGTTAAACTGTAATGAAATTTTGGTGTATGATTATCACATGATGAAAATAATTATATAAAAATAATTTCTAAAACTGTAGCTGCTTCTACAATTGAGAAAAATTATTCTTAGAAGTTAATTTTATTTTTAGATAAATCAATTTTTGCTGATGATATAGAGCAGTAATTTTAGAGTGCTTTCATTTGAAACTTATTTTAACTTAAATGGTTAAATAAAGTTTTCAAAGTGTTTTAATTTTTAATACAAGTTACTGTGCTACTTTACCTCTTATAAGAAGATGTATTCAAGTCTAAAACCTAAGTGAGTTCCAAAAAATTCTTAAGGTTTCCAAAGGTGATCTCTCTTATTCCTTTAAAAATCCAATTAAGGCACATTATCTAAAAAGGTGAAATGGATGTCTAGCAGTTCAAAGAATAGCTTCTTTTATACTTTTTTTTTTCTGCGAAAATTTGAGATGTCATCTTTCTTGGTAGCCCCATACTGAGGTCTTTGTTGTGACTGCAGTCTCTAGCTTTTATATTGATTTGTACTGCTTCAACAAATGACAGAAATCTTTATTATCTACAGTCAAGCCAGCTATTAACTTTTAATGTCCATTAAAACTGAAAAATTGTGAAAGGAAGCCAGTACTCCTAATTTAGCCTTTAAAACAGAGAATTACTGAAAACTTGATTTTAGATAATCCTGTGTTTAGATCTTTCTTCATTTCTTTTACATTCAAAATCAGTTGTAATTGTTCAAATGCCTGTTTTACTGCCAACTTGACATTTAACCTCACCTCTTCTTTTCTTTTCTTATTATAATAATAATAATAATAATAAAAAAGCTCTCACACATTGGAAATACTGTATGTAGTAAGTCTAAACTAGGTGCATACATATTTATTGGAGGAAAACTTTTATCAAGTGTCTTTTTTCATTCTGCCTTAACAATGGATTTAAGGTAGAGCAAGGGATTCTGACTTTGGCTATAAATTTTAAGCAATAAGTTGAAATTTGTATTTGAATGTTCTCTTGGGGAAGTGAGGCTGTAGCTACTTAATTACTTGAACGATAGGGGGCACTCTAATTCTTTTAAGATAAATTTACGGGAAGATTACTAGCTACAGATAAGGTTGTTCTTAGACATACATTAGGGGAGTGGATAAAGTATTTTCTAAAACAAAAAAATCAATTAGTACATATTCTATTTTTATATATGTGTATATTTATAGACAATAAACACACAAACATACACATAGTTAAATAGAATTTAGTATGAAGACCACAGTTTCCTTCATTAAACTGTTGGCATTTAGGACTACTATGTTTTTAATTTCTGAGCTGTATTTTACCACATATCAGGGGTTTTGAGAAATTCCATGACTAACCTCATTTTGGATGGTATGTGCAAGTTGTTACTACTTTTTATATGTTATCCTAATTGTAGCAGTCTTTATGTATTTTTTAAAATCACATATAAATAGTAGTCTGAAAAATCTTAAATGTTAAACATAAAATGGCAATTTTATTATAAATGTCAATGTTAGTTTGCCATTCTTAGTGATTACTCCATTTTCAAATATAAAACAGAAGGAATGAATCATAAAAAATGGCATAACAGCATACAATTTGGCATTTTCAAAAGCATTATATTTTAATTCTAGACTTTGCAGATCTCAAAATTTGCTAGAAGTGATGAATATGAAAATAACTGCTACAATGGCAGACAGGAAAGATTATACTTCAAATGAAACCAGAATTCTGCAGATGAGCAGAATCTGTTTAGCAGGAAACCCTGAGCTAGTTTTCCAGCAAAAGCAGGGCAGGATTTTCCATGGAGAGAGATGGATCAGGTATAGTGCAAAGTTAGAAAAGCTGCAGGGGCAGTGAAAGAGATGAGTAGAACCAGTGACACTGGATTCATAGTGTATTCTTGTGATTTTTGGTGAGAGGGACCATGACAGTGGATGAATATGAACCCATCAATGATATTGTAAACCTGATAATGGCGATTCTTACTTAGTTTGATGAGAATGAAGGATATAACAAGATGTAATCTTCTCATTTTCTTCATATATCACCAAATTGTCAGTTCAGCTTCTGTTATACAAAAGAACCCCCCCCCCAAAAAAAAAAAAATCAAAGTCAGGTAATTATTCCTTGATCAGGAGTCTAGCACAAACTTATTGAATTCCTTCAAAGAGAAGGAACAATTTTAGGTGCCAGTTTCACATGGGTCAACAAGATGAAAGAACAGAAGGCTGTGTATATAAAGATTACGCTCTGTAGGAAACGTGGATTAGAGAGAAATGTTTAAAAAGAGAACAAATGAATGCAAGATAGTGGTGTGGGGGAAGTCACAGTGCTATGGCATAGCCAGTTACTGGGATAAAGTGGTCACCTAGTGTATCTTGGAGAAGTTCTCCCAAAGAAGGGAGTAAAGGAATTGTTACCAGGATGATGAAAAGGAACAAACAAAGTGAGGAGTTGGAGGACAGATACTTCAGGAAGAAGGAAGTAAAGAACAAAAGCCTGAAAACATTTTGACAGAAAACGTTTTAAGAATTGAAATAATCCTCCTCATAGACCAATAGTTGAATATAGAATTTAAGGGTCAAAATGAATTAAATTTCTCATCATCCCATTACAGGAGTTTAGGATGGTTATTTAAGTATTCTGACCCTTAGCTATATCTTTTTCTAAAATCTAATAGTATCAAAAATAGCCAAACCACACAAACTCTAGGTAAGTAACAAATTGGATTCATCTTACTGTTACAGGCAGCTGAGTTAGACAGAAATATTATAGGCAGTCAGACAGGGCTAGGCCCTCAAGGAAACTGGCACAGAGGACCAAATGTCTTGTGACCTTGAAAGAGACACCCACCTCTTCCTGCGGGCCAAATATCAAGACAAAAGGCAAAACAAACACACCCATATCCTAAGGAGTGATATTCTAAATAGTTCTCTATCACCCTGAGAAAGTCAGGAGTCAGCATCCCAACCCCCTGTAGGAAGAGTCACTGCTGTTAAGCATCCCCCCCGCCCCGCCTTACTACGTGACTCGCTTCCCCATTTGTCCTTCATTTAATCAATTCTACCTGAGCAATTAGCCTTATTGGTTAACCATAGTTATGTCCCACCTTCCAGGTTCCCATTTTCCCCACCCTGACCCATCTAACCTCATGATTTTACTCTATAAAAGTCCCTAGAAATGACAGAGTCTTTGGTAACCCGCTTGGGACCCCTTCTGTCCCTCAGACAGAAGCTTTCTTTCTCTCAATAAATACATTCTGCTCTTACTCTCCGCTGTTCCTAAAATTCATTCTTCTATTTTAGAAAACATGAACTCACGCCAGACATATAGTAGGTTGGGAGTTTCATTCCCCCATATCATTTGGAGGTCTGAGATCGTTTTTCCTATATCATTACCGTCTCTGATTCATTTCATCTTCTATAGTGCATAACTCTGCTACTTCCAAACTTAATTTTGTTTTTCATCAAATACATTGGGTAGTTATTGTTGCAATTAAAACTCTTATTTTTGAATTAATTTAAATTAGGGAAGATTAAGATAAAAGAAAGTTAACAAAAAAGAAAGAGGTTTGTTGCTTCTATCTAATTTGCAGGGAAAATCCATAACATTCGAGGTCTATGTAAGAAATGATCATGTTTGGGGAGGACTGACATCATAAATTCATTTTTTAAATTAAAGAGCTGCTAAATAAACAGTTTTATTGTCCTGCTAACTTTGAGTGAGCCTTATCAAATCAGTTAGTTGGTTCCTGTTATCATTGCTCTATTTCTGATTTATTTGTAGAATTGTTTCCAAATAAGACTTTTCTCATCCCAAAGCTAAAACACTTCCTTTGGCTCTTGCATTTTCAATGATCTTTTTCTCAAGTTTTCTCTTCTTCTTTTGTTGACAATATATCTCTTACTATTGAACTTCACTGCCAATTCCCTAAGCCTGTTCTTCAAAATAAATCTTCTGACCTTCTTCTTCCTAAAGTCTAATGACCAAAACAGATGCCTCATCAGTCCTCCAAGTGATCTGATCTTTTCTGTCACTGACTGTATAAATTTACTTCTACCACAAGCAGATTTCAGTCATGTTCTGTGAATATATATCACAGAGCTTCCTTGTATAATGGTATCCAGTGTACTCGTCCTTTCCATTTTTTTCATAACTTTCTTCTCATTTTTTATAACAGGCTACACAGCACATTTCTTAAATGTTTCAAGGACTATAAAGGTAAACAAATTTATTTTATGGTCTAAGTCCATATTTCATAACCTTTTCTTGTAAACAAGTAGGTTGTTAGTGCAGAATGTAATCTTACAAATAAGGTAATCCAATAGTACATAATCAAGTTAAAACATAAAGGTTTTAGGTTTTAGTTAGAACTCATATATTCATAACTCTTATTCTATTTTCTTTCCAGTTCATAAGAGATCATTACAAAGTTATAATTTAGGGGCTAGTTAAAACTAGCAGATGGGCTTTGCTTGTCTCTAATATTAATCAATAAAAGAAGTTAGATCTTCCATCTGACAAGAATCACAAAGAATTTTATTTTCTGAAGGAATTTTCAAAGAAAATGTAAAAAAAGACAATATAGAAGAGAGGAAGATGGACTGTTATGATCATAAACTAGAAAAATAAATAGTATTACAAATCTGAGTTAGATAAATGAAACATAACAAAAGAGTATACACAGATAGAAAGAAGTGTCAAGAATTATGGAGTTACAGTCTGATTTAGCAGTATATACAAGGCTGATTTACTCTAAAATAAAAATTGCAATTTGCCGAAGTGTGTTTGTATTGTCTGAAGGTTGTTCAGCTCTGCCTGGTCAACTATGTTCCTTTAAGAAATAGCCATGTTGATATTGTGGAAGTTACTTTTAAAAATGCATTTTAGATAATTTACTATCCCAAGCTTTTCTGAAATTTCATTTAAATGAAAAGAGCTCATTCTGCTAGATGGTTATTTATTTTAGTTTATAAACATTGCATATGCGGTAATAAAATGAATAGGATGCGTACCTAAATAAAAAAAATTAGCTGAATTGTGCTTCAAATTATGATATTTTTGAATTGGTGACTGTGAACTACATAGACATTTCCTCGTTATGTATTACCTCTGGCCTATTGTTATATATAACATCTATATATTACAATATGTTACATATAATACATATGTTATATTATATATGCAACTGCTCTTACATTTAAAACATTCTCTTTCCCTTAATCATTTTAGTTTTAGAAGGGATTATGGCTCAATTCTACCTCTCAAATTATGACAAATCAGAATATGTAACAAGGATTAAACTAAATGTTTATTAAAAGAGTAAAGAAATCACTGAGGCAAAACTAATCATCATTTAGATTATCAGTAGCAGATGAGTAATAAATAAAGGATTGCACAAAAAGTTATGTTGATGCTGCATTTGGGTAGCCAAATGTTTTAGCTTTTACAAATGAAAAAATCCCTAAGCAGCTTATGGGAGAAAGTAATCATTCAAATTACAAACTTAAAAATTTCAAATTACATACTTCATCAAGTTTAGTCTATTTTAACTTATTGAGCAGATTTAGTATAACAGAATGAGATAATTACTTAGTGTTTCAAGGAAATGGAAAACAGTCTCCCTGTGCAAGCAATTTGTTTTCTGTATAATTGTCATAGCAGATAAGTTTGAGAATTGCTGAGAATGTGTTTCTAGAAGACAGTGAAAATGTTCTAAGATATGTTTAAGAATATGGATATTGCAGGTACTTTTTTTTCCTTAGGAATTTCCCTTATCAGGATAAGTTTTTAAGTACTTCTACTTTTTGGAAATTTTACTTTATGAAATACATTTGAAGAGGTTAGGAGAGATATAAGGAAATATTTTTACTCCCAATGAATTCCCTGAAGGAAGACAAATATTTGGCTCAATAAGTGATGTGCCTGTATTTGAAGTTAACGTCTAACAATTACATTGCATTGCATACGCTAATTCTTTATTAATTTCTAGAGGAATTTTAAAAACTTTGTCATGATTTAGTTTTCAGCGCTGGGGTCTGAACCCAGGACCTTCATCTTAACCTATAATCCCAATCCTTTTTATTTTTTTTTGAGGCACTTGCTAAGTGCCCAGGTGGGACTCAAATTTGCAATCCTCCTGCCTCTGCCTCCCATGTTCTTGGATTACAGGTGTGTACCAATATGACTGGTTAAATCTGTGGTAATTTTCATTCACATTCAACTATCTGAAAAACCCTCAAAAATGTGAAGAAATTATTCTGGAACTTTTTAAAAAATGCAGTGAAACAAGGCAAGATAAGTCAATATTACTGTGAAACTCAAAAAGTATTTATTTCTAAATGAATATTCCCCTCGGAATGCTTCTTCACCTTCTGCAAGTATTTTATTATACTTTAGGCCTCACAGCATACTCGCCTCGAGATTTGAAAAAGTCAGTGTTTAGGTTATTTTAAAATTTCAGTCTCATCCTCACTGGCAATTTTCGATGAGTTTTGGGAATCTAATAAAATTTGTTGGTAGCTCATTATGCTATAAAATACCTTAAAACATTATTGAGATTTTCCACGGCTATTGAAGGAAATTAAGAAATAATTATTTCCCAAACCTGACTTTGACATGTGTGACACATTGTCAGTCATCCTTATCTTTCAAAAACATTACAGTTTGAATTTGATTTGTATGAATAATATTAATAATCTTGTCCCAGCAAAAATCTGTCAGCAGGATAAACACTGCTATTGTACCAAATGTAAAATGTAGCTGTCTGGGAGGGGCAGCTGGTTCAGCTTTAAAAGATTAGTGTCACAAATTGTAGTGGGGACTGAATATGGAAGAGGACTTATTACTATTTTTAACTCTGACTCTATGAAATTAAATGAAAGTAAACCCATTCAAATCAAGGACACATTCTGAGCTCTGTAGCTGTGAGTTAGGTAAAATGTATCGCTGATTAATCTTGGCAAGGTACCACTTTTTATTATTTGAAATTTATATCATATTATGTCCCAATATAGTTTTCAAATTGCTTACCAAGGCCTTAAATCACTTTTTGCTCAAATAGTTCTTTACCTTACTGAGATAGAATTTGTTACTCAGATTTTGGTTGTAAGCGTGTCTTTGTTGGAGAGAATGAGAGGCAATCTTACTGTATCTTCCAGCAGTGTTATTCCTTAGTACAGTTTCATAAGGAAATACCACAGATCAGGGTAGAAAATCTAGATGTGATTTCTAATTTAACGCTCTCGTGTTTTACATAACATTTGTGGCACCAAACTTTTTAAAAGATATGGCTTTGAACATATTTTTTGCAATCTATTGCCAATATATCATCATATATATCGAAGAACATCATATAGAAGTTGCCAATATATGCAACATCTGAGAATTTAATAACTAATAATTCAATAATGTTAAAAAATATCTTCTACATCAGAATAGAAAATATAAAAGCAAAAAGAGGGACATTGGAAGTCTGTACAATCATACAGGATATGGATGAGTAAGCTTGTTTTACTATTCCAATCTTGCTATTGACCTCTTTGAGAAGCCTTTGACCTTCCAAAGAAACCTGAATTTCGTGTTGCTATTTAAATCATCTTTGACTCTTGTCAGTGTCCACCAATTTCCAGTTGTACAAGGAAAACATTATCTAAAACTGTTCCAGGGATATAAAAGTCATTTCATGAATATATTTAGTGTTATTAAATAAATTACTAGTGGGAGATTGTTTTCAAATAGTTTTGAAATTCTAATTCCCTTCTAGGCATAAAGTATAAAGGTGAACTATGACCATTCAAGATCCTTGATGTATCAGTCAGTGCCTACTAGAGAAACAGATTTAACACACTATATATGAATACAAAAGAATTTCAAGATTGATTTACAATGACTGCCCCCAAAATCAGATGTGGAAGACTACAAAACGTCTGTTTGTACACCGGAGATAGGAACAATCCAGTCAAAGGCCTGAAGGTCACTGTTGTGTACCATGTGCGTCCGTATCAGGAGGCTGAAGAGTCTGCACTGGAATCAGGAGAGGACATCCAAGAGGAAGGTGAAGACTGGAATTCCTCTGAAGAAAGAGAAAGAAGCCTTCCTTTTTCCTTTTCCTTTTATACCATTCTGGCAACAGTCCTCCTTTGGGGGGGGGGGGGTCTTCCACACCCAGAACCTATGCTAAGCCAATTTATTTGGCCCTTTCTTACTCAAATTAATACATCAGTTAACTATCACGCTTGACAATTTAGGCTGCTTAGTATTGATTGCATTAACATAAGCATTAAGTGCTTAATTGCTAGGGTATGTTGTTTAAAGTACTTTTAGCAAATCTATGTAACTGAAAATTTTCTACTGTTTTACCACTTTACCTATGCTCATGGATAGAGTAAATGATATGGTCAGAATGTGAAGCCAGGGGCACCTCTCACCAGTCCATGCTCTTAACAATTATCATAAGATTCCTTGCATAAATGGCCTTGTGGTAGGTATTTTATGTGTGTTACTTTATTTAATTTTCTCTCATTTTTGAGATGATTAGAGTAAAATTATCAATCTTACTTTATGAACTAAGATAAAGAAGGTGAGAAATGGCTAAAAATGCCAGGAAACTCTTTATGCTGAACCCCTCCCCAATCATATTGTTTTCTAGTTGGGGAACAATCTGACTGTGTTCTATCAGTCACTTTTTCTCCTAGTAAATATGGGAATTAGCCTCTTAGCCCCGTCAGGTAGGTTTAGGGAGGACCACAGAGCATCCACTACACTGTCTAAACCCATGCACCCCACAAAGTGAGCACAATTATTATTTTCATCCAGAAGTACTCCCTTATCTCAGGACGTAAGTCAAACACTCCTTGATATGCTTTCAGAACACTCTGACCTTCACGCTGTCACCTTTATTACAGTTGCTGTTTCATTTTATTTGTAAGTTAACTGCATTTACACTAGATCTCCTGATTTTTGAGCACTTACTTGGTCAGTGACTTTTTGGCCCATTAGATCCCAGAGACAAGTATACTACCCCATCCACAATAAAGGAGGCATGAGCACAGATGAACTAGAAATCTTTAATGGGAACTGAGAAAAAACCAATTGGGGTTGGTGTTATTCAAGACTAATACTGAAAATCAAGTAGAGGACAAGTACAGGGGAGCCTTAGTTCACAAACTCAATTCTTTCCAAGCTTCTTGTCGCAAACTGAAATGTATGAGAACTGAATCTAATACTTCATTCCTGCTTTTCTGACTTAACTGAAATGGAATAGGGCTAGAATGAAGACATTTGTGATAAGGAATTTAGGAGTAGGGTCTTTAGAGTCCTATCTTTTGCCTCTGTAAATTTGATTTGGGAAATGGATCCCAGTATGGATCCAGTGAAGCAGAAGATGCATGCAGGGTGTGCTAGTCGAGCTGACTTCTTTCAAGTACCCCCACATATAGACTTTAGGGTTGACAAGAGTTCCACCCAAAAGTCACCTATCAGCTCTTAGCACCTTCTGGAAATGGCATCTCACATTGCTTGCATTTATGAGTAAATTCTAATCATGAGGTAACCCCAGAAAGTCATTCGTGTTTTAAGATTCAAAATAAAAGAATTATGAATTTCCCCAAATTCCACAGATAGTACTGAGATTCTCAACTCCAGATTATCAGGAACAAAAGTACAGGACAATTCCTCTAGTGGCAAATTCAGGCTGTGCCCACTTTCTTACCCTGAGAACCTCTTTTAGAGTTAAAAAGTTGTAATTTAAGTACAATTATGCATTAATACAATGTAATAAAATGTAATGTCCCATAGATGGCTATTCATTTGAATTATTTTCCTTTGTTTTTGGGTAGAGTGCCATGTGTCCATGATCCATTAATTAAGACTGAATTAACCTATTATTTGAGGGAACTATTGCAATAGTTGTACTATAAGGGAAACTTCATCATTCTACCTCTCCGGACAGCAGTGCAATCCTGTGTAGGCAGAGCAGATGTGTGTGTCTGGCATAGGATGGATTCTGATGACCCATGTTTTCATAGAGCAGATTTAAATTATCTGGATCAGAAAACACAGAGCCTTAATCAACTATAGAAAGTACTTAATTTAAAACAGTGCCTTTTTTCTGAATCAGTGTTTTTGGACCTAATACTACATTTTTTAAGACAAATGTTTTATAATAGTTATGCAGTTCTGAAATAAAATCCATACATAGTTTCATTGGCCAGTATGTGTGAATCTCATTGATCTTAAGTGTCCCCCAAAGACCATGTCTGAAGTTTCACTTGTACCACACCCTGTGACTGTATAGGATATGGTGGAAGCTTCAGTAATTACAGCTTAATAGAAGGAAGGTATATCCTTTAGATGTGACCTTAAAGGTAACGTGAGGCATCTCTTTTCCCTCTTTTAGCACCATCAGTTTTACTCTACCACATTCCATGATGTTTTGCCTTATCTTGGGCTACAGAACAACTGAGTTTCCTGACCATGGACTTAAACTTTGAGGCCAAATGATCCTTTCTTTCCTATAAATTATTCATTTGGAGTATTTTGGTAAAGTAGTGGAAAGTTTATTAACACTGACTAAACAAAAAACTCTTTACTCTAAAAGAAATATAGATGAGAATAATCTTTCATAAAATGATGCATTAGTAATATGCAAAAATGTTTAGTAATGACTGCAGTGATTGTGAGTATATGGCATTTGTATGAAGAAATACCATGAACATATGCATTCATAGATGCATACGTTTGTTGATGGCTTGAATGCTATTTGTAACACTGCTGTTAGTCATATTTCAATACAAACGCTTGAAAATAGACCTGATGAACTCTTCGTAAAATTTAAAATGAAACACTAATCTTTTTGTTTACATGGTATTGCATTATGAAAACTTCAACCAATATTAAAATCTGACCCAGATCCGTGGAATTTGATTTCTAGACTAAATTAAATTTGAAAAATTTTTTACGCAAATTTCTAATAGAAAATTTTAAAATTCCATAACACTTTCTCTGAATTTTCAGGACATCTGAGATTTCAGGTTCTTAGCACCTAAGTAGCAAAGCATTCCACTTTGTGTACAACCTGAAATACCTTCACAGATTTATATACCAGTTCTAGAGAATAGTGGTTGAGAATCATTCTTTTAGAAGCTTTGAGACTTAATAGTGTAAGGCACAAACCCAAATTGTTAAGTGAGGACATCTTTCTACCTATCCTTTCAACCAATAGTCTTTAGATGGACTGATGTGCCAGATGAATGTGTGATGTGCATAACAATGATCTCCTATTGGTAAATTTTCAACTGTAAATAGTAGATATTATTATAATTCATAATAGCAACATTACATTTAAAATCATGTGACTAACTTTTATATCACATATTTCATTAACTTTGGAGTGATCAAAAATATCAGTTATCATGTGGAAGACCATGAAATTTCTTGAAAGCATCCTTCACAATAAAAATAATGCTGAGGTACAAGTAATAATTATAAGGAATAGTTGATTTTTTTCAACAGAACTATAACAATATATAAGAATAACAATATGTAACTGAGCAACAGAATGAAGGGTAAGGCATGAAGGTGCAATCTCTGTGTGCAGCAGGAGTGCAAGCCACGTCAAGCAGTTAAAAAGTGAGCTGGGAAGCTGACCAGGTGTTGCGGATTCCTAAAGGCTGTCAGAAAGGCTATTATTTATCAGTGATTGAGTTTATCAATGGTAGTAAGATATAGAGGGCAAATTATCTTTCTCTCCTTTGTTTTATCTAGTTCTTCTTATAGCTTTATGGATGCAAATAAAAATGCTTCTGTAAATAACATTATCAGTTCTAATATAATTAATGTTTTCACTATCAAATGTATAATCCAATTAGGTGATTATTGTATTAAAAGGCCATAACTTGATTAACAGAAGTATTACTTATTAGCTGTTTGTATACTCTATAGTAAATATTAAGCTTCAGATTATTCAGTTGTGAGAAGTGTGAAATGTCAATTTTACATAAAAGAAAACTAGAAACTCAAAGAGGCTCTGTTTTACTCAAGGTCACATTTAAATAATCTAGCAATTTTATTGATTTTAACACTAGGTCAGAGCAGTTTGATTTTTGGGCAGCTTTAAACAATGAAAGGAGATGGGAAGGAGGAGAAAGGAAGGAAAAAAGAAAAAGCATTAAGATATATTACATAAATGTGCAAACCCCCCACTATGAAGTAAACATTATGTACTGCAAAAATCTACTAATGAAAGTTTTAAAATTTTGAAATATTAAAAAAAAATTCCCCAATGAATGGGGAGTTCAAATAGGTCTCATCCATGAAAGATGCCTCCCTCAATTGATGCTGTTTTAGAAGATGATCAAATTTTTAGATTGCCAAGATCCTCCTGGTTCTTTCTTCTACTTTTAAGGCACACCACAAATGAGAAGGTAGAATACATTGTTGGGGACCACAAATTATACACTGAGTCCAGAAGGTGTCCAAGGCCATCTTTATCCTGCCCTGTAAGATGGAAGGCAGAAATTAGCTGCTGTTATTCGGTCACAATTTAAGCCTTATGTCTGGTGATGCTGTGCTGTTCACGGGACAAGGTAAGACCTGCCGAGGATGACAGAAGTCTTTAAAACAATGTAGTAACAGTAGTAAAAATTTCACTTGTGTAAAAGCAGTTTCCTTATCTCATCCTTGCAAGCATGCTTTGTTCTTTTTTCCAGCCCGTGGCAATCACTACTGTGTTTCAGGAAATGTGCAGCACCCGTTCTGAAAATGTGTGCATATGCTAATAAACAGTGAGTCAGATGAAGAGGTCTCTCTTTGTCCATTCTGTGACATGGATCTCATAGCCCTGCTTTACACATTACTAAATTGCCTCTGTCTTGTTTCATCCTTCATCGTATCCCTCACACAGGAAGGTGGGGATCTTGGCCAGGTCCCTAGCAGAACGTGACGCACATGCATATTACAGCTTAGACATTTGTGGTCATAATTTTGAACTTGGATTGTATAATAAAAAAAAAGCAGAAGTTGATTTGTTGCAAAATTATCTTATATCAAACTAAATAAATGAATTCTGTATCACCACATGATCATTTAATTTTTTTAGAAATAGTTTTAAAGGTAATTTCCATAAATTAATGCCAGTTGAGTCAACCTGAAAATGAAATGAGTTATAGGCTGACTATATAAATATGCTGAATGAGAATCCTGCTGAAGCAATGTTTTAGACTTTATTTCTGAAAAAAGCAATTGAAAATAGTTAATCTAATTTTTAGTTCTCTCAGCTTCCTACACTGATAAACAGAAGCACTTTCACAGAAAAAAATCATGCCACAGAAACATTAATACACCATGCTGGAGTCTTTCAAATATTTTTAGATGTTTGATTCAGTATACAAATAAAGATGTGAGGGGTTGGGTCAGAGTTGAGAATGAAGTAATTTTTTTTCCCCAAAATCCTGCACCAAAGCAATTACTTGAGTAATGAACTGGAGCATATGTGTCAAGATTTGAAATTACTTTCTAAAGTCTTGAAATTACATTGTTTTTGTGAATATTCGATTTAAACTAATATCTATATGACATTCTTTTTTTCACTTCAACTTTAGAGAATTTTTTGTGAATGTTTTGAACTGTTTTTTTTCTCAGAGAGTTTCATTTTCTTCTTCGACCAGTTTATACAAATAGAATGTTATTTAGCACCCAATATTTTAAAGTTGCATTTATGTTTTATAACTTGGAAGACCATTAGTTTGAATAGTACCAAGTAGAAATAGTTATGGAATATTATTGTCAAAAACCTAACAACAGAACAGAATATGCAATTCTCCTCACACTGGTTTTCACCAATTTTAAATCAAGATTATTATTTGTTCTCCTGATTTTTCTTCTGTCACTATTTGTGTGATTTACATCTCCATATTTCCAGGTAATCTTAGACTTTTCTAATTTCTCTTTGGCTTTTATATGCTCACTCTTCATAGCCTGTGGTTTCTTTTTTTCTAATGACTGCCCAGCCAATTTCTCTTCATTCCTGATTATGCTAACTGAGATTAAGTTAGCTTCACCAATTCTGCCCGTCCTTCCAAATTAATTTCACTGGGCCATGATATTTTTTTGTGCAAAATACAATGTCTAATAGTGAACTGAGTAAGTTCTAAAGAAATTAGATATTATTGTCCAATTTATTTTAAAGCTCCTCATTTCTTGCCTCGTTGTTCTTCAAGTGTAGTATTTTGTTCTGACTCCTAGAGCTTTTCTATTCCTGTGATTTAATTCACACTCTTCAGCCTACCTAGAACATCATGTGGCTTTCTGTCTTCAAACCTAAATTCATTCATCATTAAATCTCATCTACAATGCCAAGATGTCTTCATTATACTAATCAGATGTGAGTCTTCATTTTATAAGGCAAATAACTATTTTATTTTCATTGTCTCTTTTGTGTGTTTGACTCTATAAATATTAATTTTTTTCCTAAAGATTTTGGCTATTTAGTGGCAGAACACAGAAGTTAGTTATCCTGAGTCCTAGACCACCACATATATTTGCACTCAAGAAGTAAATTAAAATTTACTGTCTTGATTATTTGAACATTTACTACCTAGATAAACACAGGACTGGTTGTCTTGTGCCTTTGAGAAAAGTCAAATAAACATTGCATGAGAAAGAGATCTTCCCAGCAGTGGAGTTCCAGCTGGGGTGCCCATCAGAAAGTGCTGAGGCAGGCTTCAACACAGTAACTTGCCAGGGAGCTTTGCATTCTCCTATAAAATCAAACCCATCAAGGCCAAAATCAGTTGCATCTTCTGCATTTTATGAGATCTTCAGAGGCACAGACTATTAACAGAAATATCTGAGATCAAATCATGCAAAATTTTAAGAAATATCTTACAAGAGCAGTTCTTTGAGTCGAAGCAGGTAATGTTTTAATTTTATGCCCATTAATGAATTTCATAGCTGTATACTGCTTAAAATGGGGAAAGTAAACTTTTCATGAGTATTCTCCATCAAGCTATGGAGAAGTATAAAGCTCTGACTGGGATAATTTGATGTGCAACTTTCGGCTTCTTCAAGCTGCTAGGCAGCATGAGGCAGTGATGACTAAAGCATGCTCTGTACTCCATTGCCCGACTCTGTGTGTGTTTTCATCATTCACACAGCAGTGGGTGTATGAATGACTGCCTTGAGGACTTCCCTGCGTGCTTATATTCTGTTAAGGTGAAAAAGCTTCCAGGAAGAAAAATTTCTACTTTCCTATCCCAGAGTAAAGTGAAATAAAAATTAATCTGTGTGTACATGTATACATGTATACACTCACAACAAAATTTTATCTGAGAAACAGCATTGGAGGTTTTGTAGTTGTCCAAATTTACATGCATAGTTGTCAAGGTGTAATGTTTTTAAGAATTATTTTGAATCATGAATATGAAAACAAGTGAGTTTAGGAATTTGGGCTTTTTTTCCCCTTGAATTGTATTAGGCTTTAAAAAGTATGTGATATAGGTCTTACTTATTAATGCTACAGCTTGAATTCCAGATTAATAATCCATTTTTTTGTAGTTTTACAGAATTAAGTATGTTAGTGACTTCATCATTGCTCTAGCTTGATATTTATTTCACCCTTTTCCCATGTCATATGCAAATATAAGTCTCTTTGCCAATATCTTTCCACCATTCTTTCATCTGAAAGCTGATGCAAAGAAGTCATTAAAATTGATAGCAATATCCACCACTCCAGTGAATAAATTACACTTTCCATTTCATGGAGGTCCCGTTATCTCTGGCCTTGACCCCTTCTTTCTTCTTGTCTTGAAAGAAGCCTGATTTATCTCAAACTCTTGTGCAATCTTCCTTTCATTTTCCACCCTTAATTTTCCTAGCATAGTTTTTATACTTTTAACTTCATTCTATCATGTCAGTATTTCCCTCTACCTCATGTTTTACACTATATAATTTCTTTTTTCTTAGCTTTGATTAGTTTTGGACTGTTCTTCTTTTCTATGTTGACTTTTTATTCTAACTAAAGCCATATTTATTTGTAAATAATATGCAAAGTCTTTGAACATAATTTAATTTATCTTCCAGCATATTTCAGTCCCTCTTTCCTCTAACTTTCTGCCTTTTATTTTTCATATGGTCATCATATATTTTTCTTCTCAAAATTTACTTTACTTTCTATTAACAACTGTATGTTTTTGTTTTTCACATTCCATTGGTTGATCTGATAGACTTCACCACCAAACCCAATTTTATTATTATGATTTCCCTGTAATATTTTTTATCTGTAATAAAATCTCCAGTTACCTAAAATTACTTTTGTAATTACCAAGAAAGCACATTTTCTTGCTCTTTGAAAAGTCTTATAAGAAAGCATTGTAAGCTGAAAAGTGATAAGTATAGGAAAAACCATGTTGGTGGAATCTTTGTTAGAACTTTCAGCTTTGAACTTCATACACAGAAAACCATTAAATGCTGGGATAATAGAACCAGTTGCATTGTATCTTCTTTGTTTGGCTATCTCTGTGGTTTATCAGTCCCCATAGAATGCAGAACTCAAGGGGGTCTTGAGAGGTCATTTAATCTATTGCTCTGTGGCCTGAAAGTTCTAAGGCCTCATATGCTCTACAAGATACCTTTTCACTTTAGTTCTTACCAGTTTAAATGGTGTTTGCAATTCTTGGTAAATATTTGGGAAGGCTGCAAATGTCATAAGAAAGAAAAAATAGGTATAGACAGAAATTATAGAAATGTCATTTGCTGAAAACTTTGAACAAAAGGTTATTAGAACAATGAGAGCATTTAGCAAATGGAAAATATAGGTTGTTGGTTTATCGTAGAATTTTTAAGATAATCAACATAATGGATTTTAGTGTTTGGGCTTATTGTTTCATAATGATAAATATTCTCAAAAACTGATTATATGGACTTTAATGTTACATAAGCAGCAATGAGTCAAATATATTGGGGATAAGATACCCATTTTCTATGCAGTGCTGCCAGCTATTTCAGTGATGACCTACTGTCACCATCAGATTAATATTCTCAGAGGAAACAGGAATGATATTAGAAGTTATTGTAAGAATGTAAATACCCAGTCATTGTACATTCAAATAAATGATGTTAATTTTTAACAATATTTCTGACTCTGTCTCTGTCTCATTAGTAAGTGTAATGTGTTTCCATGGCCAATTCTGCAATATATAGCAGAAGGATATGGATCAGTGAGAAGAGTTCCATTTCATTGTTATTACAAAAGAAAATTTGTCAAACTCTGAGCTCTATATATTAGCTCTAATTTTAGGAAAACAGTGATTCTTTAGGCTAGGGATCCATTGGCTATAATGGAAACAAAAATTAAAGAAAAATCCAGATGCAATAATAATGGTTATTTCTTTCAACTAATATACAAAATAGGACTTATATTATTCTTCTTTTTCCCTTAGAAGGTTTAAAACTACAGAATTTCTCTTAAAGAAATTATTACTTCAACAATGATTAAAAAATTCACATAAAATATGGAAAAATTTTGGAATGAAAAAATACATACTAGGACATTTGCGTGTGTGCTAAATTCCTGTGAAAGAATTATTCATTTAGTGAAGAACGAATTATCAAAATTAAAGAGATTGCCCATAAATAATCTGTAGTTAAGGGTGATTAACAAGTAGCAATTAACAAAAATCTGGGGAAAGCTGTAAGTCTTCATGCAGAGGCAATTTCATCAGAGAAACAATTTAGACATTGAATGTATATTTGATATTCATGATATCATTCTTTGTCTTGAACCTTTAATATTATTTAGTATCAGAATGTTTATAACAAAATATTTAATTTATGATGTATTTCAAATTAAAATAGAACCAATATAATCCAACATACAAAGAAAAGAGGGGAAAATGCTGTAGCAACTTGGAATAGAATCTGGATTTTTATATATCACAGAGCTATCAATGAAACAAAACAAAGTGTCTTCCAGCATTAATACTCAGAGAAATTAAGATTAACAAAATAGATAATTGGTATTTAGCAAGGTAACATATACCAACTTTGTTACCAAGCACTGTGCCCACAAATATATCACCTTTTTTATTAACCAAAGTTATTCCATTTGCTTCTCACCATTACCAGTAGTTTAGACGCTGTTGCTTTTTCATTATGTAACTGTGGGAATCTCTCTTCAATTCTTTGATTTCTCAATTTGTCTGTATCATCAGATAATGATGTTTACCTTGAAGAACTGTCACGAGAATCAACTAGGATAATGTATATATATAGTTTACACAGAACAGTAACTGACACATACTAAATAAATGATAAATTTTAAATCTCCACTAAATTTTCATTATCATTTCTACCCAAAACTATTGCATTCTTTCCTTGCTAGATAATATTGTCAAGTCTTCTCAATACCATTCTATGTGGAATTGCCAAGTTATTATTTTCAAACACTAGTTGCATCACAGTCCTGATCCAAAGTATTTTCTCATTGAATTCAAATTTAGCATTTATGCCTTATATTTCTCCATATTGTTTACTCTTTTAATGTTTCCACACAGTCCATGAATATCACTGCTTCTTGTTGCAGAATACACATCATACTTTCTCTCCCCACTTGCATGCTTTTGTTTACACTGCTTACTCTATTGTCCTATGTAAGGTCCTGGAGTCTATGATGGCATTTGCCCTGTGCTCTCAGACTGATTTCCTGATTTTCCTCTCTTTTATATGGAGTTAAAGAGAACTACGTCATCTAGGATCCCTAAACAAGTGATTTCTGGATAATATTAACCAAAGGGAGGCACCAACAAAAAATTGAAAGGTGGGAAGAGCTGATGAGTTCTACTCTTTTTTACATAAGTATGAGATAAATTGATTGAGTGCTTGAATGTATATAAATAAAAAGATGTTTACTTTTCATATAAAACCCCTGTCTTTATCATTTATACTCTGAACTTGTCTTATTAACTAGAATCTTAAAGTATTTTAGTTGTAAGCATGTATTTGATGGATTATTGAGAAACTTTCGTATAGCAAATGTCATTTTCTAGATACATGTAGAAGATCTTATTCCAAGAAACTATTCTATGACTCAGCGGATGTGTGCCAGGTTAATATGGATGAACTGAGGGCAAAGCAATCCCCAAAGTCCTGAGGGAGACAAGTAATAGAAAGGGTAAAGGATTTGCTGGATAAACAGTAAAGTTGGAAGATTAGAATAAAGAATCAGAAGGAACTTTCCAATTACTGAGGATTTTCTTCTCCTGCTCTAAGTCTGTACAAGGTACTAAAATATTTTGAAATTGCTTTTCACCAATGGAGGCCAACAATTTGGGGATCACGGATGTGTATGTGTTACACGCAACTGAGTTAGATGGAAATACAGGCCGTCAGACAGGGCTGGACTCTCAAAGGAGCCAGTGCAGAAGGTCAGATACCTTGCAACTGTGGGGGAGACAGACACCTTCACTGTGGGCCAGACTTCAAGACAAAAGAATAATCAAATGCACCCACATACTTCCTAAGGATAAGCATCAGAAATTGATATTCTAAACAGTTCTCTGTCACCCTGAGGAAGCCAGGAGTCACCATCCCAAACTCCTACAGGAAAAATCACTATTCTTTAAGCATGCCAGCTTGTTATGTGACTTACTTTCCCATTTGTTCTCAATTTAATCTATTTTACCTGAGCAATTAATCTTATTGGTTGACCATAGTTCTGTCCCACCTTATGCCCACCCATTTTGGACCCGCTTCACCTCATGGTTTTGCTCTATAAAATTCCTAGAAAAAACAGGAACTTTGGCAACCCACTTGGAACCCCTTCTGTCTCTCTCTCAGACAGAAGCTTCTTTCTCTCAATAAATATATTCTGCTCTTAACTGCTATTGTTCCTAAAATTCATTCTTTGATTTTAGAGAACCCGAACTTGTACCAGACATCTGGTAGGCTGGGAGTTTCATTTCCCTATAGCCCATGTGTCTTTTTCTAATATGGAAGCTCATGACAAGGAGATGCCTTTCAATTGTTTTACTCATGATTAATCTGGCAACACCTAGTCAGACTCCAAATGATTTGTGTATTGTTTCTGCCAGAACCCAGTTACAATGAACTACCAGGGATTCACAGAACACCTGAAAGCACATTTCTCTTCTGTATTTCAAGTACAAGACTTTTTTTTTTTTTTTTTTTTTTTTTTTTTTTTTTTTTTTTTTTTTTTTTTTTTTTTTTTTTTTTTTTTTTTTTTTTTTTTTTTTTTTTTTTTTTTTTGGTTTTGGTTTTGGTTTTGGTACCAGGGATCAAACTCACAACTCAGAATCTCACATCTGCCAGGCAGGCACTTAAACCACTGAGCTAAATCCCCAGCCCATCAAGTACAAGACTTCTGTTCTCTGGCTGTGTAAAGATCCAACTTCAAGAGCACGGTCTGCAGAAGAGAAAACATGATTCCATTTTCTCCTAGGAAATACCTTCTGCTTTAAGAACCTGGGAACCTAGGAAACTACATTTTGCTTTGTTGAAAAGGGTAAACACAAACTCTCCTAATACCAAGGACATTATGGTTCAACCATTATATATATCTGACCATTGTATGTATGCTTCCAGAATACATTTGGGTCAAATAAATTAAGAGAAGAAAGAATGCAATGCATGTCAAAGATTGTTGTGATATGAGTAATCTAATTTTCTGAAAGATTTTTTTTTTAATCTGTGGATTTGATATAGTAGCTAGAATGGAAAGGAATAAAAGATAAAATCTTTTCTTAAAAAAATGTGACCAACTCATCAGGTATATGCTTAAAGAGAAATTTTTCCATGTGGTCATTCAGCGAAGTCTCTGTAACTTTTAACTACCCACTAAAGGGAACATTTTGGAGTATTGAAGTAAATATATATTTAACTATTTGATTTAAAAAACACAAGTTATTTGGTGAGATAGTCTTAAATATGATCTCTCAGCAAACACAGTCTTACTTATCTAAAATATAGAGGCAGCTAAGCAACTTAGAAAATTTTCATTCATCTTGAAAAATACACAGAATTTGAAGTTTGATTTTGTTTTTCTTTGTAGCTATTACCTCTATTTTGGGGGTTAATTTGAATTCTTGGGTGGGTGGGGGGTCTGCTAAAGAATAAACTATGGCTTCATGCAAGCTAGACAGGAACTTTACCAAGGAGCTATATTCACGGTCCTTAGATTCTGTATATGATTGAACCAGGTTATGTGAATCCATGGAAATAGTTTTTCTGTTTGTTTGTTTTGTAGTTTTACTACATCTGTTATTTTGTTAATGGGTGTCAACAAAAGATAAGGGTAAATGAAAGTAAGAGTATTAGACATAAGGATTGGCACATATAATGCATAAAAGAACAGAGAAATAAACAAACACTAAAAGAAAGGTGCTATGAAAGTAGAGCAAAAGAAACATTTATTTCTGATTAACTCATTGGAATGATCCAATTAAAATCACATTTAAACAAGGGAGAAAAGTATGGACATTTTTTAGCTAATTTGAAAATCATACGAAGTGTAAGTAGATTAGGTCAAGGAAAAAAACACAAGCAAAGTCACAGAAGAACTGAAAAAGAGAATGAAGAAGGTATTTGGAAGTCTGCACGGAGTGTAGACTGAAGTTTATAATTCTTGGTGGAATCAATCTAATGATACATATGGGAAGATAATTGGGAACACTGATGACAAGATTACAACATGGAATCCTCAGAATTCTAGTTTGGTAATGACAGAGCTTTCAAAACATTGAACAAGAAACTTCCACTTTGGCAAGGAGAACTTTGAAGGTCTTGAAAGGTGTACTACAGGCTTGAGAGGGAATCAATTTAGATATGGATCAAGACAATAAGTATTTGGATACGTTCAATGGTAGTGATGATGGAAAGTATGGATGAACACAAAAATGCATTCTAAAAAGGGTCTTATGTAGACAGAGAAAACATTCAAACTTTCCGAAATTCATAACCATAAAAACAGTGGCAGTGCAATGGACACATACAATGTAATTAACGAAACAAATTTTTACGGAAAAGCAAGTAGTTGGAGATATTGAATTAGAAAATAAGACATTTTAAAAGTTGTTTTCTGACATTTTGTCTACCTGACACAATTTCTCAAAGAGAAATTAGCCTATAGTACTAAACCCCAGCAGTGTCTCTGAGACTCAGTCTCAAATTTTAAATTACCTATTTGCTGTCCTCCAGAAATATTTTTAAAATATGTCAAACTTAACTTGTCTTAAATTGATGTCATCATTTATATTCCTTCATCTAACTCTGCTCTGAATCCTTGAAGACATGATGATTCCAATGAATGCCACTGCTATGAGCCCAGATATGAATAATTTAAATCACAGGAACATAGAACACACATATGCAGATTTGTAAGTCATCCTAGAATCCACTCCCTTAGTTTAGATTATAATCCTTTCCTTTAAGGAACACCGAAAAAAAATTCTGTTAGAAGGTCTTGCCTCAAAATTGTCTACCCAATCCACTTGTCATGAAATGTTCTGAGTGACATATAAATATAAATATGACCATTTATATGTCTGATTATATGTAAAATTTAATCAGATTATAGTCTTTTCACTCAACTATCCATTATTCTCTGTTTACATTAAATTACCTGTAAGAAGATACAGCCTGTACTGCTGCCTTTCATGATGACTATTTTCTGAGGTAATATTCCTTAAATGCTTTTGAATGAAAACATTTATTTTTAGGAAGATTTATTATGAAGTAGGAGTTGAGACTATGGCAGTAGGGAAAAATCTTGAGTATGAAAGAAAAACAATATAAGTAATAAAAACTTCAAAGAAGAAGATAAAAAGGAAATGAAGTTTTGAAACATATTAAGAATTGAATAATCATAAAAGAACTGTAGGAAGATAACACTGAGGGGGAGAACATTTTAAGAAGTAAGACTTACCTATCCATCGTGGGGGCATTAAAATGATTTCATTCTCTCCTTGAAATATTTTCCCTTCTTCTTTTATTTTTGGCTTGTCATTTTCTTTCCTTTCTCTTTCAAACCTAGGCATATGGCCATGTTCATAGGGCTCTTCCATACCTGTTTCTCTTTCTGTTTCTATAGAATCTCTCTAGGAATACATTTCTATTTCTGGGATACAAACTATTGCTTATGCACAGTATTTCCAAATCTGCATTTCCATTCCTATCAATTATTACATTGTAATCCCTGTAGTTAATCTCCCACTGGCTATTTCTGTGAGAATGGACAATGCTAAATTTTCAAAATGAAGACAGCCTTCAAATCACTGTCTTTCTCCTATATACTACCAATTTTGTTTAAATATAATCTCTTATTTGATGAATTTCAGATTGTGCTTCACCTTGATTTCCTTCTTTCTTATACCACAATTTATGCGAGTCCTCAAATTTCATCAAAGCTGATTTCTAAACATGTCTTACATTTTCTCCCCTACTATCTCCACTTTCACTGTTTATTTAGTTCTTCATCATGTTTTGCATGGATTATTCAACAGGCTTGGTACAAATGTGTTTACCAACTCTCTCCCAAATGAAAATAACCTTCATATGATTGTCAGAATTAGTTTTCTAATGTATAATGTGGAAAATTCATCTGTTTAAAAAATCATAAAAATATCAGTGAGGTAGATAATTCACGCATAGCAAAACAAATGTTCTCAGTTATATGTAGAAGCTAAAAGAGTTGATTTCATAGAAGTAGAATAAGATCAGGTACACACAAGCTTAAATATTTCATCGTTTCTCTTGTATGAGAAACCTAAGATGTAAATAAAGAGCAAAATAAACAAAAGATAGTATGCATGTTGACAGATACTTTTCAAAGGGGAAGCAAATCAAGAAAGGGAAAGATGGGAAGAAGGGAAGGGAAATGAGCTGAAAAAAGGAATCACAATGTGTGATGTACATGTACCAACTCACCACAAGGAGTGTAAACCCTATGAATGATAAACGTGTTAGCAGTGTTTACCAGAAACTGAAAAGTGGAAAATGAGAAAGAAAGAGAAAGGATGATAATAGTAACACGTGGACAGTTGTTAAGGAGGAATAATTTCTCCTGTTCTGTAGCACAGTAGAATAACTATGGTTGACAATCATGCATATCAAACATCTGAGAGAGGAATTTTATGTTCCCAGAACAAATAAATGATTCGCATTTGAGGTAATGAGCATGCAATTACCCTGAACTGATCGTTTTACCTTGTATGCCTTGAGGTCCTAAAAATATGTATAGTTATGACAATTTACAAGATAAATATATAACAAAAAATTAACTACCTAATGATCATAGAATTTTCAGCCTGTTAATATCTCATAACAGACTGCTAAACTATGACTAGAACTCTCCTTTTCCAATAACGTCTTCTCTAAATACTTTTCCACATCACAAAAACAAATCGAAAAATCTCAAGTTTTCTTATCCAACATGCCCTGCTACTGAATATTGCTACTCATTTGAAGAATTTGTATCCTTATATAAGGTTTTCTTTTTTTTTTCTTCCTGTGCTCTAGTTGTTCTTTTGGGAGAATATTTGCTGATCAGTATTGCATTGTTTTATAAACCCCTTTCATAGACACTTTTTTTCAGAATTAAAATGTTAAATCTAACTTTGCAAATAGAAGAGACTTTAGTTTGCAGTTACGAGTTATGTATTTTTGCCCTTATATCTTCGACAACCATTAAATTGTGATTGTAATAAAGGAACATTATCCGTAGCTATACTTTCTTCTCTCTGAATTATTTTACTCATATAATGTGAATCTCTAACTTCATTAGTTTTTCAATGAATGTTTTCTCTGGTTTCACTGATAATATTAAAACTTAGCTTTGAATATAATACATATTTTGTACCATAATGTATTACTCAAAGCTACTATGTATTCACAATACACATTATTTCTAGCATTTCTTCATTATAAAGAAAACAGGAAGCTGGTTTTGTTAATTTTGTTTTGCCTTGCTAAGAAAATAAAAGAATAACCTCTGCCTTTATATCAAGATGGCACCAGTACTTCATTTTTCTATATGAGAGTTTCAGTACGTATTTAACAGTAAGCAAATAATCAAGCTATGGTACACATTAAACAGTAAGCAAATATTTAAGAACCTCATCTTACAGAGAGAAATGCACTCCACAGACGACAGTCCCTGCTCAAATGACTTCCAAACACAGTGCTTCAAACTGTGGCCTGAGTTCCCAGAAAGAAAAAAAATTCTGTGTGACACAGAAAGGGAACCAAATGAGACACCATCACAGTAAGCATCACAATTGTAAAGTCAGGGTGAATAAGACAAAATGAAAAAGCTATTCATTGAAGCGGGCTCCACATGGGACAAATGATTCTTATTCTTGAAGTAGATTTAACTGTCCCCAAACAGCAATCTCACTCTGGTACAGGAAATGAAAATAAAAGCAAGCAAGCAGTCAGTCAGAAACAGTCACCACCCTCTTGGTAGAGCCACTTGAGGATGGGGAGAATGTGCAGCTCTGTAGGATCCATGCAATTATAAAAACATCTGAATGGGAATACTCGAAAATGGTCTTTAACTCTAGTGGGCTGTTGAAATGACTTTTTTGAACTCTTCTCATTTTTCTTAGGGTTTTTTTTTTGTG
>RJWM01000396.1:58622-225751 GCA_004363535.1 Dasyprocta punctata | reverse complement strand
GCTTTTAATATTTTGTTTTTGTGTTGAATTTCTGGAATCTTGATTATTATATGTCTGGGTGTAGGCCTATTATGGTCAAGTTTAGCTGGAGTTCTATATGCTTCAGTTATCTGAAAGTCTCTTCCTGTTCCCATACTTGGAAAATTTTCTGTAATTATTTCTGTAAATATGCTTTTAATTTGATTTGTTTTGACCCCTGCCTTTTCACTCACACCTTTTATTCGTAAGTTATGTTTCCTTGGGTTGTCTTGCAGCCGTTGCACTGTCACTTCCAGATTTCTTATTATTTTTAATAAGTCTTGTCTCTCTCTCTCCCACACTGTGATTTTCTCTTCGAGATATGAAAGACTATCTTTAGTCTCTTTCAGGTGGTTCTGCCAACTTTTATTGAAGTCTTTGAGTTCCTGGTATTCTCTCTGAATCTGATTGATGCATTCTAAGTTTTTATTTTTCTCATTCTCAATCTCCTTTGATTTTCCGTCCTCCACCTTTCCGGCTATGTCTCCTTTAGAGGTGCTTAGCAATTCCCCGATTATGAGTTTCATTTTGATTCTCAGTTGGGTTAACAGTGCTGCTTTAATTTCTTTCATAGCTTCATGGAGTTGTCTCCCCACTTCGGTTGTCATCTCCTCTGAGAGTTTAATTTTTGGACTCCCAACCTTGTCTGCCTTTACATCAATCGGGTTTGTGCTGCTTGTATCGGAGTCCAGAGAACACCCTCTACCTTTCCTTCTTGGCATTTTCCTGGGCTCTGCTGTGTTTCCCCAGCCCGCCTCGGCTCCGCGGATGTCTGGTGAAGTGCGCGTGGATAGGGCCATCCGCCTAATTTCCTCTATCACCCCCAGGGCTCCCGTGCAGATTCCGCCAGGACCCTCCAGGGCCTGGTGTGGGCAAGGAACCGTGCCTAATTAGGTGCAGTTCCAGTCTCAAGATGGAAGCCTGTTCCTCGCTCTCCCTGGGGAGTGGGGGGTGCGGGGCTGGGGACTGCCGAGTTTACTCACTCACCAGCTGGCGACCACCTCTTTCCACGATCGATAGCTGTCTCCGTGGTTTCCACCTTAGCCACAGAAGTTCAATCGCGCATCTCAAACACTTTAATCGCACCTTCTCAGTTTGAGTCCGTGTTGGTTGGATTGAGCTCCGGTCAGAGGCGCTGCCGCCTTTGTTTGTTTACTTCTTCTTTTTTTTTTTTTTTACTCTTTCTGAGGGCTACAGTTCTCATCCTAGACTCCTCTTAGGTCCAGAGGATCCATCTCCCTCCCCTTTCCTTCTTTCTGTTATTGTATTATTTTGTATTCCAGCATTTGGGAGGTATATTCCAGGGAGCCTCCCTACGGTGGAGTCATCAGGTCGGCCATTTTGCAGGAACCTCAGGAATATATCTTCTGTCAGTTTAACAGTGTTATTAAGATAGGTTCCACTCCATAAAATATATTTATTTATAAAATTTAGTGGTTTTTAATGAATTCACACACCTATAACTCACTAAAATCTGATTTGGGAAACTTTCATTCCCTTAGACAGAATGCCTAAGCTGAATGCCAATTTCCACTTCCTTCTTTTCCAAACCTGGCAACCACTACTTTGCTTTTTGCCCTTGTAGATGTGAGTATTGTGGACATTCCATAAAATGGAGCCATGCAGGACGTGGTTTTGTGTTTGGAGGGGACTAGTTGTGGCTATAAGGGGTGACACAAGGGATCCTTCTGATAATCATGTTTTATATTCTAACTGTATCAATATAACTATAGTGTAGTTCTGCAAAAGTGTTTGGCATAAGAACAATTCTGTGGAGGTCCTTCTCTGAATTATCTCTTACAACTTTATGTGACTCTACCGTTGTATCAAATAAAAAGTTGAAATTTTAAGAAAAGAAACGATTACATGATGTAAAAAGTTAAGCTAATTTCTCAACCTTGGTGGTGACCTTTTAGGTTGGATAATTCCTAGCTGTAGGGCACTTTCCTGTGCTTTATAGGATGTTTAATGGCATCCCTGGTCCCTATGCAATGGTCAGGGGTGCTCCCTTCCATGTGACCGTCACACATGACTCTAGACAACATGCAGTATTCTCTGAGGAGTAAGACTGCCCTTGCTGAAAATTACTGTGCTGAGTATTGCTAATGATTCTTTACTTTAATATTACTATCGTAAAATAATTTCCCCAATGAATTTCCCTTATAAAACATTTTAAGGAAACAAACTCATAAACTGAAGAGAATGATAGGCACATTTGTCCTACTGAAGACGTATTAGAATCACCCTCCTTATGTTAGCTTGCTGGTTAATTTCCATGTTTTCTTATATATGACCTCCTACAATGAAGACTGAATAGGAGAAATTGTTCACAGTACTCAATGCTGTGTTTTCAACGTTTGTCATGTAGTAAAAATATTTTTACTAATTCTTCAAAGAAAAACCATCATTAGTTTCAAACTACTGATGGAAAAGATTATCTTGTAAAAGATCCCATGCCTAAAATATTGCTCATTATGTTTCAGAAGAACTAGTTATGAGTATATGTAGTGGTGTTAAATATAAAATATCAGGAAAGAGAGGATTA
Organism: Dasyprocta punctata; assembly: GCA_004363535.1. Classification (NCBI taxonomy): domain Eukaryota; kingdom Metazoa; phylum Chordata; class Mammalia; order Rodentia; family Dasyproctidae; genus Dasyprocta; species Dasyprocta punctata. Next base: position 223,188 of record RJWM01000396.1, on the reverse strand, counting down.
CACTAGGGAAGTATATATCTGAATAGGATGTTTCTGGATAATAATACTACAAAGTAGAGAGGATGTCAGACTCCTTAGTACCTATTTTCCTTTATTTAGATCACTTTTTTTGACAGGTCACTCTTATAGTGATATTTATTTTATTTAAAAGTTTATTTTATTTATTTATTTATTTATTTATTTATTTTATTTATTTATTTATTTTTTTTTGCGGCACCAGGGATTGAACTCATAACCTCACGCCTGCCAGACAGGTGCTTAAGCCACTGAGCCAAACTCCTGGCCCTAGTTTATTTAATTTAGAGGTTAGAAATAATGTTCTGCTAGTGACTCTGCTGGGCTACTTTTTAAATTTAATTTTATTTTATTTTTGTTGGTACCAGGGATTGAACTCACAACATCACGCCTGCTAAGCAGGTGCTTAAGCCACTGAACCAAACTCCCGGCCCTGTGCTACTTATTTTATAAATATATGTTTTACAGAGACAGAGGGATGTCCATTTATTTATTAACAATTGATACTTTGTGCCAAAGAAGCACTGTTGATTATTTTAACAGAGATTGACCCAGAAAGCGTAAAATATTTGCTATTTGACTCTTGTAGAAAAAGATGAGTTATGCTGATTTGAACTATAAATAAACTTTGATTAGAATATTAGATTCTAAATTCCTTTGGGAACCAAAGAGGCACCTCATGAATTTATCAATTCCCTATATTTAGTTGATATACGAAGTACAACTGATCTTTGCTAAATGAACAGACAAAAATAAAGGGAAGGCAAGAGGAGAGAAGGAGAATGCTGGAAACTGTAAAAGATTCAGGAAAAAGGAAAAGATTCATGTAGAAAACAGCTAGTGAACTGACTGGCCAAAACGGGGAGCCAAACCTGTAATACAAAGAGGGATAAGAACAGTTGAAATGGGGAGCGGCTGAACCTTTCCATTGAGATGTCAGTCGTTCCAAAAAGCAATTTAGTCGCCTCCTCGGTTCTCAGCCCAGGGTCTGCTTGTTGAGGGAAGGTGCCTCTGACCCAGGGGAGATCATAAAGCTTGTGTGCACAGAACTGTAAGCAAACAAGACCTGTTTGCTTATCTTCGCTCACCTCTCTACTGGGAAAGAAAGGCAAACTGCTGCAGGCCGTGGGTATCTTGCAAAGATAAAGAAATTGGTATCAATCTAAAGGTAGGCACATAAAAAATACTTCGTGTCCATAATGCTTGTGACCCTACTACCACTGAAGTTCTTGGATTCACTGGACCTGCTAATGCTTCTCTTACTTTTGAATCGTCATAGTAATCATCATTCAGTCACTTCTCCTTTCTTTGTTATCCCAACTTGAACCTGTTCAGTTGATCCCATTCCAAGAATTCATGTTCCATTTGGGTTCCTGGACTTGGGTTCCGGTGTTCCTCATCCTGACCTGGGCCTGATGCCCACTGGTCTATGTTCTCATTAGCTCATCGTCAGCCCTCTCCTTGGGAGCTTTCATGTGTTCATTAAGCTAAAGATGGAAGATCTGATGTTTCTTTTAATCCTACCTCTTCGCCCTTTAACTTGAGACATTGCTTTTTTTCAAGGAATGCTTGCTACATGAAAGAAGCACTCTTTCAGTGTCTTTTTAGTTTCAGAAAACTAGTTTTAATTATAAAATCTTGGGCTTATTTGATTTCAAAATCCTAATCCAGATGTGTGACACAAAGTTTATGCCAACAGTAAAAGGTCTGAGAGAATAAGTAGGGGTGTGAATAGGCGTCCCTTGTGAATTGCCAGCCATGTCAATGGCAATGGAATACTGTAATCTGGGAGTGAGTGGGAAACAGAGCTGAAGAAAGAGCTCAGGCATGGGTCCTAAAATGAGGACTTAGACTGAATCCTCAGGAGTCCTGTGTTATTCTAGGCATAAGACAGATACGGCTGCACAGGAAGCCTCTATGGGGATAAGCACAGTACCTTCTCCTTGACTTTCACTCAAGAACTGTTGGGCAATCAAGATACATCAAGTACAGGTACAAATTCCCTATGATGAGTGTGATCACTATGTACATCTAAATTGTCCCAATAAACTTAATTGAAACATAGAATTGTTTGAACTATACACAAATAACTCTAATCAAGAGAAAGATGAAGATTTCAAAGAAAAGGAGAAACAGGACGATATCCATTTATAAAAACAGGAAACCAGAAAGGTTAAAATACATAAAACACTTATTTCATTAATACTCAGAAAAAAAATCAAATACAGCTGGCAAGAAAATATTTGCAATCTGGGTAATGCCAAGTGTGAGCGCAGGGTGGAAACCCAGGGCGCTTTGTGCATAGCCTTTCTGCAGCGCCGTGTGGAAGCACTTGCCCTAATTAAATGCACAAACGTGCAGCAGCCCAGGCTGATACCCCAAGCAGATCCTCACAGGACTATGGATGAAGGTGTTTATTGCAACACTGTTTTGATTGCAGGTGTCTGGATGTGGGTGAAATGTGATGCGAGCACATTCTGAAGTAAGGTGCAGGCACTGTAAGAGCTGACTGGATGGACAGTAGCAAAGCGTGGGCATCCTAGGGAGAAAAGGTTGCATTAAAACTTCTTTAAAAGCAAACAGCAAAAAGTAGAATACAATCATTTCATTTTTATAAATCAACAATTTAGAAAAAGAAGTATAATAGGTATTTTGAATGATCACATGCAAATATCTACTTAGTGAGTTTGGAAGAAGGGATAAAACTATCGATGTAGTTAACTAGCATCAAAAAAACATGAGATGTAGAGAAATAAAAATTCAATTATTTAGGGTGCAAGTCATAACATAAATGATTATTCTGGTGTGAGTCCGTCTGTTCACTACAAGGTATTTCCCAAAAGATGGATTCAAAACTCCATCTACATAGACTCAAGAAATCTTAAACATAAGTGAATAGACAAGAATCATTTCAATATAAAAATAAAAACAAAATCACTAAGTCTGAGCGCAATGGACTTTGTCGGTCTAGATTACACTATTGACTCCTGGTCCAGATATTTTTGCATGAAATTACCCTTACTTTCAGGTCTGTTAATCAAAACACTAATCTGCTACAAAGAAGAATAAACTTGATTCATTTGTAGGTAAATGGATGTACATTGAGACCATAATTTTTTTTTTTTTTTCGGCACTGGGGATTGAACTCACAACCTGGTGCCTGCCAGGGCAGGCACTTAAGCCACTGAGCCAAACTCCCAGCCCAAGACCGTAATGTTAAGTGAAATAAATAGGATACACCCTTAAATACTGCATGGTTTCTCTTACATAAATAAAGTGCAAAATAATTGCTAGATCATAAGAAGTAAGGAGATAGATCTTTTGTAAAAGGGATAGGGACCAAGAGAGGGAGGGAGGGAGGACGAAGGAAAGAGGGAAGGAACATGAAAAGAATGAAGACATGTTATGTCCATCGACCAACTCTCCATGAGGACTGCAATCCTTATGTATTGTAAGCATGTACTCATGCAAAAATAAAAACCAAAAAAAATCAAATTGTAAACTTCTAGCTCAGAGTTTTCTTTCTGTGGGAATGGCTGGGAATGTTGCCATACTAAAAAAATAATGTGAACTTTATAATGATAAATACCTGAAAAGTTTAGCAAGACATTATTTAACATTATTTAGTAATTAACAGGCTATGGTTCCAACAATTTTTCTTGGATTTCTAACACTGGTTCAAAAAAAGCATGTTCTTTTTATCATTTTTTTTTTTTTTGTAGATCCATCTATATCTGAGGGGGAGTATAATGTCAAAAATTGGCAAATACTTAATGAACTGCAGACAGGCACATTCACGTCCTCCCTAAGGCTTTGGAAGATGAAAGGATCTCAGGATTCTCATGTTCTCCCCGCTTCTCTGGAGGAGAGATTCCCAAGAGAGGTCACCCTGGTGGTGAATTCTATGCTGTAACATTCATAAAATATGCCCTAGCGGAGGGCATATTTAGGGAATGATATTTACCACATAGAGTTAGCTTTTCTTTATGCTCATCCACTTTGAATTCTCAGTCTCTTTTGTGCTTAATCTGCATCCCTTAGTACTGTTGGAGGTCTGAAATTTTGTTAATGAAAGTCTTCAAAACATTGTTGGGTATTGAAGGTTTTCATTCATTATTCCAGGAAGTATATATGAATCTACGCTGTACAAGACAACACTTGCTTAGATAAAGTAGTGCTCCCCTGGAAATGAATTTTTTCACTGAACTTGGCTGGTCACAAAAATTAGCTTAGAACCTTCGCTCAGCCTTCAGAGCTTTCTTGAGCTTGAGAATTGCTATTTTATGATGAGCTGCATTTAAACTGGCTCCAGATGTCTGGAATTTTTATTTAAATGATCTTATGATTTGGCTAGTTCTATGAACGTAATCCCCCTAATTTAGGATCAATTGATTGGTAAGCTTCATTACATCTTCATAAACCCTTTGCCATGTAAAGTTTATTCTTTATTATTTTTTGTTTGTTTTCACTCAAGAGTCATTAAGGTACCAAAGTAGCGTTCTTGGAATTCATACCATAACTAGCTGCTGAGACCAGCCGAGTCCTTAGACAACATCTCAGCAGCCCCTGGTGAGCAGCCCTGGCATGGTTTTAACCTCCTGTGCTCTTCATTTATGTTCTCATCCTGCATCCCGATTCACTTGAAGCATCATTCATATGCACCTGGATATGCAATTAGGAGATCTCAGTGGTTCCATCTGTGAATCATCATTTTGCATTCTATACTCATATACACGAGGCAACTGCGGTTTTAAAATAAGTATGATAATGTTGAAAATACTCCTTTCAAACTGGTTAAGCCTTGGATTTATGTACTCATTATTGTAGTTTCTGTGGACACTTAAAATTAATCATCCATTCCGTATAACAGACACGGGAAAATAATCAGTTTGAGCCAGAAGAAATTCATATCCTCAGGTTTTAGGCAATGAGCTTCACATGCTGAACAACGAAAGGAAATTATTTTTCTGGAGATGACGGAAAAGGCTTTCAGTTATGCTATTCAGACAAAGACCTCGATTACACTTGCTAAGAAAGGCCAAGTAGCCTGGGTGCCCAGAACATATTCATACTCTCAGGAGAGGCACCTGTGTAGAGCAGCCTGGAAAGCTTTCATTCTTGCCAGGTAGAGAGTTTTAGAGTGGCCATCCCCTAATGCTCCTGGCTCCAGAAAACTGCCCCAAGTGTATTCCCTGTCTGAGGCTCGGTCATCCCAGATATAGGCACTGAGCTAAGGACTCAAGTGCAAGTGATTTATTAAAGCAGTACTCCCAGGAGAAGCTGGAAATGAAGAGTAAAATGGGGAAAGAGATGAGCCAACAAAAGGGGCAACTTCGGGTGAAAACTCAAGCTCAGCTGAATTCCAGAAAAAGCAGTGGAGCGGAGACTGCAGGTCTGTTCGTCATGTATGTCTTTGCCATTCAGGCTTGGGTCACTCCATGAAAACATACACCCCTGGGCCTTTTCAGCTGGCTCACTGCAAGAGCAAAGCAGTTCTAATAACCCAAAGCAATCCAATGGAAGGAGTCAGAAGCAAAACATACAGAAGCTGGAGCATGAATAAAAGGCATCAAGGGATCTGGCCGGGTACCAACTAGGCACCACTAGAGCTCTTACCTCAATAAGTCTCTTGGTGACTAAAAGCTCAGCTGTCTCTCATCTCACAACCCTGCCTTCTACCCCATGACTCTTCTCTGGACTTCCCTGGAGAGTCATTCTGCTGCTTTTTGTTGAGTTTTAGGAAGGGAAGTAGAGAATTCACAGATTCAAAGACATACATCACTGCTACAAATTATCCTAGCTACTGAAAATAAATATAGATGTAAAGAATTGTTGGCTGTTTAGGACAAATTCAGAACATTATTATGTAGCAGTTGTGGGTCTTTTCAAGGAACTCTGAGCAAAGTGATTTGGAAGACCATGTGCTGTGGTAGATAAAAGAGCACTGGCTTCACAGTCCTGAGGCTTAACCAGGAGGCAGGTTTCTCGATGGCATTTGTGAACTATGTCTGGTGTTACTCCTTGGCAACCATGAAAAAGAGGATTTTCGAAATGTTACTCAAGAGTTGATAGTTGGTAGAGAGATCCTCCTGGTGAATCAAACTTATCCACATAGTTTCTTCCCAGAACCCCCAGATAAAATCTCAATACGGCTAACACTGACCTCTTTCATAATTCGTTACACTGCATGAAAAGTCTGATACACTGCACTCAAATACCAACACTGTCCCCACTAAAATGCTGTAACTGTGTCATGATTTTCCAAAGGCCAATGTAAAACATGACACAAACTTGTTGGATTTAAACCATAGAAATTTATTTTCTTTCATTTTTGAAGGCCTGAAATCTGAAATCAGTATCAAGTCAAGATGACAGGAAGCCTGTGTTCTCGCTACAGGCCGCAGAGAGGTTCCTTCCTTTAGATCCTTCTTCCTCTGTTGGCTGTTGGAAATATTTGGTTGGTGATCAAGTCACTCCAGTCTATGTCTTCACATTTCTCCATTCTCTTTCTCATCTTACTTTCTCTTCCACTTTTTTTCTTCTTCCTCCCCTTCTCTTTCCCCTCCTCTCTCTCGCCCTCTCTGTCTCCTTTTGCCTGTCTCATACTCTTCTATTGATGTGAGCCATTGCATATAGAGCCCATATCAATAAATTCCCCATCTCATTATCCTTAACAGAATCAAATCTGCAAAAGACTTTTTTTTCTGTCATATTATATTTCATACACAGATTCCAGGAATTTGCGCATGGTTATCTTTTGGAGGCCCATAATTTTCTGACTGCACCAAAACTTTCTTCATATTATTTTCCAGATTGAAAAAAAAATAGGACTGAATATGACTATTTCTAGGAGATGGTATAAAATAGTAGAAAGTGTAAGACATCTTACATAGTACCTAGGACAGAGTTGATATTCAAAGAATGGGAATTATTACCATTTACCAGTACAGCTATGATCATTGGGATCAATAATGTTGAAACCACACAAGTACTGAAAATTCAAAGTGAAATATATTCAGCCCTTCCCATGTAAATGTAAGTTGGAAGCTCATTTTTCTTTAATCTCTATAAGATCTTAATTTACAACCGGAGAATGTTTGATTCTAGAAATTGTCCATTTCTTAGCTGTGCATGTTTTAGAGAATTATCAAATAGTGTGTTATTACCATTATAATTCAACTGGATTCCCCTATAACTCTGCAAATGTTTAATCATTTTGCTTTGTGCAATCAGGACATTTATATCCAAGCAAGACCCAATCTGTGACTTATAAACCAGCAGAAGGACAAGAGTTTTCTTAAAATGCTTGCTTTATAGAGCACATACCATCAAAAAATAAATCTAGTATTCATTCAGTTGTTCCCCATATTATGAGATCCATATCAACAAGAAAAACTCCCAGAATTAGAGACAATTGTCAAGTTAATGGTCAATGAAAAGAATATAAAAGTACTCATAAATTTTGTGAGGTATGTATTTTCTATAGATTCACAAATACACATGATTCCAGGGAAAATCCACATGAAAAGGATAGGCATATAACCCACACCCCTGTTTCTCTAAGTCCCTGCATTTCACAGTACCATTGCATTGTGCTGATTGGTCCTCAGAGAGAAAAATTGTCACCTGGACCCTCCTTGGGTCTTTACAAATGTTTGCTGAAAGGTCAGGAGTCTTTAGTAATGTGACAGCTCTGATTTTTTTGTCTTTGCTTTAAATATTTTTTGTCATAAAACCATACTTGTGATATTGCTGGTTAAGTTGACGGTAGCGTTTAAATCAACAGAACACCCCCATAAAACTAAACAAAAAATAGTGGCCCACTGATCTGCTGAAGGGAGACAAAACAGTGTCAGAAATTGTTCCAAGTTTTTTGCTTTCTTTGCTTTCTTTTCTTTTCTTTCTTTCTTTTTTTTTCTTTCTTTCTTTCTTTCTTTGCTTTTCTTTCTTTCCTTCCTTCCTTCCTTCTTTTCTTTCTTTTCTTCTCTCATTGTCTTCTTTCATTTATTCTTTCCTTTCTATTTTTTTGAGTTTTCCTTTTATATTTATTTCTGCAACTAAACTTGCATATGTAGTTTTGTAACATGTTAACCTTAATTATTTCTGTTAACTCTCAAAATATTAATACATGTGCCAACCTAGGATTTCCTCTCTCATCATCATCTTGTATTCCACAGATATATCTAAGAGAATATAGCCTACAGGGACTGAGGAGAAAAGGCAATAGAATTAAAATTTGTGCAGATAGTTTTGTTCATGTTATAGAAAGCTTTGTCTTTTACAGGGTAGTCCAATTGCCAGTGAAAACAACCGGCAAAATGGCTTACATGCTGGGAAGATACTGCATATTAACATTTGCACTATGATTCTTTGAATCTGGTGAGATGGAAATACTTTATCTTTCACATTCTGCATTGACACTTCATGAAACAGATCTAAATAACTATATTTGGTGCTCAAAAATAGTCTTTATGTATTTATAGAACGTGCAACTTCCAGGTGTAATTTTGAAACAGTGTTGCTATGCAAGTCATTAAATTGATATAGTAGACTTAGTATTATTTGCATTATTCTGCTTGATTCATGACTGCAACAACACAAATACTTCATGCTTAATAGAGAAGTTTTAGAAATAGTGACATCCAGGTGGACAGAAAGGTTTATACCTTTCCCAGTTGAAAAATGAAAGAAAACACTAGAAACAATTCATTGCTTTTTTCCTCCTTTACTATTCTCTATCTAGACACAAATTCAAAATACAAGAGGAGCATTTAAAGTGTAACAAAGTAATGATTTGGTAGTCTTAGGGCAAGTATCTATGTTCTGCCAGGTTAAAAGTGCCCCGCAAGTTTTGCAACTGCTACAACGAATTTATGGATAATGATGATAAAAGGAAGGACAATTTTGGGTTATAAACAGAGAGCCATAAAAGTACTGCTTCCCATTCAGTAAAAGCTTCTCAGATCTTAAGCTTCCCTTGCTTGGTTTACCTTTTGGATATAGATTTACCTGTCGGGATGTCATTAAGGGAGAAATTAAAAGAGATGAGAAATGTCAAAATTCATTTCACAAAACATTTTTCTCTTGTGAAATGGATGCTTTTCTTGTTCTAGAGAGGGAAAATCATTTTGGAAGTTGTTCATTTTGCTTCCCATTTATTTGAACAAAGATTTATTTAATGTAACATTTGAACATTGTGTGTTTGTCAGTCAGTATCATATAAACTTTAATTCTGTTGTAAAGAAGTCATAATTTAGCTACCAACCTGGAAGTGAATAGATTCAGAGTCATGGGTACATGACACATTCCTTCTGCTTCTTTGCTCTAAAACAATGGTGTCTAGAAACATGCTCAGTAGTTATAAAGCTTTCCACTCAATTTACAAAGAAAAAAACCCAGAAAATATTTCAACCATAATTTTTGGATTTGGATACTTGCTGCAGAAATGAATTTTCGAAGGTGACAAGTTACATAATGAGTCGGCTGTTATGATTGCACCTGGCCCTGGAAGGTTGCCATGCCATGAGAAGAGACTGTCAGCTCACTTGCCCTGGTGAACAACAGGCTAGTGCCGGCCTTTGCACACTTGACAAGCTGGTCTTGTTATTAGAGCAATAGATTTAACTGCTCCAGCTGTATATGCTATTGTTTATTCTCTCATAATTTTCCCATTATATATAACGCTTTTCTCAGATATGCAAGAGTATTTGGGCTTTACTTTTATCTTGAAACTTGTACATGGAGTGATTATTGAGCATTCAATTATAGCTGAATTGTAAAAGGTTGGGATCTGATTTTAATTGAGTTCAATGTAAATCAATAGAGTATCCAATATGGGAAATATAGCAAGCTGAAATTCAATGCTGAATGACTAGCTAAGTGGCGACTATTATAACTCATGTAAATCATTAAGTAGTAATATATATATATATATATATATATATATGTATATATATGTGTATATATTGCTAGATCCATTTTGTGTCTGAAACTGAGGCACTTACAGCAGCTTGTTGACATAAAGACATGTACTATTTTGCAAACCTGTAGATTACAGGCCAGCTAGAAACACTTGAAATGCAAACTGATGAACAGAAGAGCTCAGGAATTTTTTTTTTAAATCTAAGGAGCATGTGTAAGGAGATGGTGGACAGAAACGGGGTTCTTTGGCCTGAGGTGTTCCAATTGTACTGCATGGTGGCCAGAGGAGAAAATTAATCCATAATGTCATGATTACAAAGCATCACTGCAGGGAGGTTTAGGCTTCAAGGAGAAGATAACCAGACAAACCAGTTCTTAAGAGGGTGGCTGATTGGCTGTTTTGCTAAAGATAAATGTTTCCTCTTCCAAATATTCTGGAGGAAAAAAGTAGACTAATAGCGAGAAGTGTAGTGATTTGCACATTATCCAAGCCATTGAGTTATTCCTGCCTGTCCTCATTCTGGTTCTTGATTTGCAGGCCAGCTCTGCTCTGCAGCTGGAGCAAATTATATCAGCAGAAGTGCTGATGTGACCACAAGTTGACAAAAGGACATGATTTCTAGTAGCAAAAAAGCAACTAGATTTTATGAAATTGTATCTAATAATGTTGTTTAACTCATGGATCCTGCATCTGACGCCTGCTTTTTATCCAGTCCTTTCAGCGGCCCTTTGTTAACAGTCACTCAGAAGAGGAAATAAAATGTAGCCATTGAAATAAAAATTGCTCTACTCTTTTTAATAGCTCAGCTGCAGGCTCTATTGTTTTATTTAATGGATTGTATAACTGAAGTCTCTCCTCCTGATGATTCCCATTTGGCTTCTGAGTCCCAAAACTCTGTCAGAATCTTGGAGGTTCCAGAAGGTGTCTGGGGTATCGCTTGTTCAGAATACAAGCAGATAGTAAGAGCAATAATGTTCTTTAAAATGCAATTCCTGCTACTGATTCAATAGTACTATGAGCAAAATATGGAGCTTTCTTTTCCTATCAAAACAAAGCACGATTAGACAGTCCCTAGACTCAACAACTCTAGTTCAGGATACACTGGAAGTTTCTTTGGCTTAAATACACAGAGACAAGAAAGCTTGGAGGCAGTGGGAAGGATGAAAAGAAAATAGAAGGACTACAATAAATAACTGTCTTAATTTCACAATCCATATTCTGTCTTCTAAGGCATAGAGGTTGTCTGAGCTTTGGGGTCTGCAGGAGGTCTCTCTCCTGCCTATGCACTGCAGATACAGACAGGGAACCTGTGAATCACTGGGTTTGAGTTATTGTCATCCTAAGCAGTGCCACATGGATATTATACTTGGAAATGTTTAATATTTTTAGGTTTTTCAAAAAAGTTAAAATGTGTCAGGTTTCTGATGGAAGCATCACAGGTGACTTTAAAGTATATATTTTGTCTTTGCTTTTCTAAGATAATTTATATTATGTGTATATTCGAAAGAGTAAAGATCTAAAAATTCCCTCCTACTTAAGAAAGGTGCTATAAAATATCAAGAAAAGGATCAGCCCTCTGATTTACCCTTAGTCACATATCAAATATGAATGAAATGCAAAATATGCATTTGACTCAAATAAACTGCTAGGCTATGGTTGTTGAAGGATCCTGCAGAAAAGCTTTTCAGTTCATTTCTGTACCACCTGGATATTTTCCATCAAAGCAGGTTCACTGCTTTAGATAGAGGAGGAGAAAGATTTGTTAAATCATGAATTCCTAAGAATCCTTTCAGCTGATAAAGATACACAATGTACAAAGCAGTAACAAATAATCATATAGTAAAACTTGTTAAGGATATAATTGAGATACACATAATCATTAACCTTGGAACAGACTGGAAATCTGTTAATGAATCATATCAATATTCTCTCCACTGATCCATAATAATTTGAAAGAAATGAAAAATTTAGCAGTTACTGTATGTGAGGTTATTGTGGGCTACAATTAGCTAGCCTCCAGGAGATTATGTTACCTAGTTACCAGAAGGTGAGTATAATTCCTGGAGATCTTCAGGAGAGATTGTCATCAAGACAGATGCCAGGCCTGGAAATGGGTCAGGGAAACATACTTGGTTTGCACCAAACCTGGTTCATCTTTCTATCATTTCATTCTATATATCCTTGTTAAGATATGTCAAACTCCCAGTTAAAATGAATATATTGCTTTGAAAAGACATTGCAATTGTATTTTGTCAGTTAAAGAAATGATTACGCCTTTTCGTAACTTAGTACATATCTAGAGTTCACACAGCAAAAAGGTCAAGGCAAAAATTCTTCATTTTGGAATAGAATAAAATATGAGTTCCCTGCTACAAACAAGGTAACTTGTATATGAAAATATTTTTACTCCCCCCCCCCATTTCAAGTTCCAGCGTGGTCATCTTCGGCACTGAAATTATATAAAATTGTAACAGAAAGGAATACATGTTCTGTATCTATTGTACCCCACATTTTTACACCCCTTATTTTGCAAGTAGTATATAGCAAATAATGTGGAGATAAACCCAGAACACACACACACACACACACACACACACACATCTTTAATGTAAATCTTAGAAGAAACAACCTTGGTATGTGAAGTTCCATAGAAAAATCTCAATTTGGGGGAGATATAAAAAGAAATATTGCCATTCTCTAGGGAATCAGTAAATAAAACGGAGAACAGAATTTTTTTAAAAATGCATGTAAAATATATGCATATGGAAATGTGAAGAGCCTTATTTTATAATGCCAAGGAGGGCACAAGATAAAAACTGTTGTCATTTGTTTCCAGGGAAAGCAGTCGGTGAGACCAGGCACAGTAGGATAGTTAGTTAGCTACCACATGTAAAACTGAGAGCAGATGGTTCCGTTGATATAGAGCGCAGGAATGTGCGTGTTTATGCGGGTGCGTTTCTGTACGTGTGCGTGTGGAAACCAGCAAGGAGTTTGACACTGATGTACTCCATCAAGTCCAGTTATAAAGAACAAGTAGATAGAACAACATTCTGTGCATCTGGCAGCCTAACTAGCTCTGTCAATCTGTGGATACTGCTGACATTGTACTATAAGCTCCGATTCCATCTGTGTTGTTTATTTTGAGCTGGATTTACTGCACACTATGTGAATTGATGATGGCTAGAAGGTTCAAAAGATTCCGAGTCTGTTTAAAGTTCCAAGGTGTCAAATTACACAGGCTTGTGTCACGAACATTATGAAAGGGTAAGTGGAGAGGCAAACTGATTTCAGTATTTGTTAGCCGTCCAAGAAAAATTGCTGAAAATATAGATGAAGAAGGTTTATGAAAACATCTAAAGAGTACATATGAACTCCTGCAATCAAATGTTTCCTTTTCAAGTTGCATTGTGTCATTTTAAAAAATTCAAAATATGTACAAACAAATAGACAAGTCGTATCAGCTCTCCACTCTGAGGTTGTGACATGCACATTATTCAAAACTTCCTGATCGGTTCCATAATAAATTGCCAGAATAAAGGAATGGACTTAGTGGGTGAGGCTGTGTTGTTTTCTTTCCCAGTGGCTAGAACTGAGTGAGATGTATGCTTCTGTACGTTCTCTATTAAGATTGTGTATGGCATCTCTTTATCACTTCACTTCTTTCTATATAATATTTTAAAATCTCTTTTCTGTGGAGTTTATTAAAGAGATCATGGTATCTTTATCAACAGATCATTGAGTGCGTAATATACTTCTATATGAGAAAACAATACTATTTGATCTAGGTCAACTACATCAAGGCTTTTGTCTATTTTAATTTTTAGTACAAAGTACAGTTGAATGCTCTGTCTATATGTTGCTGGAACATTCTTGTGTAAAGGGAGAAAAAAGATTTAATAATTCAAGTGTTATGTCAGCATCGCTATACCTGATGCCATCTAATTCATATGGCTGTTCTTGCCTGTGTATATGGTGAACAGCCTGGATCAGAATTTTCTTATGCCACACATGATACAAGATACACTATATGCAGTTTGGCTTATACTCATGAAATGAAAAAACACTTTTTCATATGGTATAGAAATCTCAATTCATGCTTTCAATCCCCATTCATTTGTGGTTGATTGTATCAGTGAGTGCAAATACAAATTTTTATACTCTATTCTGTACTTTAAAAAAGAACAAACTTAATCATCCTGATTTGTCAGTAGAACATTAAACAGAATCTATGAAAGTAGTTCATTTGCTTGGTGATTTTTACTATTCATTTATTTGGTATTCATATTCATGGTAATGTAAGATACACAAACTAGTGTAATATATAAGTCATGCTCTCAAGAAAGTTAAATATCTGGCTGATCAGGTTAGATATTCTTCCACAAATGTCAAATAGGGACCTCTCACTCCTTCTCTTCTCTCTCTCTCTCTCTGTGTCTCTCTTTCCACTCACACATTGATACATGGCATCAATTGAAAATACAATAATGGTAAAAAGTAAATTAAAATTGAGTCAGAAAACATTCCCTACAGTGCTTTCTTTGCCAGATAGTACCATAACAGGGGACTTCCTCTCCTTTTGGTATATCATCCATCTTCTCAAATTCAAGAGGTGTTATCCTCCCTCCCTAGAGAGAATGGATGCAGGTCACATAAACACAAGTAATCAAAACCTTACTTCAATTTATCTCTATAAATGCATATTAAACCATGCATAGTATTTGGCACTGAGGTAAATAAAATGGAAAGCCTGTTTCAAGAATTGTGCAGACATATAAGGAATTTTTAAAAAGTTTAATGCGAGCATAATGCGATCAGTACTGAAATAGATATATGCACAGAGAATGATGAAAACAGTGAAGCACCCAGCTCAGGAATCAAATGGAGCCAGACAGAGAAGGAGCAGGTGTCAGGCTTCCAAGACAGGCACAAATGTGAGCACTTGGATAGTGACAGGAGCCATGGGGTGGTAGGAATGCAGCTCTGGCAATAGCCAGGTAGCTTGTGTGAGCTGGTGAGGGGAGCACACAGAATATAGCAATGCTTTTGGGCTGAAGTAGTGAGGAAAGGCTTAGGCTGACTTGTGAAATTCGAGTAGATTTTGAATACACAGACAAAGAAATGACTGACTGTTGTAACTGAGTAGAAACAACTGTATATCACAACTGCATATCTTGATGTGTCACCAATGCATTAGACTGAAGAATACACAGACCCATACAACAGATCTGACAACTTTCAATTTGCCGATCAGCTTGTGTCTTAGTAACTTTCTTCCTGGTGAGACAAAAGGAGGAAAAGTTTATTTGGATCACAGTTTGTAGAGGTTTCAGTGTGCAGCTGGTTGACTCTAAGGAAGGACGGCATGGCAGAGGGGCATTGTAGACTCTGCAGGCAGAAGGCAGCAAGCAACAAGCCTCTCTTTTCCTGGTTATTCCATCCAAGCTATGAGCCTTTTGGGTGGTGATACCCATGCTCAGGGTGGCATCATCCATACCCAGAACTATGCTAAACCAATGCAGTTAGCATTCACCTTTAACCCCCCATATTACATACCCTCATCCAGTGTCACACTGGATGATTCAGCCACCTTGCAAAAGTCACAACTATAAGCTCATGAGGCTTTGGAGGGACATCTAGATAGAAGCCATAACAGTTTTTTAAACTTGGGTCTTTTGAACTTCTAGAAGTGATCCAGCTCTAAAATCTTAAATGCCACTCTTGGCAGCATCTTCTTGGTCCTGAAGGTTTTATTAAGTCATTCCCATTATCCACACTGAGATGGGAAAAGGAAAAAGGGGAAATGGCAGGTAAAAAATGGAAACAAAGTTGTTATGGTTTGTGTCTAGATGTCCTCTCAAAGCCTTATGCAATCATAGATGGGACTTTTTCAGAAGTGGCTATCTGGAATGTGTGATTGATTCATGGTACAAAGCTAGGGTTAATGGTACTAGGGGTAAGGGTGGGTGATTGCTAAATCAGTCCACTGATTGGATTAGCACTGGTCTAATCCCAGTAGTCTGAATACAATATAAGGGACAGAAAAAGGCTCGTCTTCTCTTACCCATGTTGCTTTTGCTACCTTGTGGGTGCCATGAACTGTTCTCTGCGATGTCCCTCTGCCAAGCCACCCTATCTTGGAGTCAGTCAATTGATGATTGAAACCTTCACAAAGTGTGAATCAAATAAACTTTCACCCTTTAACTTTGGATGTTGGGCATTTTGTTTAGCAACAAGAGAACAGTAACTAAGACAAAGAGGGAAATGAGGAGGTCAGAAGAATCGAAAGGAGGAAGGTGGAATGGGAAAAAATTAAGATGCGTATGGATACAAACTTCTTACAATGAATAAGAACAATATGTATGACAAATATATACTATTAAGAAATAAAGTTAAAAAAAGAATGCGGGTTATTTTTAGCCTCTCTGGGGAAAAAAGAAAAATTTTAATCCCTTAATATTCCACTCCATCTTCCATCTCTCTCATCCTAATGAATTTAATTTCTAACTCATGTGGACTCCCTGACTTCCCACTTCCATCTTTCATCTTGCCTCAAAAATCTTACCTAGTTTTATTTTTGTATCACACTTTTCTGGAACAATGTCAAGATTGGATCAACTTAACCTTATTTCTGTAGCTCTCTTTCCTGTTATTCAAAGAATCGGTTTTCATGTCAGTTCCTCTCTGTGCTAGCTCCCTTCTCCCCCCATCCATCAACCATTCAAAGAGGAAATGGAAGCCAACACCCAAGAACCTACCACTTCCAACTCTTCCAATAGCAAATATAGACATAGTACTCCTTTAACAACAGGCCAGTCCTGTTGCTTGTGCTCTGGAATCCCCTTTTTCCTCTTTCCTCTTAGATGTTCAAGGACCATATATTCTTGAAATTTCCATTTCCCCCCATCCCTATTTTTTTCCCTGCTGAATCAAATGTTTTTACTTTCTGTTTCTCTAAACTGTTACCAAAATTTACCTAAGCCTGCTTTTAAAAACAATCCAGCATCTTCATCTCTAAGCTACTCTTTAGTCATTGCCCTCTATTCACTGCTTGCTTAGGTATTCTTCTCCTAACTTTGCAGCTTCTGTACATTCTTCAACCCACTGTACTCTAGACACCACCTCCAAGAATTTTCTGACATTGTACTTGTTAATATCATTAGCGAATGTCTCACTTCCAAATCTCTAATGAGCACTCCAACGTTATTTTGCTTGTAAGACTTGCTATCGCTGACTAATCCCGCCACTTTGAACATGATTTCCTTGGTTTAAGGACACCACCTTCATTTTCTTTGGAGTCTCTTATTTTGCTGCCAGTTACTGCACATTAGAGTCTTCAGGGTTAACTCTTAGGCCACTGACTTCTGTCATTTCACACATTTTATCTGAGAACATCACTGATACACTTAATTATCATTTATATGCTGGTAGCATTATTTATAGCTACATGTGGAAGAATCCAATCTGAGGAATGAGTCCTCAACTAATGCTTTTTTGATGAATTTTAGTCAGTTGTATATATTTAAATAATTTCTTATCTCCTCCACCTGGAGACCCTCCAGTCATCTGAGAGGCCGCATACCCAAAATGGGATGCAAGGTCTACTCCTTTTCCCACTCAATCTAAACATTACTCAGAGCCATGACTTCTTTTCCTCTTTCCTAACGATATTATTCTAGTCCAAACTGAGATAAATGAAGGGACCGTGTCATTTTTGAAGACTGTAATCTAGTAAGAAGCACAATCAAGATGAGTGTAGCAAACAATTAAATTAACCAAACTAACAATATATACCTCTTTTAATGAAATTGAAAGAGTTGGATGAACCTAAATACTAAATTTTCAAAAGCCTAAATCATAAGAAACAAATATGTAAAACCAGTACAGTATATACATCATCTTTATATTCATATTCCTACCTCTCAGCATTGTGAGCTTCTACAGAATTGCTGATCAATTAATACCTCTTCAGTGAATTCATCTGTTTGATGTTTGGTACCACAGAAAAGTGAAAAGCACTACAGGGTTCTTAGCCAAGTCATTCAAAAACGATCACAAATTTCCTATAACTTACTCTGAAGAACTGATGAAATAAGTGTGTCAAAACTGCTCCTACTTATGTCTGATGGAATTGAAGATTTTCTTAGAACCTGATAATAATAAAGGGCATTCAGACAATTTTTTCAAGCATTAGAATGGAATATCAGGCGTTAAAATAACTAGCTATGTTAGCATTGTGTAAAATCAAAGCTGTGTTTTATGGTCTTCATTTTAGAGCCAAACTGATTAATATTCAGGTAAGAAGTGATTTTTGACTGCAGTTCTATACCCCTGAATGGAAATCTATTTTATATGTCCTGATAATGATGAAGGTTGACTCTTGTTTGGCAAAATTAACTTTATTTCTTTTTTTTCCTCAATAGAGTCTTTTCCTTCCTGAGCAATAAATATAGAAACTAATATGCTGATAGAAATTGGTAAGACTAGCATATCCTGCAGTGTTATTCTGAATTTAGAACAAATAAGAATAAAACTTTTTCAAAGGTCTAACCCTCTTTTTATTGCAGAAAACACAAATGTACAGAAAGGTACAGAGTACAAAGACACACGTCATAGAATTATAATAAAGCAAACTTCCATGTAATGATGGCTAAGTTACAAAATAGAGCTTTGCCAAAAATCCTACCCAATTATAATATTTTTCCTTCCACAGAAAGAAACCAACATCCTTGTGCATATGTAATATAGTCCTTGCATTTCTTTACCATTTCAGCACCTGAAAATATGTCATTAGATCATATATGTCAATTTCATCTGTTTTGAACTTTAGATAAATGGAATTAGAGAGCACGTACTTCTTTTGTGTGACTTCTTTCGCTTAATATTAAGTTTTTGAAATTCATCTATGTTGCTAGCAATAGCTGTAGTACATTGATGTTAATAGCTTGCTAGTAAAATATTGTTGAATATGCTTTAACTTACTATTTCATTTTATTGTTGATTGTTGATGAATATTTTGACTATTTATGGTTTTGGATCTTGTGAATAGAATGGTATTCATTTATGTATGTGCATTTAGCACACTTAAGCATGTCTTTTTTGTGAGTTATATAACAAGAAGCAAATTTATGATCTGAAAGTAGGTGTAAGTTCAACCTTACAACAATGAAGAACAATAAAAATAGAAAGGATTATAAAACTGGCTGAATCTGTATAATCTATTTTATTTTAAAAATTTCTTAAATTCTTCAAATAAATTCTATTATTGCATAATTCAGAAAGAAATAACTAAACAACCTGATGAAAATTTCCTTGAGAAATACAAATAAAGTAACAATGCCTAAGAGAGTAGTGAATATTTACACTTTCTTCTAACAATAAATGTATTCTGTCAGAAAAATAGAGGAAATAATCAAAGGCAATCATCTAAATTCTTAAGAAACACACAGAAATAAGTAGATTCTATGGCAATTCAAAGTTTAGGTTTTTATTTTATGAAAGTCACATTCCTCTTATAGTATTGTGAAGACTGAAAATCTCGTTCAACATGCGATTAAACAAATCTTGTTTAAGTGTATTAAGAAACAGACTCTTAAAATACAACTTCCACCTTTTTATCTTCATAAAAGTTTAAGCATGGGAAATGTTGCAGTGGAAATAGTAAATCTAATCCACTCTCTAACCTGGGAACGAGCGACTGGTTCTCCTGAAATGGAAAAATAAGTCCCCACACTTGGATTTACCATGAAATAAAATCTGCTTCCTTAAATTACAGGAGGGTTTTTGGAACCAGTTTATGAGAAATTACAAAGAAATACTGTGAGTATATAAAGTGTGAGATGCTCGTAAGTATACTTTTTCTCTCTTAATGAAAGAGAGAGAGAGAGAGAGAGAGAGAGAGAGAGAGAGAAAGCAAATTAAAAAAAAAAACTTCTATCTGGAAAATTTTCTTGGGACCTATTAGCTGAGAAAGTTTGTATTGTGGGATAGGTCATTCCACTGAGAAAAGTTGATTTGGTCTCTGTTGTTACAGAGGCCATAGCCTGAAAGAAAATGCAGAATTATCATCATCATCAAACAGATACAATGAAGCAGTAAAAAAGGCACACAAAAAAATGGCATTTCTCAGTCAACATCAGAATGATGAAAAGGTTATGTTGGAGAGTAAAGGATACAATGTGTTTTAGGAAAAAGAAGAAAAACCCAGAAATGAGAAAGGAATGGCATGAGGATTGGTAATTTAAAAATCATTAATGTGGGTCAAATATAGGTTGAAATCCTACACTCAAAGTAATAGCTGTGTGACTTTGATTAATCATCTATTTCCC
The DNA here is from genome assembly GCA_004363535.1 of Dasyprocta punctata. NCBI lineage: Eukaryota > Metazoa > Chordata > Mammalia > Rodentia > Dasyproctidae > Dasyprocta > Dasyprocta punctata. The sequence continues at coordinate 202,926 of RJWM01000396.1, read as the reverse complement.
AGTTTTTCACCAGTAGAATGAGCACAGAAAAACTTAACAAGTAAGATTTCACAAAAACAATCTGAGATAATGTTTATAAAGCACATACAAATATTCGTCCACAAAGTCAGTAGCAGCACTTGTAGCAGAAGCAAATATTTTGGGATGGTAAGGGCTCACGAGAGAGAAGCCTATGAAGAGATGAGCAATTTAAGTCATCAAAAGTATTTGGGCCACATTAAGAAATTCAATACTTATGCTAAGAATAGATCTGTGTCTCAGAAAGGATACACTGGCTATAGTAGGAATGGTTGGAAAGGGGAAAGAAGTAAGAAAACCTCTAGGGACTGAACGCAATTAGCGTCTGAAACTCTTCCTCTGCATATCTAAATAACTGAATGTATGGAAATGTGTATGTACCTGGGTATTTCTACCAATATCTGAAGATGCTTTAGTTTTCAAGTCAAAAAGGGAAACGAAAATGCTATGGGCCAACAGTGAGGCATGGAATGAGCCTAGAGAGATGGTGAGCTCTGCTGTGAAGTTTGCTGCAGGGCACCCTAGAGCTTAGGTCTTAACCACAGGCCTAGGTAGGGAACAGAACACTAAGTCTTGCTCTAGACAGCTATTTGCTACAGTCCTTAGATGGACACTCAATTTGCACAATTTGTTTGGGAGACAGAGTAATGTAGAAGACAATACTGTGAAGTATTGATACCTGGCAAGTAGTCTTTAAAACAAAATTCCTATTGGTAGAAATGAAAAAGGTAACAGTATAGTGAATGTTTTAATTCATCAGGAAGGTACAATAATTCAAAACTTACAAATATCAATTAGTATAGCTTCAAAATACATCAAGTAAATATTTGACATTGAAACAGATCTCTTCATTTTTAGAACAAGCATGTGAAATCATAGGTAAGGACATAAATTATTTTAACAACAAAAAATTAGACTTCCTTTAATAAACTGTATATAAAGAACATTTAGCAAACCATATACTCACCTTTGTAGTTTATATATTCTGTTCAGGCACACACTGGACATACTGTATTATAAACAAAGTCTTGGAAAATTTCAAACAATCAACATCACACAGACCCAAGATTTCATAACACCAAATTGCATAACCACTAAATTGCTAAGATTCAGATACATTTTAAAATAAACAAAACCAAAAGTATGTAAAACTTTTTATATAATGCATTTGAAACATTCGGGCGTGGTGGCGCACGCCTTTAATCCCAGCACTCGGGAGGCTGAGGTAGGAGGAGCGCTGTGAGTTCAAGGCCAGCTCAGGCTACAACGCAAGTGCAAGGCTGGTCTGAGCTACATAGTGTGACCCTGCCTCAAAAATCCAGGGCTGGGAGTTTGGCTCAGTGACTTAAGTGCCTGCCCTGGCAAGTGCAAGGTTGTGAGTTTGATCCGTGGTGCCGAAAAAAAAAAAAAAAAAGAAACATTCATAGGTCCAAGAAAATTTTGTAATGAAAATTAGAAAATATTTAGATCTAACTAATAGTACAGGATATTTAAAATCTTACAGGGTGTGATAACAATGACGAACTTGCACAAAAAGGAGTCTATCGCTTTTAATATCTATCTGAGAATAAAGTTTGAAAATTATTTATCTAATGTAATTTAGCACAAAGTGTAAAAAGCTAAAATTAAGTAAAAGAGTAGAAATATGAAATCAAATAGTTAACAAAATAATCAAGCAGAGAATAAAAATACTATATTAAAAATGTCAAAATTTGAGTTTCTGAAAGAAAAACTGCAAAGTGCTAGTAAGCTATCACTGTTTCCTTTTACCTTACACTAGGTGTCCTGAAGCTCTCTGTGAAGCAAAATGAATAAGTTTCAAGACTGTAAGAGACACAACCAAATTATCATGGTTACCTATGATATAATTATCTACATGGAATTTCAAGAGACCAATTATTGGAATTAATGAGTTTGATAAGTTGTCATATGAAAATACAGCACACCATGCTCAAAAGCATGGAGATTCAATATGGGAAAGTTGTCAACACTGTACAAATAGATTTATATATTCAATGTAAATTTAATCATAACCTCAACAGGATTTTTTTTGTAGGAAATGAGAAGTGTTTCTTAAATTTAGATGGGAAAGGAAGGAGAAAAATATAGCCAAGGAATTTATAAATTTGAGCAACATGGGAGGAATTGCTCTACTGGGTGTCCTTATTTATGATAAATTATAGTGGCAAACTTATGATATTAAGAAAAAAATTAAAATATATCAACAGAAGAGAGTGAAGAGCTAGACCCATCCATGTATAGAAACAGGATATAAAATGGGCGAACTGACACGTTTTACAACAGTCAGTAACAAATACTTTCCAATTATTTAAGATAAAAATCTGTTGTTTGCATTACATCATGTACAACAGTTTGAGCTGTGTTAAAATCTTAAATGCTGAAGATGATTTTTTACAATTTTAAAAGAAATTATAGGATATGTTTGGTTTATGACCTTTGGAGAGAGAAAAGTTTTCTTAAATAAGACAGAAAACTACTTAAATTCCCCTGATTTACATTAAAATTTAGGAGTTACCTTGATGAAAATAATGAAAATCTTCTTTATTAATTAAAAAATTACAAATAATGCAAAAAAGGCTCAAAACTACACGGATAAAATCCACACATTTATTTCTGAAAAATGGCAATACACATATGAACAACTTCTGAAAGTCACTAAGAAATGTTAAACAAATTAATAGAAAAATGGACAAAAATAAAAGCACATATATTTCACAGAAGAGAAAACAGATGGCCAAAAATAAATAAAAATTATATTCACTTACATGAAATTTCTGAAAAATTAAAATTAAACTGCAACAAAATACTATTTTATACTCATCATAATGACAAAAATAAATATCTTAAAGTATGTCAGAAATAAATGTCTTAAAAGTGTTGGCCAAGTCTTAAACTTTGTAAAATGGAGTTTAACATTTTTAACCATACACTGCAAATTCACTTGGCATTAAGTAGCAAAGTTAGAAATAAGCATGTATAACAATCCAGAAAATGTGCTACTAGACTTTGTTAAGACTCCTGGTTAGGTGGATTGATCAAATTTCATGGAAACTTTGGAATAATAAAAGAAAATTTAAAAACACATAGCCATGGTTAAAGGAATTTAAAAATAAATGGTTACATACTCATGAAATGTTTCAATACACAAATTTCAGGTTAACTATCTATATGCAACAGTATTGATAAGTAGTGCATCACAGCATTGTGTAAAAAAAAGCATGTTGTTAGTGAAAGTATATGTGTGTAATAGTTTATATCTAGATGTTCCCTCAAACCCTCATGTGCTCATAGCTGGGGCTTTCTGGAGGTGACTGGATCTTGGGGGCATGAGCACCATCAATGAATTAGTCCACTGATGAGCTTACAGTTCACTCACTGTTAGGAGACGGGATCTGCTGAGATGAGGTGGGTCACTGGGCCTTCACCCAGAAGGGTTTACCTCTTTTCTGCTCATCCTTTCACATTCTCTCAGCTACTTCTTCTCTGCCATTCCCACTACTGTGTCACCCTGGATTGAACCATTGACTGGAACCTCTACAAACTGTGAGTCAAAATACAACTTTCTTCTTTAAATTGTGGATATTGCATATTGTATCTCAGCAATGGAAAGTAGCTTAATATTGGAATACAATTTTTATGGAGTTCAAAAACCAGCAAATCTATGTATATAGTTAGGGCATGGTTATGATGATGAACAAGACAATGATTAACACAGAACTTCAGAATAACAATCAGCTCTAGAGGAGAAAAGGAACATTAGCATGCTACTTAGAGAAGGGCCAAGTGAAATTAACAAAAAAGTAACAATGACTTTTATTTCTTCATTTGAGTGATTAGTTTGCCAGGGTTAATTTTAAGATTATGCAGTATATAATAAGCTTTTTTGTGCTACAGATACACAATGTTCATGCTAACAACTTTATTACGAAGTTAAATGGCTAGAATTTGCTAATTTGTAAATGGTGGGGAAGACAGTGAAGAACTGGTCTTACAGTGCTGATTGGAGCCAGAGTGGATGTTGTTGCTATTTGATGATGGGAAGAAGAGGAACAGGACAGACTGATTTTGGACTGATGTAAGAGCAGGATGATAAGGAGCTCAGTTTGGAGTTGTTTATATTCAGATAACTATACTTCAGGTTGGAAAACGCCACAGAAGGGATTGTAATGTAAGACCGGCTAAAGCAAGCGATCTCTGGGGCTTAGGTAGAGAGAGCTGGAAATCATTGGCCTGTGGCCTGTCTCTGAGACTGTCACAATGGATGGCAGTGGCTGGGATGTGAGCAGAAGTTAGGTAGTAGAGCAGGGGAGTAGGGAGTTGGTATAGTTTTCCAGCTGTTGTAAGTTTGAAGTTCCAAGGGGATTTTATCTCAGAAAGTAGAAGTTTAGTAAACTCTTGACTTTTAAGTTGAGTGAATAATGCATGCAGGTCCTTCCTTTGGTTTTAGGACATGAAGGCAAATGATACTGAGAGAAGGGTTACAGGAGTGTTTCCAATTTCTGATTTAAAATTGGTGGCAAGAAACCCTATTTGGTGGCAAAGGCTGATCCTCAACAAGTTTCTCAAACCCAGAGCTGAGGGAATTCTAACATGCTCCTCTCCCACTCCTAGGCTGGGTCTTGGGAAGCAGCCCTGTTGGGAGCCACCCACGGAGAGGTCCCTGAGGCAGCAATGTGCAGGGACTGTAGGCTCCAGGCAGACAGATCACAAGGAAATGAGCTCTGTAAAACCTGGGATGAGTGAACAGGATCAAGAAAACATGGAAAAAAATATATATCAACATTTTATCAGCCAATTCAGGGATTTGAATGATTATCTCTCTTCCAAGAGAGCACGTTTGTGTTTTAGCTGGAAGCCCTCTCTCTTCCAGGTAGGCAACTGCATCATAATCTTCATTTTCTGCTTGGCCAAAGGGAAAAGTGGTTCGAGAACATTGCTTGTAGATTTATTACTTACTCTCTGAGCTTTCCATTTGGGCATTTTAGGTTTCATTCCCCATCTCACACGTCTGTCTTCTGACAAAGGCATTCATAGTTTGTACTTAGCCCCAGTTAGAGGCAACACTATTCTGACTGAAGCCTAACTCATTTCTTCCCAATTCAAAGGGTTATAAAGCACAAGTTTGTCCAGGCTAGAAAGGAACAATGAGCTGATTTTCTCTCTACCTGTGGCAGTTTTGATTGATTGTTTTTACAAATTGGTTAAAATTTGCAATCAAATAGTGAAACTCTGGAAGGCTTAGAGAAACACAAAGAAGAACAAAATTATTTGCTAGTATGATGACTTCTTTAATACTATATTATAGTTAATATTAAGGAGAAATTATTAATATCAGACACAAGAATATACAAGTAAATTCACAGATTCTTAATAGGACGGAAATTCTCTTAATGAAATATCAGGCCCCTTAAATATTTCCTGTCAGTGGTGCCTTTCACTGATGCTACGAGGAACTGACTGAAGGTCAGTCATTCTTTTTGAGGTCTCCGCAGTAGCTACAATCATAGCCACATCTTTGATTTTGGCTATCAGAATATTATAATTGATAGCAAAATCATGAACATGAAATCGGAGCCTTGGTTTCAGGCTTGATGCCGAATCAAAGGCACTTATTCATTCTTTAGGTGTCCTTATTGTTCCTGACCTTTTTGTCTACTTAACCCTTTTCCTCATTAGAGATCAAACCTGGAAGTCTTCACGTATTGACAATGGAGAATCTACCATCGGCTGAACTGTGTTAGACAGACGGAGAAGGAGTTGATGCTACTCAACAGGATGTGCCTAGTATTGAGTCCTCACAAGGAGGAAGCAGCTTATTGGTTAAACATACACAAATTAGGAAGGCAGATGTAATCCTAGAAAGTTTAATTAGAGAGTTTAAATTCAATGAATTATAAACAGACATAATAATGAGAATATTCATTTGAAAAAGGAAAAGAAATAACCCATAGGAAAAAAATGTAGAGGAGCTATATTAGCAAATGACGTTGGGAACTGCCTAAGCTTGTAACAGGTGGGGGAAACATCAGACACTGAAGGGAGGAGGATCCCTTTGAACTACTTATAGATGGTGACCTCAAAGGCTAGTAAAGTCAGGAGACAACCTTAGCTTTCACACAGCTGCTCTCTGGCATCATTAATGGCACGAGAATGGATCTGGAAATTGGTAAAATAGTAACAGCTAAACCAACAGTTAAAAAATAGAAGTTTCCAAGTCATTAAGCCTACCCATCAATTATACAAGGCAGATACCTTCTGGTGGGAAATGAAAAGGCAAGAACTCATAGCTCGCATTAATTTCAGCAACTCTGCCTTTAAACCTAGTTATCCTTTAAATAAAAAAATTCCATTTTTATTTATATTTAATTGATGTTTCAAAATTGTGTATAATAATGATATACAACCTGGTGTCTTGATATACACATAAATTGTGAGATAGTTTCTACAGTAAAATTAATCTATCTTTTACCACACATAGGTACCTGTTTTTCTTTTTGTGATGCAAATATTTAATATTTACCCTCAGGAAAGTTCAAATTGACAATAGCTATGGTCACTGAACTGCATGTTAGATCCTGAGATCATCAGATTTAATCCTAGGGCAGTGTAAGTCTTTGCTCTCAATATAGAACCACTTTAGAAGATGGCTTACTTCTCCCTATTCTCCCTAAACCCTCTCCTTAGCTGCGTAAGATGCCGCTCTGGGAAGATGAAATTGTCATATGAGGTTTTCAGTGTTCAAAACTTAAAAGAAAATCTCCCCCTGGATTGTCAGTTACTTATACCATATGAATATGGTGGACTAAAGAAAAGCATGAGAAAATACTCTTCTTCGATTCTGAAAATCCATTCATCAAATGACTGCCTGTATCCTTTAAAATAATAGGCATGGGCTAACTCAAGGCTCAGAAAACTAGTCTGGAGCCCAGTGTGTATAGATTGGTAGTATGCAAGCTAGTCATCTGGAGAAGTATTTGGACCTAGACCTCATTCCTTTGTTCAGAAAGTCTACCACGCTCTCAAATGCTGTTGCCGATGCAGCCTGTGAATCACACATTGAGATACATCACCACAGATCAGTAAATTGCTTCACTTTAGTGGGATTCTTTCCCATGGGGAGAGAGGACCGAGGCACCTCTGTGTGTGTCTCTTCTGCAGTCTTTTCAGTGTGCCTCGCTGACTTTCACCTCTGCATCGGATTGAGGAGCTCCCATTCCCGTTTACAAAGGGTTCTGCCCCACGAGGCGGTCTCTGAGACATTTAGCATTTTAGTCAAGGAAACAACATCCACATAAAGCTTTGAATATTTCTGTCTCTGACAAGAGGGGAGAGCAGATACAGACAGCCCACTCACTAGAGATGAAATGGTGGCACCCAGTAGCATCTGTTTCTCCTGTTTGTCAATACTTCATCACTTGGCAGAGACCTCCAGAGCTGTCTTTCTCTCCTTACCTGTCTCACACCAGTCATTGTGAACTTGGGAAGATGTAACAGAACTAGGTCTGTGGATGATCTGAATCTCTCACTTGTTCGGAACACAACCCAGTAGATGTGTGTTGGTTTTGTACTGCTCTCTCTGTCTCTGTCTCTGTCTCTGTTCCTGTCTCTTTGTCTTTCTGTCTCTGTCTCTCTGTCTCTCTATCTCTCTCTGTCTATCTCTGTCTCTCTCTCTCTCTCTTTCTCGCTCACTCCTGTGTGTATGTACATATCTATTTATCTAAAATAGATTTCCCTGTGTTGTTCAGGTTTGCTTTGAACTTGGGATCAGATTGCTACCTCAGTCTGCCCAGGAACTTGGATCACAGGTTCACCCCACCATGTTTAGCTCTGTCACTTTAAGTGCTTTCATAGAGAGGAGTTTAAACGGATTTCCTTCAAAATTTTCCTACATTTCTGTGGGAACAAAATGGGGTGCTGATACATATGGGAGCTAGGAATTGTCCTGGGTCTTTATTTAGGTTTTCTTATGAAATAACTGTTATGAAATAGTTTTCTCACAATAATTCTTGTGAAATAGGTATTGCCATTATTATTTTATAAATGTAACTAACATACAGAGGGGTTAAGTCAGTTCATAAAATTACATGGCTCAAAAGCAAATGAACTGAGATTCAAGAGTCATTTGTCACTATTTTGTTACATCATTTGTACCATTTCCTGATTTCTTAAATTGAAAATTATTGCAATTATTATGATTATATTTCTAACATCTTTTCTACCTTGAAAAGTAAGAATTCTTGTTTGTAGTAAATAATCATTTTATCCTTTCCTAAACGCAGAGCCTGCAGAAGACAGCACCAACTTTTGTGTTGTTTTTCTTATATTGCTCATTGGCAATCTAGATAAATTACAGGTGAAAATGTCCGTATTTCCCACCACAGTGGGTCAATAGTTCATTTGTCTCATGGTTAGAATGATTTCCATATTTTATTTAAAATAATAACAGAAAACTGTAAGATACTATTTCATATGTTAACAACAAATTATTCTATTTTACAAAAATCTTTAGAATGCTTCCTAAAAATCTGGCATCATTAGAGTATAATACAAGCATGAAAGAAAACTACTTATATGCTTTTCTTTTCATTAAAAAGATTAGTAATTAAAACCCATTACAAATTAATAAGACCTTTCTTGAGACTGATGGTGTCTTCAGTTTCTTAACTCACTGATAATTTCAGCAAAGTGGTATTACACTCCTGCTCTTTGTTCAGTATCAAGGGCACTGATACTTTGGTGAACAAATTGGTGAACAAATCTAAAGACGATATCTTCACTTTCATCAAATCTGAAGATGTGTGGTCAACCATTCTAATCTTCTAAGTGTCTGTATTAATGGTAGTTACAGAAAAGTTACAGCAATCTTGTGAAAGCTTCGAATTTACCTAGAAATGTTAATAAGGCCAATGCACTGATCCATACCATTATTACCTTTTAGCATCATAAATTCATATGTTAAATGTGCAATTTAATCAAAAAATAAGGTTTTTTTCATGGAATTTTCTTTTTCAAGGAAAGGTTTTAAGCAGAGGTTCAAGTTCTATATAATAGTGACAATATTTCATCCAGTATCATCAGTAGGAAGAATAAACTGTTAAACACTTTGCACAGTGCAATGTCTACTGTTGATTTAATTGCAATACAACATATGTTTGAAAATAAAAGTAAATGAAATAAAAGTCTATGTAGATATCCTTAAGTATAGCAATTTCTGACCAGAAAGTTTTAACCATTATTCAAAGTTAACTATTTTCCTAATCAAACTGTTTTTGGTTGAATTTTCTCCAGGCTTCACAGAGTATTGTGCTTTCTCTTTTAACACAGCTCCATCCTTCTGCAGACAAAAACAAAAAATTATCATCAGAGTGTCAACTAATTTTCATGAAGAATTTGTGACGATGCATGAATATTATTTGTCTTGACTTTCTAAATGATAAAACAGGCCAAAGGGGTTAAAAACAGAACACTCTACAAGTGCTTCAAATACAGCCATATGAAAAAGAAATTGATTAAATATGTTCATTAAAATACTGGGATTACACTGTTTAAATGAGAACTATAAATAGACACATAAAAATACTTTTAGTTTTCTTGGCTACATGAGAATCACTCATTCCCTTAAGTCGGAACAGTGCTTCCCTAGAGCAATGAAAAGAAAGAAAAACGAAACTGAGCATGAACATCGTTATGGCCATAAAATTGATCTGATTCTCCATAATAGTTCTCTGATTTCTATCATCAGGCTTAATGCAAGAGATTTTGCATGCACTAAAAATGATAAAAGTGCATTTACTATTTGGAAGTAGGAGTGTATTTTCTATGCCCTGTCTTGACATAAAGAAAGGTAAGTGCGTGCTTCACTTCCCTAGAAAAGAAGTATCAAGTTTTTCTTTCCTCTCCTTTCCCCTTCCCTGCTGAAACAGAAAGACTTACTTGAAGTCTAAGTTTGGGAGAAGAAGCTGAGCAAGCTTGACTCAGACCCTGGTGGTTTTTGTCAGAGTCAGCTTGCTTGTTGGAAGCCAGAGCTCTTTGCTGCTTTCTGTGCTAAGGCTTAGTAGGTCGAGTTGCCTGTATGCAGGTTGGGGCCTCTGTTACAATCCATTCAGACCTGATGAATGTAGAAGATTAAGAGTTAGCATATTTGATCACAGATCAAAAGCCATCCTCTCCAGTAAATCTTTTGAGACAAAAAGTTATAATTTTAAACTTTACTTTTTAGTTCTCAAACTCAAAAGGGAACAAAAGTTGGTGTTATTTATTGGCTTGCTACAATATTACATTCTTTAAATGTTCAGTTTGTTGGCTTTAGGAAAATCCATTTCTATAAGCATTCTGAATATTTTTTAGGCAACTTCAAGCGTAAAATTCAATAAATTATCTGAGTTTGGGAAAAAAATTACAGAAACACTCTACTTCTTATTAAAACAGAAGCATAAATAAGAATATTTAGGTAAAAGAAATACCAAGAAAAGACAATTTTCTTTAGTATCATCTTCAATACCAAGTTTCCTAGTTCATCAAGAATTGATATGTAGAATGTATTATGCAAAATTAATCGAATCATTGAAAATTCACTTTATTATGGGAAAAAACAACTATTTGTTTTGGGTTTTTTTTCAAATTAACTAAGTTTATTGGTACATTTTATGCATACACAATGAGCACTTTCATTACAGGGAATTTGCACCTGTACATGCTATAGCTTCTTTTAAGTTTATTGTTCTACCATAATCTATCTATTTTAGGTTTTTGATATTGTTCTTTAAATGTTTTACTAAAATCATCATACTCTTAAATTCTTACTTTTTTTTCTACCAGTTAAAACACTGTGCGTGCATAGTGAAATTGTATATTAAGTATGGAAGTGTGTGTGTACACACATGCACACACACACATATGTAATCCGTACTAGCGATTACAACTGAATCATTTAAGAGTTGTTTACCATGGGCAACATCTTTATCTGGAGAAGCAGGCCGTATTGGCGCATAGGGATGCTTTGGTTGGCTTTGACATGATACTGTCTAGAAGCAGAACTAAAAGCAAAGTAGTTATACCCACATAACAGACATTTCCTTCCTCATCCTCCGAAAACTAGTGTTCCTCAGCCCTTGAGAACAAACTTTTAGTATTTCTTCATATGTATCGACTGATAAAAATGTATGTATACGTGCACACATACATACATTGCATTTTGGTCACCCCCTCTCATTTTCACATGCACAAACATGGGGCTCGAGGGAGCGCTCACTCCCTTTCTCTGGCAAAGAAGCATCTAATGGCACAAGCAACGATGGGAAAACTAGTCCATTAAAAAGCTGAGTGCATAGAATAATTTCTTTTTCAAATGAAGATTTACATATACAAATGCAATACTTAATCTGTAGTTTCTCAACCAACTGTAACTCACGATGTCAAACTGGTTAAAATTAAAATACGTCCTCTGGAACTCTTCTAATTTTTCTACCTGGGTAAGCCACAACCTCACTAACTACATTCAACACTGAGTTCTCACAGTCACTGTTTGCAGAACTCTATACCCTGCTTTCTGCTGGACATCTCTAACACGTCTAAAATTGCATATCCAAAATCAGCAAGCCCCAAAATGGGTTATCTTCCCTCCTACATGGTCACTTTCTCTTGTTCCCTGTCTCAGTAATGGTACCTCCACCCAAATCGGAACCATTGTTTTAATTCTAACTACCTTCCTCTCTCCACTTCATCCTTTCCATCATGTCCTACTAGTTACCAATCTTTAATATCCTAAAGAATTCTGAGTCTTTATATAGACCCTCAGTTCTCACTAGATTTTGACAGTAGCTTCTTGGTTTATCTCATTTCATCTTCCTATAGTTTCTACCAACCTACTTTCCACCCTAATATCAAAACCATCTTCCTAATCTATAAATCACATCATGACTTGCCAAGAATCATAGTGATCATCGCATTACCCCTATCACCACAAAATGGACAGATTAGATAATTTAGTGATTTAAGAACATGATTACTCTCCATTTCCTATTTGGTGGCTTTCAGATTATACCCTAATGTGAAGTTCTGAAACAAAAGAGGAGAAGGAAGATCAGTACATGAAGAGTGTTTTGGTTTAAAAATGAAAACTAGATGCTGCTTTTTCCTATTTAGTAGAAGGAAAAAAAAAATTGACGCTCTCCTGAGTCAGCAATTGTGCAACCCTGTCTTGACAATTTCAAGCCCTGGTTTGCGCAACTTGATGCAAGGCTGAAGTTTTCGCTTTTATCTTCACATCACCAAAAAACTACTACTTTATGTGGCCCCATGTATCATAATTCCTGGAGGAAGGAGGCTAGGGTCTCTTTTTCTGGACGCCATGTGTTTTCAGTACAAAGCAGCATGCAGACGGCAAACGGGCTGAGGGCTGGTCCCCCAGCAGCCACTCTTCCAACATGAAGCTGCCAGCAGCAACAGAACAACACAGAGGAAGCGAGTTAGTGAGAAGACACTAACATCCCTGTCCCCAGGCAGGCTTCTTGTGGTTTCAGAAAATTCTTGTGGTTGGCAAATTCTACCAACAGAAAGGACTACACATCCTGTTGCTTGTTTTCCTATGGCCTAATAGTCTATTCCACAACACTGATATCCGTTGATCTTTTATTCCAGAGACCACCAAGGGTGAAAGTCAAATATTCTCTGCTGATTCCCCTGATTTAAGGGTTTCTATCCAACTCACACAACATTTCTTAGATACACTTCCACCCCGACTGCTCTTTTATTCTCTTCCTTTGCCCTGATCTTGTGAAATCATTTCTGTGTGCAGTCACTTTATCACTTTTCTCTCTTGTCTGACTGTTTGAGAATATTCTCTGCCTTGATTTGATCATTTTCTTCATCGCTTTTCAACAAACAACTCGGAGGAAGAGAGGAGTTACTAGTGCACACTTTTTTCTTATTGAAAATTCTATTCTATTTTTACAAATGCTTCCCATGAGTCTCCTGTGTTTACCAGTTCTCTTTCATTTCATTTGCTGCACTAGGCACCCAGCCGTCAGTCTTGTGTACAGTCGTGAATACCATCCCAGATTTTCATGGACCCAAGACATTTTATTTGACTCTTTTAACTTTTAAATAACTTGATGTCTATGCATGTTTTATATTTTTAAAATAGATAGAATTTATAATTTGAACCAAAGTATTTTTAAAAAAATTAACATGTGCTTTGGTTAATGCCTTACCTCCTTGTTAATCAGTGCTTCATTACTGACGTCTGTCTCTCCTGAAAGCTGTTACTTACCATGTGTGGAACCTTAAACTTCTCCTCTGAGTGAACTCAGGATTCAGGCAGTGGTCCTTCAGGAGTGGGGTGAGGGAAATAACAAGAATGAGACAGAGTTAGATTGAGGGTTGGGGGCTTTCTTCGTGCATTTATTTGTTGATGAACACAAGTTGTTTCTGTATCATGGTGATTGTGACAGTGTTGCACTGACTATGGAGAGGCATGTAAACCTTTGAGATCTCTATTTAAACCCTCTAGGGTATACAGAGATTTCACACAGTTTCCACAGTGGCACCACCATTTGATATGCCCACCAACAGTGCACAAGTGTTTTGTTTTCTCTGAAGTGTTGCAAATACTTATATTCTGTTTTTATTTTTGTTAATATCCATCCCAACAGGTACAAAGTGACTTGTTATTGTGGAGCTGATTTGATTTGCATCCATATGATAATTGTGGATGATGGATGGCTTTTCATGTATCTGGGGCCTACGAGTATGTCTTCTTTGGGAAAAAAAAAAAGTCTATTCAAGTCCTTTAGTCTCCCCTGCCTTGGATGAAATTCCAGTATTTTCTCCCACTTAAGTTTCAAGATGCTGGTCATATTGAAGAAGATTGTGGATCTAAATTAGCCAATTTGTCTAGTAAGGATAGGTGGCCCAGTTCCACAGAGTGAATCTTCACTGCAGCTCACAAAGCTTTTGATTTGGTTTCACATAATTTGCTCTTGTTACATCACCCTTCAAACCCTTTCCATTGTTCTGTGATAACCTTCAAGTCTCACAGCCACATCCCTGCATTCCTGTTGTTTCCAGACACTAAGATTCTCTTCTTTATTGAGGTCCAAGGGAGTTTCTGTGAGATCCTCCAACTGTCATTCTCTCCAGGTCAGAGTCGGCTTCTCTCGTGTAGCCTGTTTAGATCTTTAGAGGACACCGTGACCTCTGACAATGTTACCCCTTTGCTGGCACACTTACCACCATCGCTTCCCATCACTTTCAGTTTCTTGCTGAATTAGGTTTCAGTCACAACTTTTACATTGACTTTTGATTCACCACCAAAGAAAGCACACACCTGAATACTTTGCAGTGTGTATATTTACGAATGAATGAATGAATGGATATCTTTCTTGTCTCTTGCCCACCATTTCTTGGTGAACCATAGATACTTGAGGGACAGCATTGAAGTGTGTCCTACTCCTAGTAAACTGATGCCCCTGCCCAACTCTGCAGTATCTTTATCAGCCAGCACATGTCAAAGGCTTATTTGTTCTGGCCCTACCCATTCCTCTTGATCATATTATCTGGATGAGGATGAGGCAGTAAACTATAGGCAGAAAGGACTAAGCTGGGAGGGATGTCATCTCCACCAGAGAAGTCTGAGTGGTAAATAATGGCCAAGATAAACCACATTCTTAAACCACAGCTTTATCACAAACTTTTTACAATTTTCAAGACTATTGAGGTTGGAGCTAGTGAATTTTTATTTATTTATTTGCTTTTTAAATTAAACCAATCATCGAAAAAAGCATATGTGGCTATATTAATTACATATAGTGATGCTTTTCTCCAAAGCATGTTGAATAGATTGCAATTCTTAACAATTTTACTTAAGTAGGAACATACGAATAGCTTTAAAGAAAAAGGACTAAAATTTTTTTTTTAAATCTGGGAGATTATTTTATAAGTGTGCAGCATTTCCTTTGTAGTTTAATTCAAGAATAGGTGCCATGTTTTACATGTGTTTAATTTAAACATGTCTGAAATGCTGAGATTATCTACAGTGTTGTTCTATATCCCAAGATTGGAAATAAAATTAGTTTTCTTTCTTTCTCAAAGAGCAAAGGTTTCTGAATCAAGTTTGTGTTCAAGCAGCAGCAAGAGCTTGCTGACAAGATATTTTGGAACAACTTGCTATTAGGAAGGAAGTCTGAGTGGGAGGATGAGAACGAGCTCATGCCCATGTGATACATGCAAGTTGTGAATGTGTTAGAAGTCCCTGATGCAGAACATCAAAGAGTTCATCAACTTATCTTAGTGACATGAAGGACCTTACTCTAATCTTTCGTTTTTTTTCAACTCTATTCTGAATTAGATTTTCTTTCTTTCTTTCTTTTTTTTTGTTTTGCCCTCATTTACTTTAATCAGCTAATATACAGATGGCTAGAAACATTACAATTTATAATATTATGAAGAAAGACAGAGCCTGTCAAAATAACTTGGATAAACCTCGTGGACTTTCATGTCAAAGGTATTTGTCCTTTTTACACAAGACAAGCATGGCAAAATCATCACTGCATGAAAAATATTAGTGAAATCTTCCTTTTTTATTCAATAATAATTTATGCTTTTTAGAGTTACTTTACAAATATAATGCAAACTTCTATGCATTCCACAGAATTTGGTAGCAAAAAAGACACTGTCAAATCATTATCTTAGAACAAAAGATAATCAAGTGATTCTTTTCCTACAATACAGTACACAGAAATGGGAAATCCATCCATTAATTTGTTCAACAAATAATTATTGAGCTTCTATAATTTTCAAAACTCTTTGATAGGTGCCTGAGAAATGCAGAGACAAACAGCATGGTATTCCTGCTCTTGAGGAATTTGTAGTCTACTTTGGGGAAAAAATCTGTAAAATCCATTTCTTCCCACCAGATTTCCAGCATACATTTTACTGTACCCTCTACCAGACAGGCTCTCTCCTTCCAGTTCTTCTAATAGTCTGAATTTTTCTCATGAACAAATTTTATCAAGCATGTGTAGCATTCATGTATTGATTTACACAAATCCTTGAAAAGTGTAAGATTTTGTGTTTCTTTAGGGAAGGAATAATGCCTTATTTATCTTTGAATATCTTGAAATACATTTGAGTAGACTTGTAATACACTATGAAAAGTCTGAGACATGTTTCACCAGGCAGTTTGGAGTATACTCCAGATGAGTGGTGCTTTTAGTTAGCGATT
Source organism: Dasyprocta punctata (assembly GCA_004363535.1). Classification (NCBI taxonomy): domain Eukaryota; kingdom Metazoa; phylum Chordata; class Mammalia; order Rodentia; family Dasyproctidae; genus Dasyprocta; species Dasyprocta punctata. Next base: position 186,665 of record RJWM01000396.1, on the reverse strand, counting down.
GTGGGGAAAATGAAGACGAAAGATAACTTCCACCTGGAGGCTACAGTCAAATACTTTTTGGGAGGCAAAAAATTAATTATAGGTGAATTGTTACCTTTTGATTTGGAACATTATGAAGTTTACTGCACTACATTTTAAATTGCCAAATGAGTCAAAGAAAAAGAAAAAGAAGACATTCATATTCAACTATTAATTTCATTATACAGATTATAAAATTAGACTTAAGAATTCACATTACATATTGTTCGAGTTACATGTGTAGTCCATTGAAAAACTGCATAGAATAAAACAACCCGGCTTTGTTTTGTTTCTGATTTGGTCAGTCATGAATTCGGACAGAATTCAGCAAGTACAGATTTTCTCTCTGGCCCATTGCTTTGGCCACATAGGTTTGTGCCAACAGCAGGAGATGGCTGAGATGGTTTGCATGGCCTTTGTTTTGCAGGATCACCTGGATTTTCAGGTTGTTCCCCATGTTGCTGCAGGCACTGGTCAGTGTGCTGGGAGGCTGGCACAGCAGGGAGCCTTCTGGTCACCTTCATTTCTCCATTCAGCTTCTCCACGTGGACTTTAAGTTCTTGGCAAGAATAATGATCCCACAGCAGATGGCAGCTGTGATATCCGGATAACTTCATTCCATCGTGAAGTGGTGGTGTGTGCTGAGTAGATGCCACCAGCCCAGAGCAGTTCTGGTCCAGCCTGGAGAACACTGCCACTTCCTGCACCAGGGACTGACTGTGCTCTCCAAGAGGGGCTGGTTACCTGTGGTTCTTAACTCCTCTGATTCATTCTTCCTTTCCCATAGGACATGACCTATGCTTGCAACTAATTAAGCTGTTCAGCCTAGTTTGTGCTCATAGCAAGTTGGGTAAACCTATGATAATTTTCATTGAGGTTTTTTTTTTTTAAGTGAAATTGTCTTTTATTTAGAATTTTTTAAAGGGGCCCCGGATATAGGTCAGTGACATAGTAATATTTTTTTTTGAAAATTGAGTCCCATTTAATATAATTTTTCAGAGTTTTCACCAATATGAGGTCTTTAAAAAAGTGTCTAAAGGCTCTATGACTTTTTGCAGGTATCACTGATGATTACTTTACCAGACAAAAGCACAGAAACATATCTTTTAGAAACAGGTGAATATCTTGAATTGAGTCAAGGTGCTGTAGCATAATACCTTTCACCTCCATACAAACCCTCTGGCAGGAAAGCTGTAAGAAGCAAGAAAACAAGCTTTATAATTTCTAATTCTTCCTTTGAATGAACTGCCATAAACCTAGATTGATAAAAACTATGAAAATCTATGTTTTCATCTGATTAACTTCAGGTGAAATTCGCAAAATTTAAGACATCTAAAGGTCTTAAATCTTAATTAATTCTCTCCTTTTTCAATATTAGCTTATCATGGAGATTGAAATGGTTACAATTTCATTAATTAAAATTTATCAAAAGAAAAAATTCCTGAAATAATTTCAAGTGATGCTGGGAGAACCCATTTTCCCAGGCTGTTAAAGGCAAAGGTGTACAACATGTGTCTTTCAGTGGTAGACTTCCCTGATCTGAGATGAAAGGTGTTAAAACCCATTCAGCATGAATTAAAGGTGTTATATTTTCATGGAAAATAAAAATTAATCAGATAGATGTAAATTATAAAAATGGTATTGGCAATATCTTAAGAATTTGTATTTAGAACATTTTACTTAAAAATAAAAGGCTTCACTTAAAAATCACTTGAAATTAATACATAATCTTAAAATATTTTCACTAAACCTGTAACATGTAGCTAATTGATAGATAAAAATCTAGAAACCACTTAGAGTAAACTCTGTTGAGTTTTCCTTAGATTCAAACCACCACAAAAAAAAAAGAATAAAGAGCATTTTGTTGTGGATGTGTATATAAAACATGATCTTTCATCTCACAACAACCATGAAAATATGATCATTTGTGGACTTAAGAGAACAATTAATACTTTTAAAACTTCTCATAGAAAAATAAGTTCTATGTGTAGTGCTCATGCTTATATATGTTTAAAAACTAGCAGACCATGTTACTAAGGATTTATTGTTACTATTGCAAACAGCAATTACCTATTACTAAATTATCCAAAAGTTTTGAACCCATTTCTACGAACAAAACAAAACAATAAAAAACTGTCACATCTAATACCAGATAGTGAGAGATCTTTAACTTGTGACTTACTACATACTGAATAAAAATCGAAGATGAATAGAGCTCTACATAAGCTTTTGATACATTTCAACAAAGCAAACGACCAGGCACACATACATCTATATACGAAATTGAAATGTGTTTTTGGTAAACTCTTTTAAGAAAGTGCAGGAGCCTCTCAAAGACCTGTAGTGATCACAGGGTTAAAGGCCAGGCCAGCAGGTTAAAGGAAACCAAGGGCACATCAGGCAGGGCTGCAGGTTTTTGAGCCTCATGTGGGTGCACAAGAAGCTCAGCAGGGTCCAGGAGAAGATACTGCAAAAATTGGGGAAAATCATAGAAGCCTAACCAGAAGACACACAGTCATGATAGTAAATAAAAATACACTTATTGCAAGGTTCCAAGGTAGAAAAACAGGAAGGTGTTGGAGTGCTCATCTGAACTAAGGTTGACATCAAACAGTTCTTGCCAGAAATAGATTTCATGTTGCAAACAGAGAGAGTTTTAGTGACTTACCCAGAAAAAAAAATTATAAGAAAATATGTTTTCTTAGGTGGAGCCAAATTCTATGTGCATGGAAATTTTAACTTCCTCTAAGTTATCATCATGATGTGAAGTTCCTTTTTAAATAGTGTAGTCACACTTATATACTTATTATGTTATTTAACAATTCCTAAATATCCACTTACATTTAAGTTTTAATCAGTATTCATATTGTAAACTGATACATGGCAAATTTAGGAATTTGCAGAGTTAGAGTTGTGGTATTGCAATATAGACACACAATGTGTAATCATGAGGTCAGTGAAATAAATCTATCAATCCAGACCAAAAAAAAAAAAAATGTAAAGTAAAACAAACAAAAAATGACGAGTGATTTGAACAATGTGCCAGTAACTTCAGTCAGAAGGCAACAAGCTATACGAACACCTGAATTGCTTCCTTAGTGCAGTCAGAGTGATGTGTGGCAGTTGAGGGTCTTCAAAGACCCTGCAGGAGACCTACATCATTAAGTGGGATGGGTGTGAGGAGCTGAGGTCATTGTGGGGAGTAATCATGATCTTCTCTGAAACAACTATGAAGAGAAAATGGCTGACCAATATCTGAGGCCCATGGAACACTATGGAGTTCAGTTCAGCAGATTAAGGAGAGGATTACAAAGTAGGCTCGAAAACTACTGAGTACTGCCTGACGCCACCCGGAGGTGGTGTGGAAAGCTAAAATAAAAGGAGAGGCCAAGATTGCCAAGGCAGAGAAAGAGTTCAACAAATTCCAGTTTGTGTTTGAAGAACTGAACCAGGAGACACTGGAAGAACTGTCAGTTCTTTAATATAGCCCCATCGGCTGCGGTGTAAACATCTTCCAAAATTCATCCCACGTGAGGGATGCCTTCCCCTGGGAGACGAACAAGCTGAAGTCCCTAGGAGATGGTGAGTGACCCAGGGAAGCAGTGCTCTGACAGTCTTCGTGGGGAGGGGATGGTCGAGGAGCAGCAGGTGCACTGTGGGCCTCTCTCTGCGCAGCTCAATGCCTACCATCTCCAGCCCGCTCACCGCAGGGACCAGTCCCTCCTCTGCACTTGGATCAGTGAGAGTGAATCTGTAACAGCAACTGAAGACCAGCTGACACCTGATGCAGCCCAGGGACAAGAGGATCCTGATATTCAAGAAGAGTCCTTAAAAAACAAGAGAATTGAGGAGGAAGGGCCTGAAACAAGCTCCTCTGAGGTAGAAGAGCTTGTATTCATCTGCAAGGGCCCAACCCAACCCCAGCCCATGCCTACCACTGAGGGTGACAAGTCCCAAGAGGAAGTTCCCAGCTCCCCTTCAGAGCCATCTTCCTCTCTCCCAGAAATAGTGCTCCAAACCACACCTCAAATGCAGGATGTTCACATTCAAATAGAGCCTCTATCCAGAGAATCCTAATGCCCCGTGGTAAGCCTTCTCCTGAAGCTCCTCCAAGCTGCAGGACTCCCTTGGGGATCAGAACTCTAAGTCCTGGGGTTCCTTGGAAGTCTCTCCTCATCCACGACCACCAGAAAAGCCGCTGAGAGCTCCTGAGGACAAAGAAAAGGAAAACACCCCTGGAGAGAACTCAGACCAGTGTGGCACTTCCCCCAACTTGCGTACTCCTCAGGGTTTTTTGGAACCTGGAGGTGCGAGGCTGGAAGATGGAAACAGCAATAAACTGATCTCAGATGACTCTACCAAAAGTCACAGAGATCAGCGTCATGTCTCTGTGGTTCCAGCACAAAGTGATGTCACAGTACGTGAGCCTCAAGAAGAGGCATCTACAAATCAAAGTGCATGACTTGAAAGAGAAAATGCAATCCCCCTGAAAACATCTCCCAAAACAAGCTTCTCAGTCAGAGGGGATAGGTCCAAGGGGCATAAAACTACCATTCACTTCTGGATTCTGGGGTTACAGATTTTGGTCACCTCTAAAGATCAGGCAATCAAGGAGGTTGAGGGCAGCCTTATGGGAAGAAGGGATGGGGGAAGAGAAGGAAGTTTGTAGAAGAAACTGTTAGACTCAGGGAATATTTGAATTCAGGTTTTAGCATTTTGAGAAAAATGAGTCTTTATGTAATAAAATGGGCTATAATGACTATAAAAAGCAAAAGTATCTATAGAAGCCTATACTTGTCCATACAGAGACACAAAGCCACACTTACTCAAAAGATAGTGACTTGCACTCACGTTGCAAGATTTAAAGCCAAAGAACATATTTCAAGATTGTTAAATAAAGTATGGTTTTGATTTTTTTTTTAAAAAAAAAAGAGAAAAGATAAAAGAAAGTGCACCACCTTACCCTATTCATTCTGATTTTAAATCACTGCTCTCAGGTCTGTCTCAACCAGCTCCGCTGGAAACCTGAGAGAAACACCAGGCAGATGGGACTCAGATTTGGTTGCTTTCATTCCAAAGGACTCCTCAATTTAATGTACTTGGGAGAAAAAATCTGACAAGTGGGTTTTCTCCACTTGAAGATGCCTAGGAGCTGTAAAAGGCTAATTTACCTTTTGCTCCTTTATTCATGAAAATGAGAAAGGTCACACTTCCAAAAGAAATAGGACACTATTTTGGGAAATGGTTTCAGGAACTAAAACATTAGAAGTGAGACTATCTACAAACTATAGCTTTCTATAATCCTGTGTAAATATGCATGGGCACTGGGGTAGCCACACTTGAATCTGAGAAAGCTCTCTGCTGTTTCATGATGGTTAATTTTTTCTTGTTTTTTCCCCCTCTATCAGAATTAAAGTATACGGCATGGCAGGCTATGTTTAGAAACCTGACCTAATGAACCCTTTCATCCACTCCTTTTCCAAAAGCCCACCCTAATGAAAGGACCTTTCCCAATGCCCTGGGAAGAACTCTCCTTGGGAAATTCTTCAGAAGGCTATTTAGAGAGCAACAGGGACTGAAATAGTTTCTGAGGAGGTGCTTTGGTTTCATGAGGGTGGGACCGTCTGGGCCTCTCTGGACAGATTCTCCCATTGATAGTTCTTTGTTCACTCTGGTTTTCAGACTGTGGAAGCTTTATTTTTTCCATTAGATGTATCTACATTTTTTCTCTTTTTTTAATAGAAAAAAAATGTTTGAAATGACATGACTATTTACAGCAACAAGTTTGGAAAAGGAAGTAACGGGAAAAATGCAAAAAAGGGTAGGAGGATTGGGGACATGATTGGAATTCAGAACACACAGAAATTATAGGAGACTCAAGACACAGCAGAGATGGTCTCTCCATTACTTGTTGCTAATAGCTCTGGAATTGTACAGAGATGAAGGTACATTTTACTTTGAATAAAGTCTATTTTTACGTTTAGCCTATCTGGCAGAGATTTATAAGAAGGAGATCTGAATTTTTAATTACCCTGGTACCCTATATTTTATTTATTTCTAATGTTTTTCATCTCTAATGCAGGATGATTCTAAAGATAAAGGATTCCAGGTCTAAGGATGAAGTATTTTCATTTTGTTCTTTTTTTCCACATCCATAGACAGTCATTTGTGCTGTGTTAGTTGTATTGTGTTAAAAATAAGCTTTGGTTCTCATTTTGAACAGAAGCTTTTCCTTTGAGTCTTTCCTACTAAGACTTCCCATAAGCATCTAGTGAGTCAGGCCCTGCAACAAGTCATGTAAATGACACGCAGAAATGAATAAGTTGCAGACTAAAGTGGGTCCTCTACAACCCAACCCACTGTAGCCCCAGTTCCAGAACCAATGATGTGAAATGTCTTGTCGATTGAGACCCGTAATATCCAGTGCACATATTTCTATCAGAGAAACAAGGATCCTCCAAGTCAAATGTTATCTAAAGAAAAAAAGAAGTGGTTCAGGAGACAAACTGGGCTCCTGACTGATTGTCCCAGTGAGACCCTGTGCAGCTCTGGTGGTGGAGAGTGACCCTGGCACACTGTACATTCTTGCTGGAATTAGAAGATGATGGGGGGGGGGATACAAGAATACTTGTGTAAAAAAAGTTATGAGGTAATCTCGTTATAAGTTTTTCAAACTTCCCCACTGAATGTTTGTTCCAAACCTCATTTAAATAGCATGTTACAGCGATTCCTCATTTACATGGTGTGTCAAAGTGCTATAATTTCCACATTTCTAGACTCCCAGGTCCAAGACAGCATTGCATAATGAAGGGAAGGGAGACAAGATTTCTAGGAATGAATTTCAGGGTAAATAATAATCAGATAGTCTATCAACCTTCCAAGGACAATGAGGAATCTATGGTATATTCTTCATTATGTACTCAATGTTTCCACCCTCTATGGATTTAGGCACTTTCAGTAAACATGGAAAAGGGATTCATTATATTGTGGAGTATTTTTTTAAAATTCTGTTACTTTTTTTTTTTCATTTGCGTTCTATCACAAAATTCATCTCAGCATAGAAATCGTTTCTCATTGGGGAGTTTATCTGCCAAAATGTTATTGCTATAGGAAATGTATGTCACAGTGGATTATCATTTGGCAGTGCTCAAGCCAGAACAGTGTGAGCTTTAAACTTGGTTTTAGAAAATCTAATTAGTATCAACTCAAAAATAAGACCCCTACAGAAATTTCTTTCTTGTTTCTCCTATTACAAAAGGTGGTTTGTGATATGGGTTGTTAATGTATAATCATTTTTACTATACAAAATCAAATTTGACACTTTCAGAACATATTCTTACTCACAGGCAAATTTCCTTAAAATGCAATTTAAAAATGAGGAAAATGAAATGAGCAGAAGAAATATTATTCCCAGGTAACAGCAGCTGTGTGGGTGCTAATGAATGAAAAATATAAGGTAAGGCACTTGCAGTTCTATTTAGACTGCTTTTAGGTAAACTTAGGAGAGTTTTTGTGCTCAATCAATAATAATTCACTGAAGCCAGGCATGGTGGCCACGCCTTTAATCCCAGCACTTGGGAGGCTGAGGCAGGGGGATCCTTGTGAGTTCGAGACCAGCCTGGGCTACAAAGTGAGTTCGAAGCCAGCCTGAACTGCATAGTGAGATCCTGTCTCAAAAAATAGGGCCAAGGATTTAGCTAAGTGGCCTAAGCGCTTGCCTGGCAGGTGCGAGATTGTGAGATCAATCTCTGGGATCAAAATAGTAATAATAATAATAATAATTTATTGAGTAACTGCTATGCTACATTACTACATTAGATAAGAAAGGAAATGCAGACTCAGAAGATACTATAAACACTCTGAACAAACTCTTGCAATTCTTTTAACCACTGTGTGATCTAATCCAAAGACAGTTTAAAAACAAAGGTTGGCTGTAGTCTTCAACAGAAGTCAATAGGAACACACTTCTAGACTCGTGAATACGTATAGTGTATATATATTGAAACATTCATATACATGTATATTTACACATGCACACACAGACACACACACACAGACACACACACCAGTAAATATCTGTGTGGGAAATAAAGAAATAAAAAACATGAGAAGCATGCTGGTGTTTGGAGTCTGATTCACCAGGATGTGACCGGAAAAAAAGAGCTAAACGTGAAATTTCTCATCTGCAAATGGATCTGGCAGTACTTCCAGGATTCCTGAGAGTATTAAAGGGGTAATAGATGCTAGGCATTTCACCTGATTCCTTAAAAAAAAACAAAAAAAGGAATCACACTTATTTTATTTTGAGAGGCTTCTTGGAGGAGGGAATATAAAGGGGACCTTGAGGGCATAAAGTGTTACCACTAAAATGAAAGGTAACATGGGAATAGAGTACCATAATGGGAGAACAAGAAAGGGACTCAAAGGGCTGGTAGGATTTCCTATCACCACCAAATTGTTATGGCCGTCTAGTCTTCCGTTTGCTATAAGTGAAAAGTATAAGAACAAAAACTACATTTTTAAAAAGTAGACAGTACATTGTTTACCTCGAAATAGAGACTGACCTTGGGTCTACTTAGAAGACTCTAGAGAACTAAAAATATCATTACTGAGTAACATGCTTATTAAGGACATTGTACAAAGATAAGAAAAGTATGAATCATACTTTCAAATTTTAAATGTATATTTTGGTTATTAAAAACACTGAAAATATTTTGGTTTAATAAATCATAGAAGCAATTTAGCTAATTACACACCTATTCTCTTTTTTTTTCTGTCTCTCTCCCTCTATATTTTACCAATATCTCGCTCTTCTGTTTGTTTGTCCCTTTCAATTTGGATAGGCTTTTCCTTAACACATGACCTATCCTTTGGAGTGATTTCTTTTAGGTAATGAGGAAGATGAGAATTTACATTTAAACTGAAAATCGCTGTGATACAGAATTTCACCTACACGTTACCTTGAAGATGAGTTCAGTCAGAGTAATTCTGAAAAATTTCAAAAAAGAATAAGAAATTCTTTGAAAGTTCTACATTACAATTTTTGAAAGACTACCGTAAGACATATTTCCATGTCATTGGGTGGTAATAGTTTGAATATTTTAAATTTTATTAGTACATGATTATATTTTACAAAGGTTTATCTCACTGTCTGAGAACAACAATGTTCTGTGTGTCTCCATGTACATGCGTCTAACTGTCTATGCTGATATCAACAAAATTAACTGAAATCTATTTATAAATACATAATAATATATAATAATTGAAAAATAAGAAAATAGATAAAAGTATGTGGGGCATTAGAGAGATATAGAAATGAAAAATTATCTTTGCACAAGCTGCTCATTGATGGACTTTGTCTACTAACCATTTCTTTAGTGTCTGCATAACTAAGTATGATTCTCCTTCCCTGGGAGATCCTTTGTCTTCAATGTACTGAATCAACGTGAGCTAATAACTGTACTGAGCTTTGTTATGGGCAATTTTATGAGACTTCCACCCTTAAGTCATGCCTGCGTTCATTGCTCTCTCTGTTGAATTTGTGTCCTCTCTTATTGCACTGTCTCAAATGCCAGCCCAGGCGTGAGGTCTCTGATAATGCTGCAGACACTTAAGGCACCTGTAAGTTCCCATGGCATTTGGTTTGCACTTTTTGAATGATGTGAAGTGTCTCTCTCTTTCTAAAGAACTTGGATTTCTTTTTACTCCTTCCTTTCCAGAAAACTCTTTGAGGGGAAATTGCACAAAGCAGGTTTTTAACAAGCATTTGTTGAGTTTCCTTGCACCGAAGTGAATTTGTAGATAATTTATAAGCAGATTGGTCTAATAAAACTTTTCAAAAAGTCCATCCCTCTGCTGTATTAATAGTCCTCTTATTTTATTCGGAATATATTTAATTCTTGGGATGTGTGCACAAAAGTAAATGAAATCATTCCTTCACATATTAGAATCACTCATTTTCCATAGTATTATTCAGGATATGTGTGCAATTCATCAAAAGTGTTGTAGCAAAACTTTCGTGTACTAGCAAATGTCTAGCACAATTACCCTCTTTGCAGCTGTCATATTATAAACAGTTGAAGAATAGGAAAGTGCAAATATCTCAAGTAATTTTTGTCAGCCTGCTTTTCTGTTTTATTTTATTTGAGCTAGAAACACTAAATAATAAATAAATCAATGTAAAAGCAAAGTAAATGTTGTTATCGTTGTGACTGAGCAAATTGTGTAATACTTTAAATGCAATATCACTGATGAGTTAAAACAATTTCATTGATTTTTATTTCGAGCTCTTAATGTATCACTGGTCTTCTTCCTTTCATGAGTCAATTTTTCCCTGCTCTTGCTCATTCAGGGGAATTTTATCTTAGTTCTGTTACCATCACTAATAACTAAAATGCATGTGAGTATCCTGATGACTAGAATAAGGGTATCTCCAGAGTCCGTGCTCATGGACCAACCATTTGTGGGAAACTGCTGTATACTTTTGCTTTCCAAATGTCACTTTTGGTGCCATGATCTGATTGAGAGTCCATGTTTCACTCAAACAGAAGTCTATCTTGAAATTCTGGTCCATTACATAATTTTCAGAAGCTGGAAGAAAGGCATTTGCATCATTTCTGTTCCCAGATCTGTTCAATATATACTTCCAGTCTGTCATGCCTGAAATTAATTTTTTACAATCTGGATCTTTACTATATGCTAAAAATTCAGTACAAAAAAGGACCTCCTTCTGCAGAGGATATGTAAGCCAGAACATCATGTTCCATCTTTATAATGAAGCACATAGTTCCAATCAAAAGGCAAGTTTTTTGTTTCAAAATGTTTGAAGCGAATAATTCTTTAAAAGATTTCAAATGGTTACCTTATAAAAGGGAAAAGATGCCTATCTTGAACCATGTGTGACCTACTTCATATAATTTGTGCGTAAGCTGCACAAATTTTTATTTACTTCAAGCTATTTCACTTTCTGTGCTTTATGTTTCTGAGATTGGAAAACAAATGTGAGTAATTTTAGAAATAGTTTCTCCCAAATCACATTCAATTCTACAACTACTAAAAATTTAAACTACTTGTTAGTGACTATCAAGAAATTTTAAGCAGGATGTAAAGTAACATTTTGACTCTTCGGTGAAGAAACTTAGCCTAATCATAGTTTATTGTTTTGTTTCTCCCAAGATAGAATTTTTCCTCTTGATTTTTAAACTTTTCAGTAGACTGCCTCTAAAAATAAATATCAAATATTAGAAAAAGAAAGTGTGATAACATTAAAAACAAAATCGCAATACCCCTTTATGTGCCCTTGGGAAAACTATTTCTAAAAGTATATTTATCTCTAAAATAAAGACAGTCATAGGTGAGGACCAAATAAATTAATACATACAATGGCCCAAACATAGGACCTGTCTTAGATTTTTCTTCTCCTTTCTTTTTGTTTCTCCTCTGCTTCTCCTCCTGACCTCCACTTCCCCTTTCCTCTACTTCTTCTTATAAGCTTTCTCCTTTTCTTCCTTCCTCTTTAATTCCAAAACCAAGAAATTTTTGAGCCTTCAGAACTATTAGGATTTGACTTGGATCCAAGATTTAAACTCAGACTCCCATGAAGCTTTTCTTTTACTTAGCTTCTATTTTCTGGAGGTTTTATTGAATTTCCCATAATGGACTAATTGCTATCACAGATTGATAATGAGAACAATACTATTTTGTATTATTTTTCCTGACAAAAACTATGTTTCTGACAATATTTTCACTGTGTTTTTCTGAGTACTATATTGTTTGGTGCATAAATGTTGGTTACTGTTTGACCTTTATTATTTTTAAGCCTAAATAAGAAAAAGAGTACTTTATGTAGGATTTTTGTGGTGATTTTTAATTTATTGTTACTAATAGTAACACATGATGGTTTTATATGAAGGATTGTTAATACATACTTGTCATTCATTTTTAGATTTGTATATTCTTTGTAGTCTGGGTCCATATTTTACATTTAGTTAACATTTTTGTCCAATTCAATTTGAGATTTTTAAAAATTTTTGTACAAGATTTGCATTCATCTTTGTATAAGATTTTCTTTGTTATTTGCTACATGTTTTTATTACATAAGCTTGAATTACAGTTCTTTTATACCATGGATTTAATGTTTAGAGTATGTTAATCATTTCAAGGCATTGAACAAATAGTTTTACTTTAAAATTATTTATATTGGTCTAAACTTTTATGGTGTATAAGGAGTATTGTAGTTTGCATAATTCTCCATGCTTGCTTCTGATTTTTCACAGATTTTATCTGCATTTTGTACATTAATATTTTTACTTTCATATTTTGATTACTGTTGTCCCCAATACTTACTTGCTAAAGGAAAATCTTGATTTGTCAACTAGTCAAAATCTACTTTGATATGATAATGTACCAAAAACTCAATATAATGACTGAGAACTCAGTTTATAGTGGTTTAATTACATAGACAGTTTATTTTTGTCACATCACAAAGTTCCTCAGGTGACACTTTAGGGCTTGTACTGTAGTTTTTCCATGACTTTAAAGACTTCATCTCCTTTGGGGTTTTTATTCAGCTCACTAGAACTTGAAATTCTATCCTTGAGATGGCACTCTGCTTGTGAGATGGCTAGCCATACCAGCACTCCCTGTCGTCTGAGAAAGAGTATCGGTGCCAAGGACACAATTCCTGTGCTTTCTACTTCTTTTTCTTTATGAACTTTCCTCCAAAGCCTCATCTGGGAAACCCTATGTCATTCTGCCACAGCCTGTCAAATGACTCTTTTATCCAAGAAAATTTAAGCAATGTTGTGTGTTCACTGGGAAATGAGACTTCTAATATAGTGATAAAATTTAAGAGGATAGACATTGTGTATGCAAGTACAAAAACCTGCAGAGAGCTTTAATGTTAGTGTCACATGACTCTGATTCCCCACCCCAATCTACCCCATTTGCACCTCAACCCACCCATTTCTTTGGCCACCGATTGTTTATGTAGACTATCTTAACAGTGCGTTATACAGATTTTCTTAGATATCAATTGTGAATTGGTAAAGATGATCTGTATTGGGTACTGACATTCACAACTAGGGCCCGGATACTCGTCATTTATATAAAAGATGGTGGGGAGAGAAAGAGAGAGAGAGAGAGAGAGAGAGAGAGAGGGTAAATAAATCCCTCTGTAGAAGTTTCAGAGTTGAAATACTATGTAATCTCAGTAAAACCAGCCGGGCGTGGTGGCGCACACCTTTAATCCCAGCACTCGGGAGGCTGAGGTAGGAGGAGCGTTGTGAGTTCGAGGCCGGTTTGGGCTACAACAGGAGCGCAAGGCTGGCCTGAGCTACTCACTGCGACCCTGCCTCAAATAAACCAATGCCAGGTGTTTGGCTCAGTGACTTAAGCGCCTGTCTGGCAGGCATGGGTTATGAGTTCAATAAAAAAAAAACCTCAGTAAAACCAAAAGTAACTCCTATCTTTATTTCTTCAGTACAGTGCTGTTTGCCTTTTAGTGGGTTTTTTATTTTTGCTCTTTCTCCATTTGCAAGGCATCTTCTCTTCATACTTTTTGTTTTGTTATTTGTCCTTAGCTGGAATTTAAACTTCGTAGAAGCTTTACGCATAGATGTCTGTTCAACACAGTATTTCTACTGCACACCATGACATATAATTAATAAATACTAGTTCAATGAATGATGTTTTTATGAGCTAAAAATTACTAATTCTTTGTATTTGTTTCTGTTCTATTTTTTATTGTTTTCTTCCAGAATCCTTGATTACTTTCTATAGTGCTTAGTTACACTTGCTGAATGACTTCTGAACCATGCCTTTCATGATCCTTATGAAATAATTTATTTTAGTGCTGAAACTTTTCTGAAAGTGTATTTACGTAAGAGAATCTTTCGTTTGATTCACATAAGTTTGAAAACACCAATAATTAGCATCTCTTAACCCTGTTACATTTGTAAACTGATGGAAAAACAATTTGGGAGAAATGTAGGGTAATCTAAATATCTCCGTGATGGAAACCTGTTACGGAGGAATTCTCTTCTCATAGAATTTGCCTATGATTTTAATGCTGAACCTCAAATTTAGGCATATTCACCCACTTAGCAGCTTTGGAATACATCCAGAAGTGTGAATGAAATTATATTGCCCTTATAAATTGAAGTTCAAAGAAATTAAATATACAGAAGGATTCTTCCAATAAAAGATTAATTTCAGTGCCATGTAGTTCCCATGTGATGGGGCCTATAATTGATTTATGTAAAATTCTTCCTTTTCCAAAAAGTTTCTCCTGAGCCATCGCTAGATTCTGCCATACATCTATAAATTTGCTTTGGTGGCTTTCCCATTGTGAGATCTTAACGAAATTCTTTCTTTCCTGCTCAGTGTCTTCCAAACATCTGAATTCCCATGGCCTCCTTCTTCTACGCTTCTGCATTGCAGAATTGAAATGAGAAATATTCAAGTCATAAAGCCCCCTCCACAGGCAGGTGATTCTAGATCTCTAGTGTGGTGGCTATATATCCACTGCTTCTCGTATGGAATAGCACGTGTCTAAAAACTATACCTAGGAAGGAAGTTTTCCTCTGCATTCATAATTAACCAATTCAAAACCAATGTATAATCATGTCGTGGAAGATAATTCTTGAGCATTATGCAAAAGCTATGTTTATTTTAGATACTCCATCTTTTCTCTCTTTCTGGTACTGAGTACAATATAGATTTTTGACTAGCTGAGCAGCACCATATGACCAGATATGGAGCTCATAATTTAAATTAGAATTTCACGAGGGTCCATAAAATTCAGTTGATTTTCATTTGGAAAGCAGTGATATTGTTCTTACCCTATTGCAATAAAGACTCTGCCAGCTTGCCCTGTACGGCCCTCTTCCCTACCCAATTAAATATTTGCCTCAGCTGCTCCCACTTGGGTGAGAACTGAAGAAGGGAAAGAGGCCAGAAATTTCAGGCAAATGAAACTCAGCCCCGCAGAATGGAAAAGAAGCTCTTCCTTGTCCTCACTCCAGTGATACATCAGTGAAAATTTTGGCTTTGCATACTGTTCAGCGTTACGCATTCTGAGGGTAGCCCTCCGTTATATCCTGCGTTGATTTTCTACCAATTTAAGATTCCATTTAGATTTAGATTTAGTTGCTATGCCTCTTAAATGCCTTTTCTAATCTCTGCTCTACTACTCCTTTTTCCTTTTCTGTTGATCAGGGGGATCAACCACACATTTCTTTTATAGAACTTCCCACAACCAGATTTTCCTATTCCAGTAGTGTCAAACCTATAGAATGCGTGCCTCAGTGGGCTGCTTGTATCATTGAAAGTTACAAAAGGTTTTCCATCTCTATTTATGGCCTATATTCCTCAGCATTAGATTTGAGTTTGTTCTTTTGGCAAGGATTCTACTTAACTAGTAGTATTCTGTGCTTGCTTCATGAGACTTATAATTTTGAGGTATCTCACTTTGTGCTATTAGTTGCCACTATAATCGCCTCATTACAAAACATCATGAGGCATTTAAATACGGTGATACTTTTTAACTGTGCTCCATAGCTGCCATGTTCCCTTCTTTACCTCAGAAGATTAATGGTCTTTTTCGCACTTTGCATTGTTTCTCAATTTCATTTTTGTTTGATTAACTGATTATCTAAACCATAGATTAATACTACTTGATTATTTTGATAATGATTGTAATTGTCCTTAAAATTTTGTCAGTTTGATTTTTGTTTCATACTTACTAATGCTTTCTTTTCTTCCTCATAAAAGCATAGCAAGTGTTTGCAAAATCTGTTCTCATAGAGGTGTTCTGTATTGGGAAAGATGGAGATATTATTTTGCTTTTAACTTTTTCCTTCTACTTGCTTCTTTAAAAAATTACTGAACAATTATTATTGTTCCATATCTTTTCTTGTGGTTGTTTGATTGATCTTTGGAGATAAAGTTTAATGGTATACTGATTTGAGATTTTGTGGCAAGTGTGCGTTTGAAGGTTCTTTTCAGTGTTGGAGTAAGTTTCAACTGGTTCTAATGCTACAAGAAAAACTTGAAGATCCATCTACAAACTCAGGGGTTGGATAAGTGCGGACAAGGAAAAAATTGCTCTATTTCTGTGATAGTGAAACTTTCATTCCCTTTTGTGGGCTTTGTATCATAGAAGAATTATCAACACAAGGTTTCATGGATTTGAGACTGGGGAGCACACTGTCTTGATGGATGCTTTTATGCCCCCCATCTAACCAGTCTTCCACTTTTGAAAGTAAAGTATATGTCAACTGAAGATAAGCTTCACTCCTACTTTCTTCCTTAGGCACTCAGCATTGTGTTTAGGTTTCATGTTGATTTTTGCGTCTGTTTTCCTCTGCATTACTGGTCATGTGAGGGGCTGGTACGTTGAGACCTTCTTTTATTTCCTACACTGTGCACATTCAGCTCATCCAGCTGAGCCAGGTCCTTGGATTGAAAGATGCAGCTTCTATGGTTGTCACTCGTTGCACGCTCAGCTTCGAGCAGCGCGCCTGTCCCGCGGGGGTCTGCTTCGCAGAAGATCCCACGTTCTCACCTATTCAGCAGCAGATTGCAGAAATTCTTGTAAGAATTGGGAATTTGCTTGATTTGTGTCATTCTTTTAAACAGTGGCTAGAGATGATTTTGTTCTTTAGGATACATTTGCATGGATATATTAAAGAAAAATAAGAAGTGAAAAATTTAGCCTAATTTGAGTCTTCTAAGGAGATATTTGTATCTATTAGTAAAAATCTATTCATTTCTGAACAAGCATTCACTATACTTATTTTACTTTATCATTAGGTTGCAAAATATCTACAGCATTATATTCTGTGTTCCCCATCCCCAGTTTGGCTAAATTGACCCCTTCGAATCAATCAATTGAGAAAATGACTTTGTCCTGCGTCATGGCTAGCTGCTACCTGGAGACATCCTAAGAACAGCAGGTGCTTCCAAGCATCAGGGAAGCTCTTTCTGTGGTAAATTTTACCTTTTTCCTTCGGGGCATGCATCAGAATTATCAGCACATAGTTAATTGGAAACAGTGCCTAGAATACAATTCTGAATATCATTCTAATTTTGTATTAAATATAGCTCTTCTTTTACTACCCAGATAAATTTGAAATGTTCATGTTGAGTCTGGGAAAAATGAAATTTTAACTCATAAAATGAACAAAAGGCCACTCTAGTATAAAAGTAACAATCCTGGGACTAGTATATTTGCAGGTTAATTGTATATATGTAGTCTTCTTCCTTCCCTCCTTTCTCTCTCCTTTTCTTTTCCCTTCCCTCTTTTGCTCCTTCCTTTCTTCCTTGTCCTTTCTTTGGTCCCTGCTTCCTTCCCTGTCTTTCTTTCTTTCTTTCTTTGATTCTTTTTTTCTTTCTTCTTCAATAAGAACGTTAACTTTATTTTCTGATCTTAGGATAAAATGGACTAGAATAAAAAATAGTGTGTTATAACTGCATTCAGAGTTGATCTGTAAGATGAGGCATCATTTTACTTAAAAGGAAGAAGCACTAACAGATGAACGCAAGTGGGAGGGGAAGGAAAGGAGATTAAAAAAAAATAATTGAGCTGTTAAATACATATTCCAACACATCAAGAGGAATGTGATCATTATGTATTACAAACATATACTGATAAAAATAAATTTGAAAAAAAAAGAGAAATCACATGTTAACCTTTGCTGACTATGAGTATTAGTTTGAAAGATCTCAACTTTTCAACTTTCTGTTTTTTTATCCTTAACATCTTGATCTTTATTATTAGTGTTCATATCATGAATATCAACACCTAAAGATCTGACTCTTATCTAAAATACTTCAACATCAGTCTCTTCCAAATATATGAGCCTCTCAGAAGAAAAAAGAGCATTGTTTTCCACATGCTAACCTCTCTTGGTTGAATGACTGGACTGACTTATTAACGTTTAACAACTCAGTCATAAAATGTTGGTAATAACTATTTTATTTAGTCAAAGTACCACATTGACTTTTTTGAGCGTGAACTTACTTTCTACAATAACAGTAATGAATGAATCAATTTGGGTAAATTCCTTCATGAGTGAAAAAAATACTATGTGATTCTTAATATTCAAATGCTGCATCTGATCCTACCATGTATGCTGTTCAACATTTCTCAATACTTTTAAGTTACCTATTCTATCTATTTTCATACTTTCTCTTCCTTACTGGTCGCAGTTAATTTTCTCTTCAGTGACTGTATTTACTGAATGAATAATAGCATCTCACCTTCAGCATCAAATGGTGGATGAGTAGCATTCATCTACAGATTATCACTTGAATCACCTTGTCAGTTGTTAAGTGTGCGGTATATTTAACTAAAGCAAAAGTACTACTACCACAAAATTGAACTTCTTCTCTTCATTGCAATTACATTACAATTTGACCAAATATATGTATCCTTTTGTCTCCAGTACTTACGTTTTACTCTATGTCTTCAAAACCTTCCATTTGCCTGAATTTTAACGTTTGCAAAAACTTAATGTCTAATTTTGCTGCCACTATTTTCCCCCAACCCTACTATTTGCACCATTTCACCACTACATTTATCCATTTAAATAACAAAAATGATTATATTATTCATTTCCTTAAAGGTTCCCAGTAACTCCGTTTTGCATATCAGAGCTCCTTAGTCTGTGGTATAATGCTTTTAAAATCTCCCTCAAACTTTCAAGTGGGTGGTCTTCTCATCTGTACTCTGAGTGACATTTTTGTACTTTTAATAAGAGAGAAATAGAGGACCAAGGAGAACTTTGGTTTTGCATTTGGCAGGAACAGAAGTTTAACACATTTATACTTAGCTGTGGTGTTATACTTCCAGTGCAGTCGATAAATAAAGACAAATTCAAATAGGAAGTAAAAAAACCACATGGTTCAGGCTAGAAGTCTCATATACGACCACATCTGAGAGAAGACAGCCCAAAAGCAGTTTGAAGTTTCAAATGGTTCGATTGCCAATGTAACCCATGGCAGTGGAGTCTGATGAGTAAATCTGTGATTGCAAATTCAAAGGTATTGCCATTTTCCACCTTCGTTCAGTGTAAATGTAGCTAGAGAAACATACATTCGATGAAGAGCATTGGGGGATTAAAAGACGAGTGGTGAGTGTAAAGCTATCTAGCATTTGTGTTAGTTAAATTGTATGGCTGTAACAAACAACTTTGACATGCTAAAAATTCTTAGCCATCAATATTCGTTTCCTTCTTGGACTTCATCACAGAGCACATGAGCTCTAGGATACTCCGCATGCTTACTCATCCCAGGATCCAGGCTGAAGGAATAGCCTGTAAGTCTAGCATGTTCTTCTGATAGAGCAAAGAATGAAGAAGGCAAACTAAACCATGCAACCTTATTTAGACCATCTGCCCAGATGATGTATGTCATATCCATTGTGAGAGCTTCTTGCATGGCTAAGCCTGACAAAAATATATCTGCCTATTGAAAGCATGGCAAGAATGAGGGCAAATGATATTCTTAGAGCTAGAAGGGTGGATAATTAGCAATAACACCTATCATAGCTACCAAATTTACTATATCCCTATATCTTTTTTAACTACCATTTGAATTTCATAATTTCATCCAAAATGCTATACAGTCAGCCTTGTTTTAGGGCAATTTGAATGTCTGGAATGCTATGAGCTCAGGCTTTATTGGATATTAGGTAATCAGCTATTAGAGAATTTGCAGCTTTCAGAGAATATATATTTAATTTTTAGTAATCATTTGTATGCATTGGCTATATCTTGGGTGAGTGGAACACAATCAAAACTTATCAAACATTTACATACCATGTTTAAAGTAGTGTATTTTATTCTGTAATAGCTGTGATGCATCTTCTTGGTTTGTCTGATATTAAAGTGTACTATCATGTGTTCCTTCTTTCCCTGTGTGGAAGGCTGCCAGAGAGTAGACTGGGTGGAAACAATGCACACTGATTAGTGCATTTTTTAAAATAATATTTCAGGAAAAATCCCTTGTGCTTCTAGGTTAAATGAACATTTTGCTTTATACATATTTTATGTGATGATCTAAGTAAATGTTCCTTAGCAATATTAATTTATCATTAAAATTATCATGAATACTTATTTGAGGCAATCTTATTTTGCCACATACAAAGTCTCAAACTAAGTACGTTACGTTGAGATTCAGAATGGATTGCCAATGTAGACTTGCAAGAAACTTCATAGATTCTGAGAATTTAATAAGGTTCCATAGACTCGGATGAACTGTTTGACATTCATTTTCAAATTTAAGAATTCATACAAAAAAATTAAATAAGAACTGGAGTATCTGAGTTTCAGAAAACACAGGTAAAAATAAGACAGCCCAGTGAGTGGGCTAGAATTGGCCTTTATGATGAACCTATTTAAGCAAAAAGCAAAACGAATAAACGGACAATTTTTCAGTATAGGAATTTCAACAAATATGAAAAATGAAACTACTCCTTGACCCTAATTTGGCATTAGTTTTGCATAACATTTTTCTCTTTGTGATTTAAAAAATCAACTAATGCATAAAATCAAAATTTGTACCTAGTAGTGAGATACCATGTGATGCTTTTATGCAAGTATAAATATGCAATCTTCAAATCAGGTTGCACATATCTTTGTCCTAAAACATTTATCACTTTTGTTTTGTTACAATAATTAGCTATGTTAATGAAACATATTCTCATATTTCACTGTGACAATTCATGCATATATATATATATATATATATATATCATACTTTGATATATGTGTCCACCTTCCCAGACACCCTGATATGTCTACTGCTTTAGGCCTCTCTCTCTCTCACTCTCTCTCTCTCTCTCTCTGTCTCTCTTTTTCTGTCTCTCTCCTTTTCTCATTGCTTTGTTGATTAGGTCATAATAATGTTGACATACACATGAACTTCTAAGCAAAATTATTTTCATAACATTTAGTTCCTATATCAGGAAGATGAAATTTGGTGATTATCTATTTTTCCATTTATCAGGAAGGATCTCAGGATGGAGGGACTTTTCAGACAATTTATGTAATTATCTAGTTTGTGGATTATTCCCCTGATGCTTAATTTGCTAATTTCCTGCAGACTGAAGGAAACTCATCCATTGTGTTGTTAATTGGGCAGCAATGCAAAAGAAGTAAATCCTCTGTCTATTCATTTTGCAATAGGATAATTGTGCTAATAAAATTTCAAAATAAATGGATGATTCGGATTATTGGATAAGGTAATGGTCCTACAGAAAGTGAAGGTTTTATTTCATTTCATTTTGGTTTGCTAACACTGCATGTGTTTGTTAGTATTTGCTGCATATTTTTGATGATTGTTTTCAGGAAATGTAACAATTTAAAAATATGCAAGCCTCAATATTTTGCAGTAGTTTTTAAATGTTTATTTATGGAATTTTCAGAAGGATAAAAGGACAGAACTTGTACTCAAGTTTTAAAAAACTAAGTACATATTTTTTAAATTTTAGGTAATCAGAAAACTAACCAGTTGAAAACAATAACTATTGATTATGTGACAGATATAAACAAAAGACCCAGGTAAACACACCACTTGCAGGATCTTCCTCCTTCCTTTCTTTCATTCTTGTTCCCTAAGAAATTTACCTTGCTATTCAGTAAGCAGATCCTTGGAGTGATGGTAGGAAAGTAAAGAAGTTAGGGAAAAGACCCCAAAGGTCAACTCCTGAAAAATTTGATCAAATAGGTGGTATAAAAACCATTTGCTTCTATTACTGATATAATAAATTAAACTATTGCATTTGTCTCTGTTGCTGATATAATAAATTACCATTAGCAAGGTAAACAGAAACAACAGAAAATTCTTCTCTACCATTATCTGTAATTTAGACAGTTGACATGCAATTGTCACCAGCTTCTCTTGAAGAGCACGGAGAAGAACCTGTCCATCCTTGCTTCTTCCTAGATTTTTTTTAAATGACATTAGCTTTAAAATTAAATGAAATTTTGAAAAAGTTCAGAATGAATGAAAACAAAATACTTCCTTTTGGAAATTATTTTGCCTGGACTTGCATATGTTCAAATATCACTGAATTTTAAACATCTGTATGTAAACATACTTATCTGTACATAAGCGATATATATTTTACATAAATTGCTTATGTAACATTTGACATGATTTTCCAGAGTGCACTGTATCAATGTGTGAGTCTGTTTTCCCATGGCTGCCAAAATGCTTACCATTTACAACTTATAAGAAGGGGAGAAATTTTTGTAAAAAATTTATTTTAGCTCACAGTTTGAAAGGCTCAGTCCATGGTCTTTTGGTTTCAAAGCAGAAGTAAGCTTCATAGTGGAATGACTTGTGGAGTAAAGCTGCTCATTCATGGAAATGGAAAGCAGACATGAGAAGAACAGGGCTGAGAGGTAAACCCTCCAAAGTCATGCCTGAGTGAGCCACCTCCTCCAACCAGACTCCACCTCCTAATGGCCCATTTAGTACTGAACATCAGTGGTTCCACTCCACTATCATCCAGCCACCTCTTCAAAGAATCTCTTAATCCAGTCAAGATGAAAATGAATACTGACTGGCACAAAGAGTAAATTGGGAGACAAGTCTTTTAGGAAAAGAAAAGGGTATGTGGTAACTATTACAATTAATACTAGCAGAGGCAAAAAGCAAATATCAATAAATTCATGGCTAAATTTTCCAAGTGTACTTTATTTATAACTCAGTGTTAATATATTATCCAATATATGGTTAAAGGAAGTAGGGAGACATTTTTCAAATGGTTAAGGAATAAGATATAGAGAGAGGGTGGAGGCTGAGATGGAGAAGGAGATGGAAAAAAGAAAAATGAAGATAGAGCTTTTGAAAATGGGAAGGGGACCAAGAATTGGAAGAAGCTGGGCAAGAGGGGAGGCATAGGGAAGTGAAAAAAAGCCTAAGATGCATTATTACCTGTATCAGCTCCCCAAGGTAAATGTAATCATTATGTACTCCAAACATATACTAGTAAAAACTAGGGGAAAAATAAAATGAATGTTTACCCAGGTAAATTAAATAGAAAATATTTAAATAATCATTTTTATATAACACTTGATAGGCTCTCTAGAGACAAAAATGATTCTTTTCAAAATAAAAGATATAGACTTTCTGAAAGAAAACATATAATTTATAAGATGTTTGGATGCAAAAGTTATTAATAGAAATAATAATTTTCTGCAGGAAAATGTATTCTAGAATAATTTAAATTATTATCCATCATGTATAATTTTTAGCTGAAACATAACAGCTCATGAATAAGACCTATAACCAATTCTAAATTGCTTTTCCAAAAACATATCCAATCAAAGCAATCAGTGGCACTAGTACCATGTCCTTATGAGTCTTTGGAAAAAGAAACAATCAAGATAAATGAATGGTGTTGGGAACCAAAAGATAGTTATGAGAAGGAGAGAGAAAACAATAAAATAGTTTTCTATACACATAGATCTGTGAAAGAGAGGCTAGAAAGGTCATGATTTTGAAGAAAACAAAGAATGCAGAAGTAGATCAATGAAAATAAAAGCACAACATCGATAAAGGGATACTGAAGATAAAAAATAGAAGAAACATTATAAAGTAAATTGAATTAAAGACCAAAGTAACCACTTTCTTGAGCAATTGGTTGAAAATAACATCAGTGTAATTTTAATTCACTTTTCTTTAAAAGTCATTTCCTGCCACAGAACCATTTTTTACTGGTGCCATGGGTCACCTTCTCTGATAGATTTAATGGAATTTCTGCATGAAACACATGTGTAACATTAGAGGTTAATTTTTAAAACTAAATTTCAGTGAGATTACAATGTTTAGTGTCCATCAGTAATATTTATAGCCAATGTGAGAAAGAGACCCCATATATTTCATCATTTTTTTCTCCTTTCTGTCATCATGGATTCTTTATAATTTGTTTCATTGAGTGTTTTATAATGGTTTTCAAATTTTCATTAAATCACATCAATAATCCATTAGTGATCAGGAGAATTCAGAAATAGTTATAATTTATATCACTCTTGATAGTTGCTGTATCTTCAATTGAGTTTAAAAGTATAATGATTGAAAAAGTACTGTGATAGTATTGCCTAGAAGATTGGTAGAAGACTAGCATAGTAAGTCAATAAATTTTGCTTATGTAATTTAAATTGGCCTAAATACCAGCCAGTACATTTTTGCAACAAAAACATATTTACTGTTGTTGTTGATTGGTTTCCATATCATTGAGCATTGATAGTTCATAGCTAACCAATTAAAATTTCTTAAAATACCATCTAAGCTGGAAAATAGAATCCCTAGAAAGGCACTAAGTTTCATTAGTTTTGATATGGTACAACATAAATTTTTTTTAAATTGATCCTTACGAGTACTTCAGAAAGAATGAATAAAATTGTAAATTAATAGAAATCTTCTTGAAGTTTTTAGAGTCATACCTACAGTGAATGCCCACAGTAAAATTGTGTCTTCTATACTTTGACAGTTTAATCATTAATTTACTCAAACTATTTTCTTTAAAAAAAAACTTAATGTAAACTAAACTTCTGGTTCAAATTTGATTACAGACTCAACTCTGTCTCTTACTTCTTTGTCTCAAGATCGCTTTGGACAGAAATGATAAAATGAGTGACACCATAACACAAGGGAAAGCAATATGCCATCAGCAAATCAAAATTTTATAAAATTCTTGGAGGATAACAAATGAAATATGATTGATACAAAAGTGACAGATGAAATGTGACATGTCACCAAAGCCCTCCAAGATGAATGTGTGCATACAGGGGACCACAACATGCTAGTGCCTTTCTTGAGTCCTTGCTTAGGAAGCTGCCTTCCAAATGGTGGAGACATTGGAGCCCTTCTTTTAGGTGGATCTAATAGAGCTGTGATTTGCCTTTTGCTCCAGGGTCTAAGCCCAGGAACTGTTCTCCAAATCCACTGGGCAAGTGAGTGATCTTCATAACAAAGTCCCCTGGTAGAAAAGCAGAGGTTTGAGAAGTGGAATATACCTTAGCATAACTCTAAACTGCCACATGCATGAAATAAGTTTGAAAATCAAAGTCTGAAGAACACTTTACTTTGTTAGTAGGATACGCTACACTACAGCTTTTGGGAACTTTTGGGAGTTACAGCTCTATAATTTCCTTTTTTCCCATGGGTATGTCAAAGGGACTAGTTATTAAAACATGTCCCCAATTTCCCCTACTTATGCAGATCTTTCTTACATCCATCTCTTTCAGCTGAGAGGCCTCTTGGGGAGATAGTGGTGAACAAAAGCAAATGAAATATGTGTCGGCTGTCTTTTATCCTTCATTACAGTGCATCATACATGTGACCAGACACCCAAGAATCTTGAGAAGATTAAGGAAAAACAATGTTATGAAAGGCAAAGTCTAATATGAACAAACTGATCTACTTATCCATAGGACTGAGGAAAGTTGTATAAAAGTTTTTAGGAGTGTAGAGCTTTGATGTTACTTTAATTTGAGGAAGATTTTTTTGGCTTCAATAGGGAAGAATCTTTTCAGAGGAACTGGACTGTGAAGAACAATTAAGAAATGGTTTCGGTTGATTCAAGGCTGATAGAATGGTAACAAGAGAGTGTGAATGGAAATTTATGAATGCACAAAAACTTTAAAAGTAGATGTAGTGTTTCTTAGAAGTGAGCCTGTGGGAGATTCAGTAATGGAAGTACATCTGGATTCCTGATTTAGCCCTTCACTGTCACTTTCATTTTTAAGGACAATGTCTTTTTCCCTGTTCCTCTGGCCACGTTATTTAGCAAGTGACACAATGGGCCCCTCCTCTCCTTTTGATGTCTGCTGAAGTAATGAACAGCACACTGGTTTGGAGATGGCCTCAGGTATGGGACATGCGTAAGCGGCTCTGCCAGTTCACTTTGGCACCCGTGACGTCAGGGTGTATTTCCTGTCTGGACATTTTACACATTGTCAGAGCTCTGCATAAAGAGAACAAGAATGGATTGAAAGTACAATAGTGATGTGAATTCAAGAACAATTTATTTTGGAAAGAATAAAACCAAATTGAAAAATATTTTGAAATATTAGTATTCATAGTTAGAATTAAGACTTTTATTAAATGAAATGGTTAATTAGGCATATAATATGGTATTTATTATAAACCAAACCTATGGAAGTATAATCTGTGGAAATAAATTGTGGGTGTTTTGGTTTTTTTGCTACATCATCTTTTTGGGTGGAGTGTAAATGTCTGACTGAAAATATTACTTTCTGAAGCATGTTTACTAATGCTCCATGGACTGTTAGAGTAAATGGACCACAAAGACAATACTACAGATACCTTTATTCTTTCTTGTCTCCATTTCATTACCTTTAACATTAAGTTTGACACCTTCAAACATTTCCTTTATTAGTCTATTTTTTGTGGTGCTAAAGATTGAGCTGGAGGCCTTTGCACTGAGCTAATATCTCCAGCCTCTTTATTTTTTTTTTAATTTTAAAAAAGGATTTTGACAAAGCTATGTTGCCCAAGTTGAGCTTCAAATTGTGATCTTTCTGCCTTGACCTCCCAGCATGCTGGAATTACAGTTGTGTGTACCCCAACGTGCTAGCCCTCAATTGCATCTTAAACCCAAAACAATTTCTTGGGTTTCAAAAGAAAATTATGTGCTCTAATAAATGCTTCATATGAAATAATTTTAATTTTAGTACATTTCAACTTTACTATGTGTTTAGATATTGAGAATAACATTAACATTTGTACCTCCAGCATAAAAGACAAAGACAAACACCATAAAAGGGAGAAAAAATCCACTTGATCATTAATGGTATGTAAGAATACTGAGAAGTATATTGAGACCTTTGGAATTCTGAAAGGGAGAAGGCAAGCATTAATATAAAGATATCCCAACATGCACTTTGCAAAGTCTGACACTGTGTGTTAATTTCAGTTTCACAAAAGTAGGTGACATATGACTTCCCTAAATCTCCTGCCTGACTGCTACAAGAAATTAGTACTAATTTAGAGCTAGAAAAAACATCTATGTTTGTGTTTGCATTTTGTTCCATTTCATAACATTCGATAACTAAAATATGTTAAATTTGCATGACACTCCTTTGTCTGAGTGTATTCACCTGTACTGGTCCATTGTGTTTTTACTGGCTTCTTTTTTCTTTTTTTGTCATAGTAAAAAGCACAGTTTCATCTGATCTAGGGAAAAATAGACACAAGTGATGAAACGATTTCCCCAAAAGTTAAGAATAGTGAATGCAAAGACCATGACTGGAAAGCTAAGTCTATGATTTGTAAGTCTCATCTATTTCATTTAGAAGTTAGTAAAACAATAGTGTGTGCTACAGCTAAGTAGAAAAGGCCACACCAGGAACTTCCATATAATCCCTATGGTTTTCCTCAGAGCCAAAACGCCTCGCAGCTCAAGTGAGACTCAGTTCCCAGAAAGTCAGTAGATGAATGCAAATACGGAGAGCTTCTGATTTACCTAACAACAAAGTACACAAAACCTATGTCCTGGAACACTTTTCCAGCACACTCTGGCCTTACAACTGCTGAATCATAACCATAATGAAGAGAATTAGGACTTTTTAAATGCTTCGGTACAAAAAGTTAAGAAGGAAAAACGTGACAAAATTATGAGCACTATAAACAAACAAAACAAAATAAAAAACCAGAAGCAAAAGTATTGATTGGTATGATTTACCCATATAGTAACTGAATATAAAGTTTTACATATTATTTATTTTGTGTTGAGATTCTACAAAGGCAAGATTTCTTTGAATGACAACTATTTCAACCATTCTCAAATGGAGAGTTTGAGGAATCAAAAATAATTCACTTCATGGATTAGTGGAAATTAGTACTCCTGGATGGTTTCCTATTAACATACCTGAAACTGACTTTCTAGGAGTGTGACTTCTGTGGCTGAGGGGCGTAAGGGAAGGGTCAATCAGACAAGGGGCAGTTATCAAACATCAATCAAATTCAAGTTTTTTTTTTTGCTTGTTTTCTAAACCTAGAGCAACTAGTTATAATGTCATTTGTATATACAAAATTCTCTGAACAAAATCTCTTGATAAGATGGATATTTGTTTGCTTGTAACACTGGATATATAATATACAGACATTCTTATTGCATTATGTTTCCTAAGACCCTGAGCTCTAGTCTGGAAAACTTGTCATAATGCATGAGAATGTGAAAACTTTATAAATTGGACATTTTCTAAATACCCTACCTCCTTAGTGGCATTAAATTATGGGCCATGCAAGAGATGCTGAAGAGAACTGAACAAAAATCTATTTCTTCCCCTTACACAAAGTCGATCTTGATAAGGAATAAGTTTCATGACAAAACAGACATGGATGCTCTCAGACAATATTTCTAGTGTCCAATTTCAATTTTTATCTCACAAGGACATTTGGGATACACACCCAAATGGAAGAGACATCTTTATTTCAAGGAGGCATGTGAACAAGGCAAGAAACCTCACAAACATCAAGCTAAGCTTCTCCTTTAGAGAAATAGCCAGGACAATAAAGAAAGTGAACAAGTGTGTGCGTGTGTGTGTGCATGTGTGTGTGTGTTGACTACAACAAACTCTGACTTGTCTAAACATCACACTGAAAGGAAACATTTAAGAACTTGTCCACATCTTTAAAATGAAAGTAAACATCCCTCATTTAGTGAAGTCTTAATTATCCACAGTAAAGTCTCAGTCTGACTTGGACCTGTCACCCAGCATGCATTGAAGTCATCTTACCTTAATAGTTAGGCTTTCAATCCTAACTAATCTTAATTATGATATATTTGTAAAAGTTTATTCAGGCATGATACATGCCTCTCATCCCAAAATTCTGGGAGGCTGAGGAAAAAGGGATTGCAAATTTGAGCCCAGTCCAAACGATTAGCATGGTCTCATCTCAAAATTTTTTTAAAAATCAGATTAAATTAAAGGCTAAGGTTGTACCTCAGTCCAAATGTCCTGGGTTCAATCTGTAGTGCCACCAAAATAAATAAAAGAAGAATGTTAGTTTTTTAAAAAGTACTTTGAGAAAACAATTTGAGTTTTGTCTCTACTGCTATTATCACTGCCTATAAAATAGTAGTTAATTGATGATACTCAGCCAGTTTTATGAGAAATGTCTTTAACATTAGGGGTCATGGCTACAATATATCTATTCTGTAAAGAGTAGTCAAGAGGATTAGGCAAGTATTACAAAAATCCTATTTTCAATCCCACATAAAATTTCAACAGGATGTATATCATCTGTTTTGTCCCTAGAGGTAACTATCTAATGCAATTACTTGGTGGTTATGTGTGTCCACAAAACCTGGAAATCTGGAGAACAAGATTTTTCCAAGATACTCAATACGTTAACAGTGCAGTTTCTCATTGCAATGTTTCTTGGCTTTTGAGCTGCTTGTGTTGAGAGCTTGGTGTCCCGAGTTACAACTCATGCTAGAAATACAATGCCAGAGATTTTTTCTCCACCTCTGCCTTACTATTCCATTTCAAAACTGTTGTTTTACCTTTCAGCTAATAAGAGTCTTTCTAAGGATTCTATATCACTTATTTTTCTCAAGACACATTTACATCCTTCAACGAAAGTTGCTATTATCAGAGCAATGTACTCTTACTATTTATTTATTACAACAGTCCTTATGACTGCTTACCCATGCAAGCACTAGAAATATCTAACTCATTACCACTACATAAAATAGCTCAGGGTATTTTCAGAATGAAAGAGATCAGAGCATGACAAATTCTAAAGTTGTTCATATCCCTGTTTCTAAAAGAAAGAATTGGTCCTGAACAAGCATCAGTAACTTTAACTGTCTACAAGGCTATAATAGATTCTTCGTGAAAAGATGATACAGCCACAATCTTCTTGGAAATACCTATTAGTTTGTTGCCAATGCATTTCATTAAATGTCTGAATATCCTTGAATGATCCAATGCCATGTGATGAAAGAAAAGTGACCCAGATGGAGTCAGAAACTGAAAATGCCTATTGACTTATTCAGTTGGAAGTTGATCTTGGTTGCTATTTAAATCTACTGCTTAAGTGTCAGCATGTATGCTGCATTCCTTATCATGGTTCAGGGGGCAGACATTTGGGTCAAAATATTCCTACCCTTTCTGTAGCTAATGGGGGCTTTACAATGTTTACAAACAGCTGTTACAATTACGCAAAAGTCCCAAGAAAAATGTGACACATTCAAGAACCTGACAGTTAAGACCGAGCATTTGTTCAGAGAGCACCGTGTGGTGTGAGGTAATAAGATCCATGATGATAGTGGTATTTGTAACATGCAGCGGCTGTATTCGGGAGCATGGAAGTGACTACCCTTTCACACACCCAGTTATTACTTTGAACCCAAGTCTATATTTTGGCTGCCTTGGCAACCGCACAGCAGTAACAACTGGAACCTGGATGACGAAGTCAATCCAATTGTTGATAAAGCAGGGACTCTGACTTTCAACATAGAAAGGCAAATAATAATAATGATG
Organism: Dasyprocta punctata; assembly: GCA_004363535.1. Lineage (NCBI taxonomy): Eukaryota > Metazoa > Chordata > Mammalia > Rodentia > Dasyproctidae > Dasyprocta > Dasyprocta punctata. Next base: position 156,120 of record RJWM01000396.1, on the reverse strand, counting down.
ATGATAGTAATATAAAGCAAGAAGATGGTGTCCATAGTGCTACTCTGGCACTGAGACTTGAGAATAACTATTATGAGAAAAAAGTTATGTTTTTGGGAGTCAACACTTTTCTTTTGGCTGTTCCTATGTTTAAAACAACAACACTAAAAACATCAACAACAAAAACATTTCAGGAAAAGGATCTTTGCATGTTGGGGAACTTTTTTTTCTGCAGTGAACAATAAACTATTCATCAATTTTAGATACATTAATATAGATGTCTACATAATCATTAAGATGAAAGAGATTATAAATGGCAGGGAAAATTCACAAAATTCATCTTTTTGCTTTCCCTCTTATTGGTTTACATCTTGCGATTGGCCACTCATACATCACCTTTTGGTCATATGATCAAATTATATGTCCCTGTCCTTCTGATGTGAAATAAATTTCACACATTTGTGACTTGCTTTGGTTAGTGAAACATAAGAAGTGACAAGTGTTACTTCAAGATACAACCTTCAGAAGAACTTTCAGGTTTCTGACATTTTGCTTTCATTGCTAAAGCAACCAGCAGTATTTCAGACACAGGGGCTTCATTAGCTGAGAGGGAGAAGGCCGGCAGCAGAACTCCTGGTTGCTCTGTGATTAACATGTAATAAGAAGAGACACAAATCTGTTGTTCAATCCACTGTAATTTTGTAGGTAATATCTCAGTATATAACCCAGCCTATCTTGATTACATTCACAGTATAATTTCTAGAAAATCAAAGAAAACTTTCCTTATGCTTTCACTAATCAGATGCTATTGCGAAGATAATTCCTCAAAACCCTTTAATAGAAAAATGTGAGTTTGTTTCTGTCCTGGCTAAAGGTCAAGTGTAGTACCTAAAGGTCAAATGCAGTATTCTGGATTTACGATCAAACTGTATTTCCCAGACTGAATCTCTAGTTCACACTTTGACCAGTCCAGATTAACTAAGTCACTGTGCAAATGTACTCTACCTTATTTTCCTCTAAACTGAGACAAAGTTTTATGAAATTACAATCATGGTCAGTTACCAAAGCCTTCACATTTTCCTTGATGTTAGCCTTTGTCTTTTCTTTCCCTTCACAAACCATCTTCTCTCCCTTCAGCCACGTTGCCTACACTTTCTATTCTTATGCCATTCTTCTGTCTCACAACAGGAAAAAGTGATTATTGTACCTTTATACATGGCCGGTTCTGCCGAAATATTTGTGCTTCTGTTTCCACGGTAATTTAGACTACTGCTGCTGTAAGTGAAAAGTAAGTTAGATATCAGTCTCACAGAATCTTGGTTGAGAGACATCAGTTCCAGTAGTCATGTCTAGGTTTCAGAGATTAGCTTGGTCATTTATAATTTAGGTGAAACAGACACATGCGACTTTAAAGCTGCTTCTGCTGTGTCTCTGTTTATTTCTGTGATTGGGCCAGAACAACAATTCTGTGAGCAGGGCTGAATGCACAAAAACTTAGTGTGTATGTGTATATGTGTAAGGATTTATGTACACACATATTTTTAAAGTACAAAGCTACACTTTAATCAATTAGAAATTGATATTCATCTATTTTAAAGTGTGACAAATGACATAGTTGTATTTGTTCATACTCTTGAGGCTCCACATTTATAGATTTATTTGGCAGAAGAACATGATGAATCCCAGAAAAATCAAAATAGAGGCAAAGTGTGTTTTTATATTATTCACTAGAAATAAATTACTTTTTTCTCAAACCACTGAAAGGAAATTTCAAAGTTTCATGAAGTATAATTTTCAAAACTGGTCATTTTTATTTGTATAAATATCACTTCTTCCTGTAAAATAGTGGTTTTCACAAGATTTGATAATTGTCCTTTCCATCCTCATCACAGTTACTAAATATAGACTATTGCTAGAAAAAATTAGAAAGGAAAACAAAAACATATAAAACTGCTAGGATTAAGACAATTGTCTAGAAGTGAACCAATATCTCCCAAAATTGAACATGGAGTTTGAGAATTGTTTTCAGATTATTTATTATTTATTCTTCTTATCATAGTAATTTATAATACTTTAAATTCAATTTTCAACATCCACCATTGACAAAAATGCAGTGTCCTTAAAATATTAAAAATTTCCTTGTTAGTCTAACCTGCATGCATTTAAAATTCATTTGACAATAAAAATGTTATCATTTTGTATAGATTAATCACATTTGATATTAGTATTTTCTTCTCCGTGAATCCATGTGTTGGTAGTCTACATACATGAATAAAGGGGAATTTGTTAGGGAAAAGAACAATTTGAAACCTTTTTAGAACTCATGATAGTAATGTCTCTGAAGAGGGGATTTTTAAAGAGAAAACTCCCTTACCGGAGTTACCCGCACGCATCGTTTCAACATGAAAATTCTTCTTGTATTGTTCAGTCTTTATTAAGAAGACTGTTGACTTCAACACTAAAAATATCACAAAGCATTTCTCACTGTTCCAGAAAATTTCTGAGCACTTACTTTTCTGGTGATTAGATTGCTCATGTTTCCCTATAGTTGCAGTTGAGGTTGACAGAGGTGGGGACTTCACACTTTTTGAGTACTCACTGTGGGCCCTAACCTCTCCCGGAATTTTATATATGTTATCATATTTAACCTTCACAATCATTTGATGAGAAATCCATTATTATCCTCTCACTACAGAGGTGGCATTTGAGACTGCGAAAGGTGGGTCATGTCACGAGAGTAGGAAATGGAGCAAGAGTTTATAATGTAGTTCTGTTTACCTTGATACCTGTTACTGTTTCCTTATTCCGTGTTGGTTCCCAAAAGATGCCTTTCCTGCTTTGCTAATTAGAGAGGTATTTGCAAAAGAGTTGTCCACAAGTATCTATCTGGTCAATTTGTTTCCTACTAGGAAATCATAGCATATAAATGTTGTATGGTTTGAAATCTTCATCTATTTATAATCATTAGGAATTTGGCATGGGAAACTGAAAAGAACTACTGAGGAAAAGTTTACCATTGAGAAAAAATGACAAGAAATACCCTATATTCTGAACCGCTGCTTTTGACTACTATCATAGGCAGGAAATGTTGAACTGATAATCCTCAGAACCAAATATGTCAAGTTCTTGGTCTTTCTTCCTGTAGTGCTTTCTTTTCTTGTAAGATGTTCGCTATCTTAGAGATGAAGTAGGACCCTTATTCCTACCCAGTTTTCCAAGACTTGGAAAAATCCGAGTTAAAACTATAATTTATTCTCCCTCTGTCAGCCAAAATGGAACCACAAATATATGGGCTTTTCATCTTCTGTCTATAGAATGCTGCTGCTTTGAGCTGGGCTCCTTCTCAAGTCAGGTCCTGGACATAGCTCTCGTTCCAGCCTTATAGTTTTCAGAAGGTGCTATACTTTTCCTTTTCTAACTTATATAAACTCTCTTGGTATCTTTCCACTGATTTTTTTTTTAACTGTAACTTTGAATTTTGGCATTCACATTTTCTACATTTTCAAGTAAGACTTTACCACCATACTTTGTTCCTCTTTTAAGATTTGTTGCAAAATTCTAATTGACAGACTGAACAACAAAGGAACCCACTGAACACCCACTAGCCTTTTTTTCTTTTTTGAAGGGGGGAATATTCTATAAAAAAGAAAAAGAACAATGTAAGACACACACTGTTGAGCATTGTTTCTTAATGAAATTCACCACTTATACTCAGTTCCTTCTTCCCCTCTCATTGCCTCCACCCCCCCCACACACATAAACAACAGGAAAAGCCCTCAGAAAACCAGTTTGCACAGCCTGTGCAGCATAGTGTTTATTTTCAAAAGGGAATTTGTAAAACTGGAAATTTTGGTTTGTGTTGCAAATAGATGAGGTGATAAATTCCCTGAAGTTTGACTACCATCTTATTGTGTCGACCAGACAGTTTGCTGTGTGTATGTGTCATCATTCAAGGACCACTAATAAAATTCTTTTTTTCCTAAAATTCTTAAAAATTGAATACACTGATTTTTTTTATTGTTGACATTTTTAAGAAGCAGATTTTTTGTTAGAAAGTTAGCAATAATTAATAGGAAGCTAAAGGAATACCAAAAGAAAGTTTATGGTATTAATAGGTATTAGTCTTGTGGACTGGAGACTCTCTTCTTTTAACATAAAATATATGGCAGGTAGTGCTCAGCCATTTGGTAAATTAAGTCATAGGAGACATCACTTTGGTCTATCTTTAGTTCAGGTACAAGCTAATATAGTGTAGGTGTAAGAATGAAGCAACACTTGCTTACAAAGAATTTCTTCAGTTTCAGAGGAAAAAATGCCTAACAATTTTTATATATGCAAAGTTTAGTCCATAAAGAGAATAGGAATATCTTATCTTCTATTCAGCTAACAGGTTTCAACAGTTTTCTGAATACTTATGAGTAGCTCAGAAATTCATATAAGTTCATGTAATTCACACAGCATCTGTTGTGAAAAAAATAAAGCGATAATTTACATCCAATTAAAATATTTTTCATTAGATAAAGTGCTTTAATAAACCAACAAATTTATATAAGAAAGTAGCGTTCATTGGGAATGTAACAAGATAATTTTCTGTATCACATACAAAAGATCAAAGACTGTCAATCGGAAACAGAATGAGTCAATGTCTTTTATGTAAAATTTTAATCAGTGGATTTAAAAACAAAAAATCCTGTGTGCTCTTACTTGCTTAAAATTTACGTAAGTTATTTAAAAGCATATCTGTCATTGGGTGTATTCTTATTAAAATGCATTTGCTAGAGAGTCAGACATTTCGGGAGACTCTCTCGTACACTGTCACCTTTCTGCCTTTTAAATGCTTTCCCATTGTACTATATGGGAATATACGCAACCAAGGAAATTTTAAAGTAAATTAAAAGTTTTTTTATGATATAAAGGTTTTTTACCTGAAAAAATAAGCTTATATCTAATTTGAATTATGCAAATGCATTCTGGAAGGGCAGATTCCAATGGTGTGACATGAAATAAACTGTAAAGAGAAAGTTGGTGGGTCTTGCTATTTTTTTTACTTTAAATATTTTTAGGCCTCTTTACCACTGCTGTTTGGTCATTTCTCTTAGCAATACTAAAACGCCTTTGTCCGTCTGGAGGAGGCAGCCATGTGTCCATGAATGCTTATTTAGTACGGTAAGCACAGATGGCCTGGAATTGCTGAAGAAGACCTTAAGATATATTTAAAAGAGGAAAGGGAAAGCAACAATCAGACAGGAAATAAATTAGAGAAGAGGCAAATGCGTGGCAAAGAAAACTACATGCAGTAAAACACACACAGGCACACGTGCACAAAAGGAGACAGACGATACAGGGGTTAGGAAGACCTGATTTTATAAGTTTGTGTTTTCTTTAGAAACTTTACTTTTCATTATTGTTGGTCTGCTGTCACTAGTGTTCTGAGCTCAATCGGTCCTAGCTGATGTATAATACCTTATAGCACTCAAACGTATAACGTGGCCTTTGAATTGCCAAGCCTCAGGGATTTTAAATGAATCAAAGAGAATTAAATGGAAATTTCTAATACCCTAAGTCAGGGGTTTAATATAATCTATATCATCATGAATTTACCTTGCTAGCATTGTATTTCTCCTATGCTCATGATGTTAAGACAACATGCACACCATTGCCAATCAGAGCCCTGTCGGAGGAGGGATGTTGCTGCATGCGTGGGGTGCAGAGGGTTGTGGGTGTCGAAGGGGTGGATGTAGCCATTTCAGTGGATAAGTAGTGTTTTAAATAGATGGTAAGATGTGTTAAGACGATAAAAAGTGACATTAGTGGATGTCTTATTATGTACTTTTGCAAGTTATCACATTAACATTTTCCCCCATTTTCTTCAGATTTATTCTATTTCAACTACGCTCTGAGTCTGCCAGGTAACAGAGGGCTGTTGCTTCCATTGCCAGGTTTTCTGCTGCTCATAAAAATATTAGATTCCAAATTTCTTCTTATTGCCTTCTGAGTTGTCATGGTTATCAAATGACACCATCTCTAAATTCGCTCTCATTTTAATTCTTTTCCATTCTTTGTATAAACAGGCTACTTGAAAATCAAGAGAGAAAGGGGAGAAAAACATCAAGTCTGAGTGTCGAAAGTAGCAAAAGAAGCAAAAACACAAGGTATAAAAAGAAAAGAAATATTGTCCACAGATTGAAATTAACATTTTTTTTTATCCAGAAGTATTACATGTCATAAATTTCAGAAGTGCATAAACTACCTGCATTATATAAAGGGTTTCTAACAAGCTCTGGGTAACTCGCTGCCTGTTAAGTAAGTTATTCTTGCATTGTGGTTAGAACTCCTCCACAGCAACTATCCCCACCCGTACCCACCACCACCACCAATCAGACAAGGAAAGGAGGAGAGGCTGGATTTCTGAAGTAAATAGAAGGGATAGTCTTCTGGATACAGACACCTTTAAAAATAGAATAGCGAGAAGATTCATAAACAGAGCATTCACAAGCATACAATACTTTTGTCTTACAAAAACATCTGTTGCTCGGATGAATGTTTTGAACACTGGGTTCTTTGGATTGCCCCGAAGAAGGTGTGCTGGGTGGTGGCTGTCTGTGGACCTGGCTCGCAGGGAGGTCAGCTTGACTCCCCGGCCTGTTGGCTCAGCAATTTCCCAGTGGTCAGCCCGTCTTACCATAATCACATGCTGGCGCCCCAAGCCTGTTTCTTAACTGTACTTTGTACCTTCTAATGAAAGCGTCCCAAAAATATCCCCAACCGCTCAAATTCAGGGGCAGCCGTGACCTTAGACTGGACTGCTGGACATACGTTTGCTCAGACAGAATGGCTGAAGTCAGTCTCCTCCATGGTGGTTGGAGGACCCCTTCTCTGCTAGTTTTTGTCACTCTACAGCTTCTGCTTGTATGAAAGCATTCCGGAGTCTTAGACACGCAGCTGATTGGAAATCTTTAACCTAACACACAATGTCACATAGCTTGGACCTACTTGTGAAAAAGAAATTTCATGTCACTTGCAGTTATTTATGAAAAAGGAAAAAGTTAAAAAAAAAGAAGGAAAGAAAGAAAAAAAGAAAGAAAGAAATTTTAAAAGCCTTTTCTGTGTACAGCGACGAAAATAGAAGTAACAGCAAGTAAAAGGAACCTGTGAAAATCAATGCAGTTAATTCATTTGAAGAAAGATGTACTTTACTTACTCTTCTATACATACGAAAAATAATATTCTAACTGTTTAAAGTCTCGTTCTCAGAATATATTTTTGCAGAAACTACAACAAAGCAACTGTGCATGAACGCATGTTACTGGACTCGCTAGTGTCTTATAGGTATTCCCTCAGAAGGGTCCAGGACAATAAAACAAAATAGGGAAGTACTGCTGCTCATGAAAAGTTCCTTTGGAAAGCCAGGAAAAATCAAAAGGAGCTGCAGCTAAATTCAACAGGTGCTCCTTGGGCACTGTGTGTCATCAAACCTCAATGGCTTCAGTAAGGTTACACAGTGGCCTGATCAGAAAAACATATGTTAATGGCTCGCTAAGGAAATAAGCAAAAAGTAAACTTGGATAAAAACTGAAGAGATTCATTTTGTTATTTTGGCATATTTAGCATGCATTCAGATAGCTTTCAAGCTTCTTTACAACACGACACTTACAGATTCACAACACAAGTCACGCAAGTTGATTGTTATATTAGCAAGTTTATGTGTTTAAAGGAGCCTCCTGGTTTTGAACATTCTATTGTGATCCAGACTAAAACAAAACCTGTAAGAAAGATAACAAAATACACAGATATGGTTTTGCTTGAATACAAGGCACTTTTATTTATATGATAGCAACTCTCCTCCTGCAGTTACTCCTTTGTAAACATGATTGAACGAGAGTAAAAAGAAATGCTTTATTATCTCAGCTCTGGAAAGTTTTATTGCTGTAGCTGCACTTGCCCCTAAGTACCATGCTATTAAAACCCGCTGGTGTGTTGTACAGCAAGTAACTAACAAGACACTAATAGGGATTCCTCTCATGCCTTGAAATACAGCATGGCAAAAATAATCCCTCCGTTATGTATGTAAAAATACATCAAAGGCCCCAATTCTGATTTAGTGTTTCTATAACTAACCTATTTCATTGCAAGATTCAGAGTATAAACCTTCTCATCTCACTACATTCAAAGTACATAACGGTTTCTAAATGTAAGAAAATATATTGTAATATAGCATGCATATAGATAGAATTTATTTATGCCACTATACATATTGTTTTATATATACATAATTATAGTACACTTACTCAAGAAGAAGATGAAAAGCATAAATTCAGTTATACTTGGGAACTCTTTGGGGCTTTGTCTATTACTTTCTTGTTTTTCTTTCTTCGCTGGGGAGAGGGATGAAGCAGGCTTGCTAAGGGTAGCAAGCAGTGTTTAAAACAAGTGAAAGTCAGTTTACCTTGATAATTTTTGACACACTGCTTTCTTTAAATGTGGAACTCTCTCTTTTTAAAATCAGTTAATTTTTTTTTTTTTTGCAATCTATTTTTTCCCCTAGAAAGTAACCCCTTGTGTCCTTATGAGGCTCCTCCCTGAATGATCTCTTTTTCTTCTAATTATATTTCTTCACCTTGGGAGAGACTCACACTGCTTCAGGATAAGCAACCCAGCAGAGCCTAAGGTCAGGTGTGCCCTAGAATCTAACTCTAGAAATTACAATCCTGGAATAGGAGCAGGAGAGGGAAAGCAGAGGTAGAGTGGGGAATTTGTAACAATATCAAGGCTCATTCTAAGGAATAATTAACCGAACAGCATCCTACATTACATCATTTGTGTGAAATCTCAGAGGATAGACTAAGGAAGATCTGAATCTGCTTCCTAAGAGCCACGGGGTTAACAAATTAGTTGTACAAATACCGAAGCCTTTGAGCCTTTTCTTCCCAAGTATATCTTGCTCTGGGGTTCAAAAATAGGATTCTACTCATGAACCAGCAAAACATAAAGCGTGCCTGTGGCAGCAGCGCCTTAAAGACAAACCAGTTAAGAACACCAAAAAAAGAAGAAATAGACTTAAAGTAATAAGTGGTTTTGATTCCCTTTTCCAAGTGGGGCTCAATGAAACAGCTAATGGGGGGTCACCAAAAGAAATTTCTGAGCTCATTCTTGAAGTAAAAGGAACTTCTATTTTGGGAGAAGTCTGGGGACCTTTGTGAAATACAAACTCTCCAGGTAGAGGAATTGTAGGTAGAAAAGGGAAAAACATTAGCAGAGCTTTAAAAACCAAATCTTCAGCTGGGCTTTTGTTTAACACATATGCAAATTTGTGCACTGCTTCATTTGAATATTTATTTACTGCATTTGTGAAGGAAATTGGGGGATTATAGCCTCTCCCCAGCTGTGTTGTAGTTAATGACTGGTCAGCCTATTAGCCTGCTCTACTAAATGGATTTTCTGCACAAGCAACACCTTTTTTTACTCTGACTAGAAATTCTTCACACAAATAACAGTGGGGGAAAACAGCAAAGCAAATCCAGGGAGAGCTGTGCAACAGAAAAGACTGCCCCCCAAATCGTTAAATATAAGCAAGAAAGTGATACCATGATAGTGACTTTTGAACGATTGTAATAAATAGAGCAAACATTTACTTTTTGGTTACTAAGAGGGGGAAAGGGAATTGGCTAATAAAAATGTATTACTGAAAACTCATTCAAGATGCTGTTCTAAATGGTTTCTCTCTCCCCCTGAACTTGCTCAGTTACTGTCCTTTAAAAGCCTAAACACGTATGTCAATGAGAGATTCAAAAATTGCTTGGTCAATTATTAATTTTTAAGATACTTTTTGGGAACATAACTATACTATTTCTCCATCTTCTTACTGCCAAAACACAGAAGGAAATAAAGAACATTTTCTAGCAAGCAAATCCTATGTACTGTCATTGTCCAAACCAATTTATTTAAAGACATCAGTACTGATTTTGAGATTAAAGACTTGTGTCATGACAAGCTCATTTCTTAGGATTACTAGCCAGTAAATCTTTAGATCCAAGAGTCCTAATATAGTAGCCAATATGTAGCAATCTGCTATTTATTGGTAGCTTAAAAGATAGCTTTTATATACATGTGCCATTCAATACTGAAAATGTGTTTTATCACCGAAGTGTCTGTCTCTTTTATGTCTTTTCAAATTTTATTTAATATAGATCTACTTTTCAGAGTGAGGACACACACTAATTCTGATACAGATAGCTAATCTATAGAGATGATGAAGTAAAATTACCACCAAAATTCTAGTTTGTGTGTCTAGGTCTAAGAAAAACTTGCACTTCTTAAAAAAAATTATTAGTAGAGTATTCTTAATGGAACAAATATAAACTGACTTACATGTTTGAAACCATAAAATGTATATACACAAATTGAGCTTGCTCATGTAGGAGGCTCTGCTGAGAATAATGGAGCAGTGGCCAAGAACATGAAAGCAACTGGGTCATAAGGAAGTGCTGCTGGAGTAAAATCATTGCAAAATTGAATGTTACTTATTAGGCCAACAACTCAAATATTTATACCACAAGATCGAACAGTAAGGGGAAGAATGCTGTTAGATAAACAGAAAAGCAATTATATCAAGGAAAGTAATATTACAAGGACAAGTGTTCTACCTAAGAAGCCCACTTTAACTCCTTTAGTGCTAAGGTCACATTAGTTCTGCCCATGATACTTCTCACGTGTCAACACAGCAAGAGTGTGCGCCACACTTCCAGGTTGAGGGGAGCGGTGCACGTGTATCAGTGACATCTCCCCCCACACACACACCCTTCTAACATGAGTTTCTAAACCGATTCACAGGCCCATCAGGGATATTTCTGGTTCCTTCCTTCTGCGGGGCAGAGGAAGACAGATTGCTGGATCAGATAGTGCAATACGCTGTCTACTGCATTTGAAATGTGCCTTTTTTTGAAGCAGCAGATTTATTGATTTTCTTAAGTAGAAAATATGCACCCGGACATTAGACAAACACAGACTAAACACAGACTGAGGAAAAGCTGATAATTTGATTAAACTGACTGAGCTTTTGTTGTCTGTGTTTGGGGAATTTCCAGTAATGTACAAGTGCCAAGAGCTCCTCTTCTGAATTTAACAAATCAAATCCCTAGGCTCAACGGATTTTACAATTGTGCCATATTTAGAGAACTGTTTTTCTTTAGGAAAATATTTGAATGGATTCATATATTTCTTAAATTGAAAGGAAGGTGGACCGGAAGCTTGGCTTGGTTCATACATAGGACTACTCAGAAAGGCCTCGGTATTGGCCAGCCAGAAAGCATTTGGTGCAAAGCCCTGGCTGCTGGTGTATGCTCATCATGCACAGTAATAACACAAGTTTCATCTCGTGGATATCAATACACTGTTCCATTTATTCCACCTTGAAAAAGAACTCTCAAATTGTCCAAGGAAATATTTTTTATCTGTCTATCATTTTCATAACTTGAAGTAAAATGCCCTCTTTCAAATTTTGTAACATCTTAAAATATTTGAGTGAGTGTACAATCAAGATGTAGTTGATTAACTATATTCTGCAAAATTTTGAATCTGCATTGAATTCAACATTTAAGGCTTGTCATGCTGCTTCTCATAAGATCACTTCGTATGTTTTAGAGAACAGATTGATCGTCTCATAATGTCAAAAAGTCCTGGTTGTTTAATTTACCTTCATAGATGCCCGAAATGAAATTAGTGGGAGCAGGTGTGTGTGTGGGCGTGGAGTGAACAGGACAAGGGAGTAACAGACGAAAGTGTGAGGAATACTGAGTTTCCTGAATTACCCGAATGAAACCTTGTGAACTTCTATTGTGAATATCTCTGAACTACCCTCGTATCTTTTCTTTCTCATTTATACCATCATATTTAGAAAAACTATAATTTCCTCATATTCTGCCAAGATGTATCATAAAATGACAACTCCAACTTCTTAATCATAGAGACTCTTTTTTGTACCTTAAATCCCCACTTGCTCTGTTTTTTTATATTGTTCTGAACCTTCTATTCTCTGACTTTCACAATAATATTTTGCTCCTTTTCTACTCACTCAATCCTCAGGTTCTTATGTCTTATCATAATAATCTCTCTCTTCCTTTCAATTTCTGCCCGCTCAATTTCTTATTGAATTATGTCTTCTAGAGCTCACTACTCCAACTTCTTTGCATGGCAAAATATTTGGTCACAATTTTTCACAAACTCTTGTGCATCTGGTTGAGATTTTGATTACTTTCCTCAGCCTACACCCGATCTATCTATCTGTCTATCTATCTATCTATCTAGACATGTTTTTTGCAAAATGAAACTCCAAACAGCTAATCATTATGGTGACCAGGTAGAGTAATAATCCCAAAGTCACCAGTTTGACCACTGTTGGGACAGTTAAACTATTATTAGCAAGGCAATTTTATTACTTATTCAAGTGAATTTTAATTACAAATTCTACTCTTCTCCAATTCCCATTGAGTCAAAAATATTTATGAAAAAGTAAGGTAACACTAAAGTTTAAAATTATTTTTGTCTTCCTTATAATAATACAGAAATTTATTCAGTGATTGATCTCAGCTATCCTGAGATGTTTAAACAAATCCACATAGGAGCCAGGTTTAAAGATAACGTCAATCTCTACTCTTTTGGATTTGCCTCTCTATATTTTCAAGTGCATAGCAAAGATAATTTTCTTCAACCTGCATGAACTAATTAGGGAACATAATACATAAGGAAAAACAGGTTGCCAATTTTTAGACAGAGGATATTTTACTCAGTGTGTGAGCCTTTTCTCAGTGACCTCCAGTGCAATTCGAATATATTTCATTTCATTCTCTGATTTATAAATTTAGTGTTCAGAAATTATGTGTGTGTATACACACTTAACGCAGATCATTTTCAGTGTTCTAAGAATTCAATTATATGTAACCAAATTATAGCTCCTTCTAATTTGACACAAACTTGTTTGCTCTTTTAATCAGCTCTCTTGAAAAGGATCATTGAACAAAGAAGTATTTTTTACTAACTACATCCAATGTGGCATTCAGGTGCTTAACTCTTGAGATTTTTTTGGTTTTTTTAGAGAAGTCAGCCTCATGAGGTTGAATGAGTAGAAATCAGGAAACCTATCTTGGCCTCGTGATTCCACTGTGGGTAGCTTATTTTTCTTTTTCTCAGAGTCTGTTTCCTCCTCTGTGGAATAACAGAGTTAGAAAGAAAATAAAAGCACCTGCTAACTTAAATTTCAATATTTATGTCCCATGGATTTCGATGCTTATTAACACTCATTGTTAAAAACATGATATGGCTCTCTGAACTTAAGCCATCAGGCCGCCATCACACTCTTAAAAGTCTGGGTGCTAGCTGAAGCCCTCCTCCACACCCCGTGAACCCTGATTCAGATCAGGGACCTAGTGGTGGGTGGTGTAGGTGAGCGCTCTAGCAGCACACAGGAAGTTCACCGGAAGGTATCAACTGAAAGGAAGCACACGTGGAAATATCCCGTCACCCAAACTGAAACTCCTGTAGCACACAGACCGAGGCCTTGCACGAGATCTCCCAAGCATGGCCACCCACAGCTACCGTCACACTCTCAAGCTTCCCTTTTCCCTTTCAAAAATACATTAAATATAGGTTTTTATAATGTCTACTTTGCTGGTGACACATCTTCTGAATACCTTCAAATAACTTGGCCTTTAGTATTTTTTTCCACCCCAAACATAGTACTCTTTTGTCCGCACTTGGAAATTATTTTAGACTGCTAAGAGAAAGAAAATTTTTGTAATCCTTATTAGAGATTTTTTATTTTTTATTTTTTCTCTGTTGCCCAGAATGCCCTAGTTCTCAAGATTTTCCTGACTTAGCTTCCCAAGTAGCCAGGTTTATAGCTACCATGCTTCATACAAAAATTAGTTTTTCATACTAGTAATATTATTTCCAAGTAGCAAACAAAACCAAAAAGCCCAAAACAAAGAAAGGAAACACTTTGCCTTTTCTGTAGCACATTAATTTATTAAAAAGGTAGCAGAAGCTTTTATTAATTTGTAGTTCCCTTAAAACCTTAATTATATCTCTTCCTGAAAATAATTAATTCATGTAGACTTTTAATTTGTATTGTTTTCATGTATATAATTGTTTTTAGAGACATAACATTCATTAACTGGACTAAAAATCTATTGCACACTAAATATAATCAAATGTTAGCCATACTTTCTTATGCAAAATAAACCCATTACTCTCTTCAAACTCTTATTCTTCCTAGTGTAGACATGTACAATGGTGAAAACATTGTTGTGGTTACCCATTTTACATGCAAACATAGGATTTTTAGAGAACAGAAGTGTGCAGTGGCCCATACCATGTCATTCTATGAAGAAAATATATTCAGAAAACTAAAGGCAGCATGGGCTGACCATTAGCAGTATTCCAATTATTTATGTAGTCACTTGTCAAAGTAATGATATCTAATATTAAAAGTATAGAATTTCCACAGTAGTAATTTAATTATCTTGTTTTATATGTATTGCACAGATGTTTATCAAGATTGTGGTCTACATGACGGCAACAGATATTCATGGAAGCAGAAAATTTAGTAGTAGAGAAAGGGGAAGATATAAATAAGCACTGTTTCTGGATACAGAGTCATCTGTAATCCATTAGAGGAGATACGGAAGGAGCGGAGCATAGCCAGGGATGTAGCTCAGTGGCACAGCTCCTGCCTGGCATGCGCCAGGTTGTGAGTTCCATACCAGGGAACCAAAAAAAAAAAAAAAAAAAAAAGGGTGGGGGGGAGAACAAGTAACTTTAATCGAATGCGATAAAGACTTTAAAACTTCACATGTATCCGTGTGTTTGTGTATGCGTGTGAATAACTATGAAAGCTTTGGCACAGAGAAACAGGGAAGATTTCAAGAGGGTTGACATCTGCGTCGCCCTTTGAAGGAAAGAATGTTCCAACAAATGGAAATGTGGGGAAACCTGTTCTCTAAGTGAGGGGAACAGCAGCACTGATCTGTGATGAACAGAATGGATTGAAGAATACTGAGGATCGGGTGGAATTCTGCAGGTATTTAAATGGGGCTCACGCATCATGAAAATTGGGTATAATGTGACTTATAGGAAGCCTTGAAAGTCAGGGTTAAGTCATAGGTTTTGTTGGATAAAGATTCACTGAATGGGACAAATACATGATAATAAGAAACAGGGAGACAGATCCTTTGCAAAAGGTAAGGGGACCAGATGATAGAGAGAGGTAGGTGGCAAGAAAGGGAAAGGGACTGATAAAATAATTGAATGCATTAGGCGTGTGCCCCCATGAAGAATATACTGAAAACATGAAGCAGTAAAAAAATAAAATTAGAAAAAAAGAGGGGTTTACAATGGTGAAACTGGAGAGAGAAGTGGGTAGTCATGAGTGAGCCGGCTAGGCAGAGAATACAGTAATGTGGTTAAAGACGGATAAGAAATCTGAACAAAATAATGTTAATAGGAATGAAGTGGAGCTATTGGTGCAGGAGAAGTTGAAAAAGGAGAATTAGAGATTGTGAGGACTGTTAAGTACATGCCCTTAGGTAGGAGTTTAGGGATAACAAAGAGATTTGAGCCTGGATTATTAGAAGAGTGATAAAACTACTAGCAAATGACATGTAGAGATTTAAAAAAGGAGAAAAATTTAACAAAATCAACATTATCCACATTTTATTTAGGAGACATCCAAATGGCACTGGGAAAATGAGTTAGCCGCGGCAGTGTGATTGTGATAAACCAGTCAAGGAGAAGCCTCAGCTTTTTTACACTGGAGGAGGCAGTATGAAAAGAAAGTGTTAATTGAGATGAAAGGTTAAACCACGAATCTGCTCAGAAGGCTGTCAAAGGTAATTGTCTTTACTATTGAGGTGTTCATTTGGACACCAATTAAAAACTTCTTTGTGCTTCCTCCTCCTTGGACTAACCCTGCCCCAGGCCTGGGCTCCTGATCGGGGCTTGACCTGTGTGAAGTTACAGTGGAGAAAGAGTTTGATGTTATCTTTACAGGGTGAAAGGGACACCTTTGGAAGTGAACAGAACCTTGAATGCAAAATTCAGAGGGACCATGGAAAGGCTAAAACCAGGGCCTTAGGAAAAAAGTCAAGATTTAAGTTTGTAAAGGACACAAGAGAAACCAGAGAAGGCATGACACACCACACTGGAGCAGAATCTGGGAGAAAATCTTGAGAACATAACTAGGGGAAGTGTAAAAAAGAAGTGACCAAGAAATCCCAAGGGCTTCAGTGAGATTCACGCAAGTGGGAAGCATCCAGAGAAAGGTGCGTAATAAGAGGCTTGGATGGAAAGTAGGATTTTCAGTATTGCTAAAGAGAGCCTGAGAGACTACCATGATTAAGGCTGAACAGAACAAGGTGAGTACTAAGTAAGAATGAAGCTGGACAGAATAAAGCTGATGAAAGATGGGGGTGGGGAGGCGCTTGGAGAGAAGGAATCAGAATCTGGGTCAAACTGGTAGCTGTGTGTAACACTCAGTTGCAGAATTTATCCACAGGAATTTTTTAGTCACAGAGGAGAATTTGATTAAAATAGTGTATACAGCTAATCGACCTCAAAGCTGCAGATGTAACATCAAAATCTCTGACAATTTGGAATCACAAGTTCAAAGTTTATTGGTTACACTGACAACTTTGCCAATAAGCAGATGAAATTCAGTCTCAAAATTTAAAATAACAGTTGGCCCCAGATTGAATTTTGTCTTCCTAAAATTCCTATTTTAAAGCCCTAACCCTCAATATGATGCTATTTGGAGATAGGGTCATGGAGAATTTATTAAGGTCAAAGGAGACCATGAAAGTGGGGCCTTTCGGTAGAATTAATGTTCTTAGAAGAAGAGAAGCAGAGAGATTGTTAACATATTTGTCCTCCTCCACAATGAGACACAGTGAGCATGTGACCCCCTGCAAGCCAGGGCAAGGAGCTTTATTTGAACTTGACCTTGCTCAATCATTATCCTGAGTATGCACCCAGCCTCTGAAACTGTAAGAAAATACATTTCTGTTATTTAAGATACCGAGTCTATGGTCCTTTTTATCACTGCCAAAGCTAAGGCATAACCATTGATTTTTTTTCCTGCTAATTTAGGGTACTTGCAGTTATAACATCCTACTAGAACCTAATTTAAGATTACAACTTCATATGATAAACAATCCTTCCTAAAGTCTGAGTAGAAATGTAGTGATACAAAAGCAGAAAGAAGAAGTACAGAAGGAAAGGATAGATAAAATAGAGTCCTTTGGAAAAATTTTCAATGTCTTGAAAATGTCTTCAAGCAGAATGAACTAAAAAGCAGTACCAGTTGAAACTGATCTTTCACTGTGTTCCAGGCACTTTCCCAACCTCTGTCATTTATCCTCAGAATAACCTCACAAGGAGGATAAAATGCTATTGTGACCCTATGTTTATGAGCTAAAAATAAGGCCCAAGGAGGTAACATAAAATTCACCCAATGCAATGGTGAAGGATCATTCATAGTGCAAGCCAATGAAAGAACTTGGATCATGCTTCTAGATCATTGATATACTTAGCAAGAATTTCCTCAGTGAGAAATAATTCTTCTTAATTTCCTTTCTTATAAATAAAGCTACACCCACCTAAAATGCTTTGTGTAACTTTTACTTCCTATTTCTTAATTTCAAAATGAAGACAGTAAGGGATCAGGCATTAAGGCTAATACAAGCATACTCAAAACACACACATACACACATGAAATATCTCAGACAGGTTTAAAATTATGCGTCCAAAATGTCCATGGTTTAGTTAAACTCTGGTTACTTTTCTATCCTACACAAGCCATTAAAGTTCCAGAATCTTGATCAATCCAAGTGAGAAAAACTTTTATATAACTCTCTTAATCGCAATTCAAAAAAGTACCTATCCCAAGTTAATTATAACTTGCAAACTTGAAACTTTAAAAAAGAAAAGGGAAATACAACAATTTTCTAAGTGTGCGACAGTTCAATATGTTGTCATTTAAACAGAACAAGCAACAAACTCCAACTTCATGTCACCTAGGCAGTTTTACACTTGGCTGGTGTTTCCAGTGAGTGCTCATTCAACTCTTCCAGTAGATTGGTTAGCTCTGTGACTGACCTGTGTGGCCAGTACCTCATTTAGATCAGCACATTGTGTGGTTATGAGATTCCGTTTCCTTGGGATTCTTGCTGGTAGAGGCCAGTAGAATTTTACTAGTTGGCTTTTGATGGATACTTGTGGCTTTATACTTTCCCTGGGAGATGAAGAGTTACAAAATGCGACTTGATCCAGCTGGAGACATTTCTCAGTGGTCTGCAAGTTGAGGACCATGTCCAGGCTGAACAGGCCAACTTTGCTACAGCCATCCAGCATTCATGTGGTTTATCAAGATCATCCCCATGAATGTCACTGAGGAAACAACATTTAACTCCTTAAAATATTCCCGACAAATGAAAAGGGAATCATAGCAAGTTTGGCATCTGGGAGTGAGGTACACAGCTGGCAAAGCTGGAAATTTGAATGAAAGCTACCCCCCATACTCCATCCCTAATTACATTCTTTTTTAAAAAATCTCAAGTCTCGGGATACTCTAGGGTGAAAACGGACTGTCAGAGAGATTCACTGTTTCCTTGTTTGCTACTCAGTCTATTCCAATGTGTCTCAAACTTTCCACTGGTGGTAAGTCTGATGATGCAAACAGAAGGAACAGGTTGGTGATTCGAAGTGAAAAGGAGGCAGAACAACTTCCAATTGCTTATAGTTTACGCTGGGCCAAGCAGTAAATAAAGCCTCTGGACCTGCCATATTTCCCCAGCTGGCCATTGTCACTCCCTTTCTCCACTAGCTGCTCAAAGCCGTATCCAAAAGTGTCTTCGCACAAAACCACTGTAGGGTGTGGTCCCCACAAGCACTGAGCAAAGAACAGGGAAGCTATTTATTTCTAGGGCATCTCTGCGCAGTGACTCATGTTTCGACCGGAAAATTGGCCACAGCTTTCTAGCAGCTCTCTCGTGCCAGCTCTCCTGGCATTCTACCCAGCGCTCTGCTGCCCCTCCCCCTTTATCTTTGCCCCGTCTGCTTTTATATTCCTAAAACCCCCACTTAATAATAGTCATTGTTCCACGTTAACCTTGAGGCTCCAGGAGGAAGGACAGCGAAGGGCGTAGCTTTATGCTATAATGAGCATTTGGCGCTATAGCAGGTGGAGAAGGCTTTGGGGATCTGGGCAGATTAGGAGGAGAGGGGGCTCTAGCAGATGTTGAAGTGAGATGATGTATTGCTGCTCACTCTGGGATTCAGACAATACCAGTGCGAAAGTAGAACAGGGAGAGGGGGAAAAATTGATCCCTTCTGATACATACTGGGCTAGAAACCAGAGGTACTTGAAAGTGAGCATTTAAGAAAGACAAATTTGTCCCAGACCTGGGTTTTCTCCTTTTTTCATTTTCTTATTTTCTTTACATTTTCAGATGGCAGGTCAATTGCCAAATCCTTCTTCTAATTTGACTATATCTGGGGCCTGAATTATTGCCTATTGGTTTAAATTCTTATCAATATAATTTCTTGGTGGTTAAAAGACAAATGATTCAAAAATGTCATTTTACTCTGCTTTACTGAACAAGAAACTACATTTCTTAAGTGAAGGTGAATGGTATTTCTCCATTTGGAGAAATATATATTTGAAGTTTCATTTTGCTTTGTGCTAGACAATAGGATAATAAAGGAAATGTCTAAACAAACGCTTCTTCACTTTACAATGAAAATCGAAATGTACTTTACTTTTACTAGATTTATAGTCACTATTCCCAGTTCTGATTTTTGATATCTATTTCAGTGTGTCTTATAAAATGCTACACATATAGAGATAAATACATACTGTATTATATGACTTGTATAATTATTCACAAATACTTGAACACACATGTATGTATATATGCATCTATACATACAACATGTTCTGGAGATAGAAGAACAGATAAAATGCAACTGTCGTCTTGTGTAATAAACACTCACAAACTTAAAATGTTGATAGCACTGATGAAGATAGATATGGTCAGATATATTTTAGGAAATGTTATATGCAAAGAGTCAGAATGTCAAACCTCTCGAAATTTTGGCTCTTCCTTCCCCATCATGCCGGACATTTATTCTACTAAATACATCTGAATAAAAAGGGGAATTAAATCTATCCATATCTCATTCTAGACAAGAAAGTACTTAAACAATTAAGAATTTCATAACTTTGAAATTTTGTGCTAGATACGTTAGGGAAGTATCAATATGATAGGAAAAAATGATAGAGCAAATAAATAAATCAATATAAGAAGGTTTTTTTTTTATTTTTACCTTTTAAAAAGACCTGACTAAAAATCTTGGAGTTCACCATTAATTATTTGGGAATTTATCAGCAGTAACTAAGCTTGGTACTATTGCTAACACTGACATAAATCTGATTTAAATAGAGTCCCATGGAGTTTATGTCCCTCTTGCCATGTCCTTAAAGCAAAAATAAATAAATAAATAAATACAAAGAAAGTCATTACCAATTGGGCAGTTATTAAGAAAAATAAATAAAATTTTTTGTACTAAATTAAATCTCCCAATTTGAGGAGTTGAAGAGTGGATAGAGGAATTGTTCAATACTGTCAATATAAGATATAGTAATTTGAGTAATTTAACCATAGTGTCATCTTTTCAATTATTGATTTAAATAATTTTGGAATTCATGCATTCAAGAGTCAAATTTATGTGATGCTAAGTATGCATTGGGGAATAGTATTTTATGGAATATTTCAGAACCGATATATTTTACTACTTGATTTTTGGCAGGTGGAATCAGGTTGCTTTCTGAGATGTGTAAGTAGAAGAAAAAGCTGCCAGTGCTAAAATTTCTGATATCTGCAGTATAAAAAAATTAACTTCAATTTTGGTACTATAAAGCATTTTATTATGTTAAAAAAAAATCTTGGAGTTGGGATGGAGCAGAATGGAAAGGACTTACCTGTTCTTAGTTACGTCTGGGACCTTGGTTAAAGAATCCTTTGCTAGGGGTGACAATGTTGAGTAATAACTAGGACATTGAATAATCTGGAAGCTGTTTCTTTAACACAGGTTGCCTGACTGAAATAACTCTATGCTTGGGATCTCTGGTCACTATTATCAGAATGTCTCAGGTGGCCAACCACGTAGTCTGGGCCTTCAAGCAGGGATGTATGTGATTCAATGAGAAGAGATGCAGAGCACATTTCCAGAGGATAAGTGGTCCAAGAGGCGAAGGAGGAAGCTACAAGGCAGCTGGTGACTCAGCCTCAGAGATCACGTAGTGTCCTTTCGGTCACATTTCACTAGTTTAAAGGGAACCTGTAAGGCCATCCCAGATTCAAGAGAAGAAGACGCCACACTTGTCAGGGTAGTGAGACATTCACCTTGCAGGAGGCGGGGGAGGAGAGCTGCGGTTGTCTTTGGAAAATGCAATGCGCAAGGTGTCTCCCTTAGAAAATGTAGTTATAGTCTTTTATTTAAGCCATAATTTACTCTTAAAAGGTCTGAGGATAAAAATACAATATAATAAGTAAATCTTTAAATATCTGTAGATATTTCTAAAGTTTTGATGGGTAGTTGAGGCAGTGAAATGTATTTGTGAAAATCTAATAAATCTATGCCAATGCCAGTTTTGTTACTCATTATATTTAGGCATGGATAACTTTCTAAAATTCTTAGAATCTCAAAATTTTTTTTGCAGTCTACAAAATGAGGATGAAACTAAGTCATACTTCATGCAATCATTAAGGTTAAATGATAGATTGCATTCAAACCATGCAACTTTCATACTATTGAAAAACGTTTGTTTGCTCTATAGGTGTAAGTATTGTTCATGTCTATGGAACTAGAAAACCAGATATTTCCACATCCAAGTCAATAAATATATATTATCTCAGTACAGTTTGCAACAAATATTCTAAAGTAATAGAAATATCTATTTTAATACTTACTGTTAAAATTTTGTTGTCGATTTTTCTGCACTTTACTGAGGCCCCCAGTGATATGGGGAGTCTTCAAATCATGCAGTTTCTTGTAGATAGACTGCATCACAGTCTCATTTAAGAATATTATGTAGACTTGCATTTATTCAGTGACTATAAAGTTCCTTAAAGCAGGCCCTCCTAATACACTAACAATCAAGATAATCTTTTACATTTCAAGTAGAGTTTATTAATTGCAGAAAAAATGATGTATTAAACTTTCTATGTGGAAAAAATTAAGAAGGATTAAGAAGATGCAGCTAAGAGATGCTAGAAAAGTCAATTAATTTATTTATTGGTGTGGTTTGTGTATAGATGTCCCACAGAACCTCATGCAGCTCTAAATGGAGCTTTTCCTGAGGTGGCTGAATGTAGAGTGTGTGAGTGATTCATGCCTCAGTGCTAGGATTAAGGATGCCAGGATTAAGAGTGAGTGATTGCTGGATCAGTCCACTGATTTGACTGGCACTGCTCTAACCCTGGTAGACTGGATGCAATACAAGGGACTGAGCAAGGCTTCTCTCTCCTCTCTCCATTGTTGCTTTTGCTGTCTTCCACCACAATGAATGGTTACCCCTTTGCCATGTGCCACCCTGCTTTGGAGCCAGCCAATTATGGACTGAAACCTCTGCAAACTGTAGGCTAAAGAAATCTTTCCTCCTTTAACTTTTGTCTCAGCAATGAGAGAAAGGTAATTAAGACATCCATCAATAAGTATTCAATTGACTATCTTCATATGTATTTTGTAGAAGATAGTAAAGATATTAAGATGGTCAAGATATAATCTCTGCTTCAAAGGAACTCTTCTACGAGGAAAAGTGACACAATGAAAGACAATTTTAAATTCTATAGTAGAAGAATTCAAGAGACCACTAATATATTCAAGTCTTATTAGATGGTGAGAACTTCTTGGAAGAGTGGATACAAAAGTTGATCTCAGGACAATAATGAAATCATGTAGGTGAGGGGAGTGAGAAAGAATGTTGGCATAAATTTCCTTAAAGTTTTACTCTAAAATTACACTACATGTGTAAATATGCGTAATGAAGTGATGGATATTTTGCTCAGATAATGAAAGTTTCCCCAGTTGTCCTTTGAGGAAAGATTTGTTGTACCAATACTGGGTTTGCTATCTGCACATATTCTTTTAGCTCTCAATTCCTTCAAGACACTGCCTTAGCTGGCAGAGCAAGCTCAGTCAAAGCCAAATTTTGTAGGCAAGGCCATCATCCTGTGACTAATGGGAGCACCAATGAGCATCGAGTTGTGGCCACCTTTTGTCTGCAGTTCAGGGGAAGACCTGAAGGATCGTGTCAGCACTAGAGCCACCATGTGTTTCTGTTTCTCCCTCTGCTGCTCTTCTTCCCCTGTCATGGGTGTGAGTCCCGAGAGTCTTCTTAGTTTGCTTCCTGAGAAACTCAACCTACCAGAACATATTAATAGTAGAAATTTTGAGGTATTTAATTATGAGTTTCTTTTCACCTACCAGAGCACTAAAATATGAACATTTCCTCCACTTTGTTCTTTTATAACAGACTACTCAACTATTAGCTGTATCAGTCAGCATTGTAAAAATAATTACTCACGTTTGCTTGAAAAATGTTACTTAGAAAGCACAGCAGAAATCTCAGTTTAGTCATGAATCTTTCATCTATTTATCATTTGATCATATTTTTGGATAACTGCTTTCCAAAGCTAAAAATTTTAATCAGAGACATTTTTGAGTAGGAAAAGCAAAAAGGATGGCTTTGAAAGCAATAATTCTCTTTTTTTGTTGTTGTTTCTTTTACTCTTACATGGTTTAAAAATAGTGAACTGGATTTTTAAATTTTAAATTGATGAAATTGCATTTGATCCTCACCAAGTGTACTCATCTATTTTATGGATAATATTAGGTTAATTATGATACTGTAAACTCCATGAAGTTATTTATTTTTCCCTTCCGTTGAATGGCAAATATTAGCTTTGGTTACACAATGAACATAAGAAATAATTATCTTGAGAGGTTTCATAATATTTCTTATGATAATTTGGTGCATTTGCATAATATTTAAAAATATTTTGTACTCTTTGAGGACAATCTTTCCATGCATACTCAAAATCAGAGCTCATTTCTTGATGTCTGTGTATAACATTTTTTCTATGATACACTGATGTACAAGTACATTGAAAGAAACACAGATTTTTTTTTTTGCCATTGATTTGTCTGATACTGGTGTGATTTTTGTTTTCCTTCCTTGTTCTTACGTTTGATTCTTTGTAAAAAAAAGAAAAAAGAAAAATCACCCAGACCATGTGAAGATGTCAACAACAATACTAGTGGCTAATATTTGTTAAACTGATGCTATATTCTTGTGATCCAGATCTTTGCATGCATCAGTTTATTTAATTCTTACCATAAAACTTTTTTTCTTACCATAATTTTCTTTTCTTTTGCTATTTCTAAGATAGCAGATCACCTTTATCTAAAATGAAGCAGACACTAAAATAGTGTACATTATTATTATTCCCATTTTTGGAGTTAACATAATTTAATTTGATAATCAAATTAGATGCAAGTTTGTGAATCTGTTAGGAGAGGAGAAGAAAAAAAATCCAGAGGGTTAATATAAATATTTCAAACTCTTCTAAATGTGATATAAATAATTCAAAACTGAAGAAACTGAAGCCCAGAAGTTTTACTGTAGATGTCTTTAACATGAAAAATTATTATAGTTGTATATGTTTGTATGCCCATGGAGGGAGGATTGCTTAAAAATGAAGAAGATATTCAGCGATTGTCCAAGTAGCTGCCTGTGGGTGTTAGAGAATGTGGTAAGTTTTCTTCTAATTTCCATATTTTCCAATTTTCTATAGTGAATATGCTGAAGTATTTGAAATACAGAATTTGAAAGAGGTTTAAATGCTAAAATCCTGTTTTCATAAATATTTATCTACCATTGTGGCAAACAGCTATGCCCTAAACTGCTTCTTTCCCCCAACGGGATTATGGGGTGGCTGTGTGTCCAACCCACACCATGAGGAGGACTGACAGAATGAAGACTCCAAAATCCTCCTTTTCTGATCCTACAGAATATGAGGGAATGTCAGGCCACCTACTTTCACATTCATTCGTATTTTAACCTGGATCCTCACCTTATCAGTATCACTCGTACAGCTTGACTACAGTGCCACTTTTTTCCCCAGCTCTGTTTTAGGATTTTCTGAAGTAAACCCTCTATATACGAGGCACCCAGAGTTTATAGGAGAGGATGAGCATGTGACTTTAGCATTCAGACCTTTCATTTCACCTAACTCTTTGAAATTTAGTTTTTTGAGGATGATAAAATTCATGTTATATTAAATTTCATGCTATAACTGATTTTCTTGGTCAATAACTAGTAAATATTGAAATAACTAACTGATTTAACCTTTGCTTAGCACATTTCAGTGGGCTTCGTAAGTACAGTCAGGTAAAGAAAGGAGATTTTTAAAAAGTACAACAGGAGGCAGGGATTCATCTTATCTCGTGAAAAATATTAATTGCTAATTGTGTCTACACTGACAACTAATCAAAGCTCTCACTCTCCCCAATACGGGCATTTCTGAACTACATAATTAAACTTTATAATACCTGGAAAGTTTGACTCATTTATTTAATTGAAGACTGTGAGTTAGAATTTTAAATGTTTTAATGTTTTAATAAATTTCATCTATGTAGACTGCTATGATTTAGATTTTTAAAAATGCCCCTCCCCCAATGTCTCAAGTGTTCATAGATGGGTCCAGGCTGGGATAGGCAGGCCATTGGGAATGTGACCTCAAAGTGTGTATTGTCATCCCCAGCTCCTCCCTCTACTTTTTATGATTCGTGGATGCCATTCAGGGAGCAGCCTTCCTCCACCATGCACTTCTCCATGCCATTTAAACCAGGGAGACTGGTGACGATGAACTGAGCCCACTAAAACTACTGAAAAATGACATCGCCCTTTAAGTAGCAGGTGACAGGTAGTGTGTCTCAGGAATGAGAAAGCTGACTAATTCATGGACCAATGGGCACAACTACCTACTAAGACATATTTACTGTCAGGTTTAATTCATTCATGAGTCACCTTGAACATGTATGTTTCTTATACCTTAACAGTGTTCCTGGTGAGATGATCCTTTGTGTGTCAACACCTTGAGGATGGGAATGGATTCAGTCTTGCCTCTAGCAAGTTCTAAGTGCCTGGGAAATGTAATAAATATTTGATGATAAAAAGATGTTAGAATAAGAGGAAAAAACAGATTCTTACCCAAAGAAATTGTACTTGTTATGTTATTTGTATATCATTGTAACTATACAAAAATATTTTGGTAAAGACTCAGTTGTGTCATTGCAGACACTTTCTGTGCCTGGCTTGTAATGCAAAAACCCAGAAATTTCATAAATCTATATGGAGAATAAAAAATAAAACTCTTATTTTATCGTATATTTACCTTCTAAATGTATACTTTTACATTAAGATTATGTAATAGATTGACTTTCAAAACTCACTTTTAATTCTTTTGTTGTTGTTCTGGGGATTGAATACAAGGCTTTCAAACTGAGCTACATCCTCAGCCATTTTTTAAACATTCTTTTAGAGACAGGGTCTTGCCAAGTTGATAAATAGCCCAGGCTGGACTTGAACCTGGACTGGCTGTTTATTTTCCTGATTCAGCCACTCAGAATATTGGGATTACAGACGTGTGCCACCATGCCTGTCTCAAAATCTTACTTTTTGACTGAATAATTTACCTATAATGGTGCACATGATATTCTTCATGCATACCTTTAAAATATTTGAAACATATATATGGTAGTTTATCTGTATATAATTATTTCAATTATCTAAACTTTGGGACCGTTGTCCCAAAATTACAATCGTTACTTCAGAGTTTTCTCTACAATGGATCTTTATAAGAAATCTGTTAGACTAGATGTCCTCCTTAAGTGAAAGAGTTGTTTGAAAAGAAACTAAATGTGTTTTTAAAACTACCCTTGTAGTTCATGGTAGAGTCAAAATTTAAAGTTTTTAATCTATCTCCCAAGATGGCTCTGCTGACCACGTTTCTATAGTGGCTCTATTGTATATGACATCTTGCTTAAAAAAAAACTCTTCGTGATATAGTCATTGTAAACATTTTAGATTATATTCCAGGGTACATCCTCAGAATTACAAATTCCAAGCATGAGCTCTTTTTTGTGGCTGCGAAAATGTTTATTCAAATCATTTTCCAAAATAATTGATCAAATTTACATTGCTATCCTAATGCAGGAAATGTTAATATTAGTCTCAATAAACCAAAATATATTAATAGATTCAACTTTCAGGTCATTTAAAAAATTTTAAACAAATAATAATTTCAGTAAATAATTTTTAATTTAATAATGAACTATTTGCTTTGTTTATTGTGTGAATTTTTTATTACATTGCTGAGTTTATTTATCTGTCATGTACTAGTGTTTACCTTACTGATCTCCAAACTCTTGATGTATTCAGAAGATCATCTTGTATTGACATGAGCATTAACAAACTTTGCATACTCACTCTAAGGTGTCTGGCACAGTGCAGGGCACTTTGTACTCACTCCTCATAATGACCTTGAAGACAGGTATGATCATTATCACCATTTTTACAGACGAAAAATATTGAAGCAGTATCAATGCTTACAACTAAAATGTACTCCACCTTTTCACGTGACTGGAAACTGATTGGATCATGGGTGCACCTTGCTGACCTGTGGATTTATCCATTGCCGAATTCAGTAGCTGAAGGTACTTTTAAGAGATGGGACCTGGTTGAAAGTGGGTCCTTGGGGGCCTGACCCGGAAGAGTTTATTCTTGTCCATGGTTTCTCTTCACCTACCTTCTGGATGGCATGAGTTGAGCAGCTTTCCCCAACCAAACCCATCTGCCTTGCCATTTCTATCTTGGAACTAACCAACCACAGACCAAATCCTCCAAAAAGTATGAGCCAAAAGAAATTTTTCCTCATTTATGTTGTGGGTGTCAGGTATTTTGTCCCAGTGATGGCAAAGTGATGATGCAAATTCAGAGAGCATCAGTATTTTTCCCCAGGCCACAGAGCTAGCCAGCAAGGGTGGCAGATATTCTCAAGCTTGCTCCAGCAGCCGTGTGTTTATAATACGAACCTCTTGCGAATTATTTCCCAAAATTCACGTTTTGTATTTTATTTGGTTTGTTATTATACATATTAAAATTACATTTCATATAATTAAATTGATATGCACCTTCTTTTAGGTGTAGAAATTCCAAGTATATCTTAGGGCAATCAAATAAATAAGTGCGCAAAGAAGCTTCGTCAGGTATGATGGATAGAAGAGCAAATCAACTGGAAGCAACTTGAAAGCTCACAATAGAGGATTAAATACATTAAGATATATTCACATCCACTTCTAGTGCATTTATTAAAAATGGTGAGGAAGCTGTACATTTATTGACAGAACTTATTTACTATATATCAATAAATAAAAAAATTGTGTTAGAACTTTAATGTCAACTGTGTTTAAAAGCATATGTGTAAATGTGTATTTACTTAAGCATATTAATAGATTGAGTTCCCTTTTGACTGTTTATATGACTTTTTAAAACACCTAAAATGTCTGGTTTTATAAATGGCAGAACACTTAGCTAATATTGTAAGGCCTTGGGTGTGGTGGTGAAAAATAGTTTTTCATGAAAAATCAAGGGCCTTAACTCCTATCCTAAATTGCACCAATGCCAATGGTTCAGTAATTAAAATCAAGAAGTACCATTTCTTCCATAAAACAATAGTGTTCTTTGCTCAGCATAAGGAAATATTAATGTTTTTCATTTGTTTGTTTTGCTGTCAGTATTCCTGAAATACAGTTTGTATGATCTATATTAATCACCTGAAATCATCTTCATCTGCTTTTGTTCTATATCTCTTGGGAGATACCTTTATGCACTGCTAGTGTCACATATGAACACTCCATTTGCGGGTGAAGCTGGCCCCGTGCTCATAGGTAGACGTCTATAAGAAACTACCTCATGGGCCAGTATTAATTTGATAATTATCTTTAGGTGTATAATAGGCACACTTATCAGATTCCAGATTTAATCTCCAAGTAGGTTAAATTGAGAAATTTATTCTTAGAATATTATAAGACATGAATTTATATTTAATAAAATATTAAAAATAAGTAAGCTTGGAAAATAAAGACTTTTTATTCATTGGTCACTATTGTATTTTCAGCTCTTTGATCGACAACTAAGACATAGGTAGATGCTCAATACATGTTGTTTAAAAGAAACAAAAGAATAGTTTGTTATATGCTATGTAAAGTAACCCTTTGGATAAAATAACGCATTTATCTTAGGAGCTGAAAAGTTAGGTTGATTTTATTGTCATTCATATCACAGAATACAAAAGAAGCATTCAGAGAATTTAAGTAAGTAGCCTAATTTTTCATAGTGGGTGAATGTTGGATCTGGAATTTAAAGCCACATGGACTGGTTTAGAGTTCATGCAAGCAAGCTGTGTGTCCTTTCAATACATAACAGTCTGAGGATTCTGGGAGGAAAAAAGAGACTGCTAGAAATGCTTTGTACAGCTCTATTGCTACTCAAATCCTTTAGTCACATCTTTAGCAAACCTTTATTGAATACCTTCAGTGTGCCTGCTTTGCATCCTGGGATTATACTGAAACAGTTAAAAAACAGTCAAGTGGCATTTTCAATTCTAATGGGGAAGGGAAAAAAAACAAGAAATGTGTCTATCATTTTGGAGACTATTTGGTGCTGTGTGGATACTTTAAGTATGTGGTTTGAGGATGGCTGTCTTAGGGAAGAGGTGCCTTCCCCCTGGACAATTTGGGGCTGATTGATACAGGCAGGGTTGACTATCAAGTAGTGTCATAGCCCTGATTAAGAAAAAGCTCAGCAAGTTTGTTTGAAGACTAAACGATGGCCAGTGTACCCAGTGGATGGAGCATGGGAGGAAAATGGGACCTAGACTGAAAGTTTGTCAAAGTTTGTCTTTCAGTTCTTGCAGATTCCAGAGAAAAAGAGTTTGATGCAGACCAGTTAAACTGCATATAAAACAACAACTAAAATCCTTAATGCCTCTACCCAAACATAAGTTATTCCAATTTTCAACAATCGTGGGAAAAAAAGAAGAAATACAGTGTAATCTACTATTACAAGACTTGTAAGAAATGAATTTAAAATAAATCACTAGGGATCTTAGACTGGCTACAGAAAAGGTAGCTTAATTCTGGCATTGGCTTTCAAGAGAAATCATGGAATCTTCCCTCTGGAGATTGTTTAAAATAGGATTGGATACATTCACTCAGCGCAGCCTCGCCTGAAAGCTCCACTGACCTCCCAAGGTCTTGCCAGTCCTGTGATTCTGTGATAAAATTAGACTCTTTCATTGGGCAAAAACAACCCAGGGTTCATCATGCCAGCTGCAACCTGGAATAATTGGAAGGGAATGATTTTGGAGTAGTACACCTCCTACAGCTGAGACAAGATGCAATTAATAGATCCCCAGACCTCTCTTATTTCATGCTGTACTGAGTACTTCGCTGGTTCCCAGCCAATGGTGGCTTGCATCAGTGATACAAGCAAAGTCAAGTGGTCTGATCCATGATTAAACAGTAGATGTCTTTATTAGCTTCTAACCTTGATTGGAACAGGATGGCTTCAAGAATTGTGTACCTATTAGCTGGTTCTTTGATCCTTGAAAATACGAACCACATGGATCCAATACTGCATTTTTACCTGACTTCTTTTCCACCATTCTCAAGATGAAATGATGCCAGTTTCTATGCCACAAGCCTTTACCTTATTAAGATACTCGACCCAGCTGTTCATATACTTAATCATCAGCACTTACCGATTGTGTTCTCTGATTTGACAATACTTACCTTGAAGAAAAAATCAAGCAAATATTTCTTCTGTGATAATCTTAGTTAGACATAATAGGGCATAGATACTAGCATATAGCACTAAATTGACGCAGACTGGGCTCAGGGCTGGTTCCTTCTCTCTCACAACATGTGAATTGGAAGAAGTCACACATTTGTCTGAGATTTGATTTCTTTATCTGTGTATTAGGGGTAATACTAGTATCAGTAAAATAGCTTCTCAAAGATAATTTAAAATAACTGTTTTCCTTCATCTTTCATACTCCTGTGGATTTGACGTGAAACATTATCAGATACAGTCCTTTGTCTGTGCATGTGTTCATTTGTTTATGTTCTTCCTCTCCCCACCTTTACACACACATGAACCCAGATACAAGCCCCATGAAGACAGAAATGCTCTTTGACTTGCCCACAGCACCTAGAAAGAAGCCATAGGTGGATGTCCATGGCACATAATTGTGGAATTAATAAAACCACGGAAGCATCTTATCTTGCAGTGTTTACTATGGGATCAGCATTCCATAGGAGGAGACTTTGTAATCATCCATAAGATTGGGTCTGACTTTGTCAACAATAGTGCAGTTCTGGTAACCATTTTATCTCTTTGACGTCATTTCCTATGTGAAATTTTCTGAAATATACATTTCAATTACCATTGTCTTTTTGTGTGTATGTAAATACACATTATATTCCTTAGTAAAAGGTGTTCAAAGAAAACATGTATTTTTGCTGTTAGGTGCTCTCTAAAATAGCCTCCCCCTGTATTTTTGGCTCCTCCAATTAACCTCATTTTAAAATCATGAAATCAAGAAACAGATCAAAGCATGTGTGGAGTATTCCCACTGAGGATCTTCACTTTCCCATTTACCCAGTCACATTCCAAGAGGGGGAAGTTGAAAAACCCTCAACCTTGGTCCTAGATCATATTTTTTCTTTTTTATATTACACAGTATGCTTCTGTTTATATTAGCTTTACCTTGCTATAATAGAATACCAGAGGGAATTAATTTATAAAGAGCAAAGTTTTATTTTGGCTCATGGTTTTGAGGATCCAGTTCAAGATGAGACAGCACCATCACTTTATACCTCTAGGCAATTTAAGTGCCTCTTTGGTCTCTTTCATAGACACTTTTCCTTATTTTCATGCTTCCTTTATTTATTCACTATGTTCATATTCAGGCCCCAAGAACTGGCTAAGCCAAAGTTGGGCAAGGAAGCAGCTCAAAGCACAAGACTCAAGTCTCGGAAAGAGGAAGAACATAGCTGTAATCTGGACATCCAGAAGCAAACACAGCTCCTTTCCATTTTAAATTCCAAACAGGAATGCACATTCAAGATAAAAACATACCTGAGCATGTGCTTAGATAAATAAATACAGTTGACCCCCTTCTCTACAATTTCACCCTGAGTGGTTTGTTACCTATGTCCTGAAAACATTAAATGGAACATCTTAGAAGTTAACAATTCCTCGGTTTTCGGTGATGCACCAGTCTGAGTAGCATGATAAAAATTTCCCCCTCACCAGCTTCCTTACAACATGAGTCTCCCCATTCCCCAGCAAACCCACACTGCACACGCCACCTGCTCAGTAGGTGTTTAGGAGCCATCAAATTAGCAGAGTTATTGTCCTAGTATTACAATGCTTGCGTTCAAATAACCCTTATTTTACCTATAATGCCTGCAAGGCATGACATTAGTGGGGTTGGCAATCCAGATCTGCCAAAGAAAAGCAGTAAGTGCTTTCTTTAAATGAAAAGGGGAAAACTCAGTTTAACAAGGAAAGAAAAAAATTGTATGCTGAGAAACTTAAGAACTATAGGACAGTATGATATTTTAATAATGACCATATTCACATAACTTTTATTCCAGTATACAGTTGTCATTGTTCTATTTAATAATTATTGTTAACATCCTGTTGTGACTAATTTATACAATAAACTTCACCACAGTTGTGCATATATAGAGAAACACAGTACAGAGAGAGTTAAATACTACTTACTCATGGGCACAAGCATCCATTGAAGCCCCTGGACTGGGGCCCTGTGAATAAAGCAGCATGAGAGGATGAGGTAGGAGATCAGGGAAGGAGAAAGAAAGGGGAAAAGGGCAGAAAAAGGCTAATGTGTGTGCAAACAAAGAAGAGAATGAACATAATTCTCCAGTGCAAAATGGGAAGAAACATTATCAACAGGTGTAACTGATAACCAGAAAATGCAGCTTAAGGGCAAAGTTTTTAATAATTGTTTTAATTTTTTTTCAGGAGTCAGAAATTAGATGATGATTTGACTGGGGAGTTGTTTTGAAAAGGGAGAAATGAATAGTATGAAATGTCTAAAGATGCTGATTGAGAGGCACAACAAAGCCAGATGGCGTAAATGCCATCTTTAGGGATTTTGTGGCATAAGAAGCGATGCTAAAAAGTGCCTCCTTTGTCCCGAATATGGTGCAGTCACACACTGAGCATGCTTGTGTCCTCAGCTAGCTACATGAACTCACTTTGTGTGCTCTATCAGAAAACCTCTGCCGTTCCCTTAACCATTTAGGGTTTTTCAGCTGTCTCCAGGATTTTTTCAGCAAGCGAAGTTGTTTGTGTTGATAGAAGCTTATCTTCTTTGTGAAAGAGTTGTGGTATATCTATACCCTAGAAATTTAAGTAGCTGTTAAAAAGAATGAGAACACATGTGTGTATTGAATTCATTTCAGGTTAAAATTTAAACTGCAAAACAACATTTACGGTGCAATCTACTTTGGTTATTAACAAAAACTTCTACAAACTTATTTGTACAATATTGGAGAGAAACAGAAAAAAATGTACATTAACTAATAGCTTTTGGTTTCCTGAAAGATGGGGAGGGAGACAGAATAAAAAAGTAGTGGGGGAGATTATTAGCTTTCTTATGGATATTTCTACATTTTTTATAACAATTATACATTGCTTTCAGTGTTAATAACACAGAATTCAGTAGCTATTGTGTAGGATTATTCATTTATATCATTAAACTTTTGTATAAAATTTTTGAAAGATCATTCACAATTATTCCCCAAATCACTCTTGTAAGTGACTTTCTCTATGCATGACTTAAACACTGTCAGACACTACAGGTGTTTGTTCAATAAACATTCCTGCTTCTTCCTTACTCTATGGAACCTTACAGTAGTCACAGAAACTACACGAATTCCTTAAAAGTAAAATGCAATATAACAGAATAAAACAAAAAAATGAAATAGCTACTACAACCCTCACATAAAAAATGTGACCATGAGATATAAAATAGCCCAAGAAATAAGCAGACACTACATGGGACTGGCAGGAGGATTCCTTTAAAAGAAGACTGGTAATGATGCACACCCTACTGGCCCTCCCATCTTTCTCTTCTTTTGGAGGAATATTAACAGGAGAACTGGAGCCCTAGCGCCTTCTTGGATCATGCATTAACACTAAAGATTAAGGTCACACACTCAAGATGTTGGAGCAGAAAGCAGATGTTTTTTGATGACTCCATGGTGCCAGTTACAAACCTAGACTGACTACATTTGATTCTCTATGATTCGAACAAATGGATTTTAGTGGTGTGTTTAATCACTATCATGTTGGGGTTTTTCTATTGGATGTAACTAAATTTAGCCCTAATTAATATAGACAGATTAGATACACAAAAATAAAATTTCTTATGGGAACAACACAGATTGATAAACTCGGTTTTCATACTTCTGCTTTTCCTGCACAGGCGAATTCATTCCCTGCTCAGATCCAGAGTGCTCACTATTAACTCATGACAAGGCTGGTTGTGTCTATTTTCCTTCCATAAAACACTTCCATTTCCAATGAATAATTGAGTATTTGGAGCTGTTGCGAAAGTTCTTCGTCTCTGCCTTTCTCCTGCTAACAATAGAAAGTCTTGCTGAATTGATTAAGCAAAAATATAAATGCACTGAGGCCAGAGTGCTACAATCACTGTAACCTGTTTTTAGGTGGGTCAAAGTGCTAATCTGAAATTTTAGACAACAAAACATCAACAGCAAATAAGAAATCTGAGCTGAAATCAAGCACAATCTTTGTTCAATGACACGAGAGCAGACCTGGAAGTGAAGCCGTCTAATGGGTTCTAATTCCGACTCTGTCGTCTCGCTGTCATCTGTGCCTGAGTGATATCATTTAGTTTACCCAGGCCTCATTAGTGAAATGGGATAACTGACCCATAGGGAAAGGAAATATCCCATGGTGGAGTGCAGCATGTTTGAGGAAACTTTGTGAAAGTCCTCCCTCTATGAAAAAAAAAAAAATTTTTTTTTCTGGAGCAGATGTGCCCGGCCATTCAGATACTGTATTTACACTGAAAACATAAATTGATTTCTGCTGAAAGGAGTGTTTTGGGGGAAAATGAGGATTGCTCAAGATCAGAGAAGATGGGTGTTCTTTTGTGGGGCATAAAGGGCCATGACCAAGTGGCGCTCTTCCTTTCTCTATTCCTGATCATTAAGGCCACGAAGGCAAAGTATACTAGCTTGTTTATTACACAGAATGTCACTCTTACTACGCAAATAAGGTAATTGTCCTGAATCTTCCCTGCAATTCAGTTTCCTTTTTAAAAATTTGGTTAAATAGGAAATGAGAATTATTATGTCCATTTTACTGATGAGATCATTCAAGTTCAGAAACAAGAAATATGGTGACTAAGGTCACCCAGATATTCAATGGCAAAGCTGTAATCCAAACTCAAGGTTTCTGACTGTAAAGTATACTAGTTGAACATACCATATGCTGGCTTAAATGAGACTTAGGGAAGTAGGATATAATTATTCAAGCATGATAGGGTGTGATTTAAGATTGAGAATTATTTCCTCTTTCCCATCAAGCTGTACACTCTCTTAACTAACCAACAATTCTCAAATAGTCACATCCCCTCCTCCTTCCCTCCCCCTCCCCCGTTTCCTCCCCCTTCCTCTTCCTTTCCCTGTCTGGCTTCCTCCATCTTGATAATGTCCAACAGAAGTAAGCACTAGGTCTTGGGCTTTCTGGGAAGAAGATACAGGTGAGCTTGAGCATTTAAATGAAGATTAAAACTGATGTCAATAATTTAGCAGTTACCCAGGCTCTGAGTCATTAACTGTGGAATTTTCCAAGTAGAATCTAAGATAGCAATGGGTCAGAAACTGTGGAGGACAACGGGCACATCTGTGCGCTTCACTCCTGTCTCCTCGGGGTGTAGAACAATTCCAGTTAAATCAAATGGAGTGAGAAAGATTTGTAGAGGAAAGGGATGTTTCAAAGTAATTTTTTACCTCTCTGTATTTCCAGCATTGTTTTGAAACTCTTAATTTTTGCAACTCTGATTATTCTATTAGAGCACCTAATTTATGTTCTTGAATGTTTAAAATTTGAAACTTGAGACCTTTGATTAATATTACCTATGAGATTCTAAGCCTCCTAAGGCCAAGGGAAGATGATTTTTGTTTGTTTTAACAATTATATTTCAAGAATTTCATACTACCTGGCCAAGATGTTGCTCATTTGTTAAATTCACAAATCAATGATACTTTGCTAAGGAATAGTCTTAGAAAAAGTGAGAAATCTCATGTCATATTATCAAGCGGGACTCCCACCTGCCTGAGAAGCTGATAAGCTTATAAATGCTATGGACACGCAGGAAGGTCCCTCATTCTGTAAACCAAGATCTAGTTGCTACCACTCTCAGAAGCACCCTGAAATGCGCTGGAATGGCAACTTCAATGCAAATAATGATTTCACTACACTAACTGAAATTTAATGACTCTGAGGAGTTAATGCAGTTTTTATAAAAGGCTCATTTTACACTTGGTAGCAATTTTGGTACTAACAATTGCAGTTTTCAGTGAAATATTTTATGTCTGTAGGATTAAGAAAATCAACAGAAAAGAAATATATATAGATTATATTATCAATCACCATGTGTTCTGGTTGGGCCAAAAAAGAAAAAAAAAAGGATATTCCTTTGGTAGCTCTTTTCAAATATAGACAAGAGTGAAAATTCTTGCATTGTTCTGATCAAAATTGCACTAAGTACATATGATGAGAAATTATTTTTGTTACAGTAACCACATGATGTGTGCCAGCACTCCTGAGCTCTGGAGTTTCCCTGAAGCAGATGGAAAGCCACTCACGCTGGTGAGGGCATAACCCTTTCTGAGATTTAGATCTGACAGGAGAACTGTGTCAGCACCAGTGACAGAGAGCTGGCGGCCCTGGAGCAAAGTCTCTCTGTCAAGGGGACCTAGAAGAAGCTTCTTGGGGATTCTGACAGGGAAAAAAATCCTTCAAAAGTGAACAGTTATCTGAGATCATTTGACCCTCCGAGCTTCTACTCAGGAAAATATTAAAAATCCAAATGAATCTAAATAAATTGGAGATCTGGAAGAAAAATGTCCTAGAATAAATGCTTATTTTGCCTACATGTGACTTTCCACCAAATGCACAGATAAAGATGACTCTCTCTGGCAGGAGATTCAGTTTATGACAGAGAAAAAAACATTTATTAATCTATAC
Source organism: Dasyprocta punctata (assembly GCA_004363535.1). Classification (NCBI taxonomy): domain Eukaryota; kingdom Metazoa; phylum Chordata; class Mammalia; order Rodentia; family Dasyproctidae; genus Dasyprocta; species Dasyprocta punctata. The sequence continues at coordinate 118,652 of RJWM01000396.1, read as the reverse complement.
ATGTTAGAAAAAGAAACAATTTTACAATAATGCAGTGGAATTGTCATCTGCAATTGGAAAAATAATGAACCAAACAAGAATGCTATTTAGCCAGAGTTAGAATTAAAACCAGTTCTTGACTCTCAGCTAATTCAGTGTAGTAAAATTTTGGTGCTGTGTTGTAAATTGTAGCAGATTCTTTACGTTGTTTCTTAATTATCTTACAAAATAAACACTTTTAATTATGAATTTTAATTCAACATGATAAATTGCAGAAATGTGCACTAAACATATTAAAATATACAATAACAAATGCCTACTTAAATGGTCAGAATACTAAAATACTCACAGTACCTAGCTTTCAAGAGGTTGTGAAACATTTGCAAATATTTAGTAGTGATGATGTGAGTCGCTTCAATTCCTGAAAAAAAATTGCTGATATCCACTATAAATGCATGTGGAGACTTAAAAGAAGTAAAAACATATTTTCATGTGAAAATTTGAACACAAATACTTGTATAAGTCCAAATGTTAATTAGTAGCACACTGAATCAACACATCTTGTTATATTAAAGTAGCAGAATCTTACACAACTGAGTTAAACTGAAATTGTTCCATACAAATTGGACAACTCTAACAAGTCTAGCTGTCTACTCATGACAAATGTTGTATGTGTGAATGTGGTATATGTATCTCTTTTACACAGATAAAAACCCAAACTCACATGCATATTTCTATGCATACCTAGGGAGTATCAACAGAGCTATAGACTTCAGACTTACACATTTTCTGTCCCTCCTTGTGTATAATAATACCTAAAGTAAGATAAATGTCTAGGAATCTATTCTGAAAAATTGACATATTAAATGGTAGGTTATTCATAATGCAGCAGCAAAAATGCCCACTCTACTACAACTGAATTTCTGTGATAACCTTTTGAAGGGATATAAAAGCTTTTATTAAAACATCTCATAACCTTTCTGTTAAGAAAGCATAAACTTGAAATGAGTAATAGTATTTGAAATGCCTGAGAAAAGCTGATGAAGGAAAATATCAGATGACTGAAGGAATTGAGAGAGGAGGCAGTATGGGCAGGCGATATTGTTGGCCAACATATTTTATTATAATTTATAATTTAAGCACAAAGAAAGGATACTGAAGGTTGCTGAGATGGTTCAAAAAGCAACACAGAACTCTAGAGACTTCAAGGGTTGAGAATTTTGTCATTGATTCTTCTCCTCGTCTCATTGTGTTTCTACGTAGAGGAGAATCTGTCCACTAGTTGGAGATTATTCTTTAGAGTTCATGAAAGAAGCATAGCATTTTGGTTTAGCTAAAAACCAAACAGCAATTTTCTCTCCCCACTGTATCAAGTTTAGTTCTGCCTACCAAAGTAATATGGTTATGCCAAAATAAGAAAATGACTGGAAGCCAGAAAGTTTGGTGTTTGTGAAGCTCAAGAGCTGTTCCTATAACCTTTTTACCACGTGTTTTCTTCTTCATAGGCACATAATTCGCCCTTGTTTACAATTCACATTAAATTCAATTTACTTAAAGCTTGTCTCAATATCTTAATTTAACTTTTGGTCTTCTGTAATATTTTGAGAGTTTTTTGCTTAAACAGTCTGACTGATCAACGGTTTCCTCTCTGTATGAAAAAATCTCAGAAACCACTTTTAATGAGTTCTAACACTCACAGTACATAAATACAGTTACTGGGATTCCTAACCAGAAGTCTATTTTTATTTGAAGGGAATTCTGTTGATAAGATTACCTTCCTAGAACTTTATGGAGCTTTCTGGCTTATGTATTTCACAATTTACAAACAATACTTGCTATTTAGCTCCCAGCTTCTCTTTTTCTAAGGTGTATGAAAACATACACGCTGAGTTCCCAGCTTTGCTCACCTATAGGTCCTTCCAAATACCTTTCTACCAACTAGTATGCACACCTCAAAGAATTTGTTCCATCAAATATTCACAATATTTTTGCTACCTGTGCCCAAATAATTTTAACATATTAGAATTTTCAGGAAACACTGCTTCCAAAGTTCTCCACTTGATGTTCATATGTTCAAGCAACTTGCTAATTAAGAAGGACCTGAAATTTTATCTTCTCCTTTTGAAGATAGGATACTTAAGGTTCAGAGAAGTTTGGTGACTTACACAAAGTTGCCTAGTTTATTGATTAATAGTACCAAGAAAATCATAATACAATTGGATAAGAGTCAACATCTGTTGGAATCTTACCATGTCTACATTAATTGAATTATCTCATTTAATCATAATGAACTCATAAGGCAGGTTCTATACTTTTCTCTACCTGATCTTTCATCTAAGTGTCCCTTCCACTCACCTGTAAAACTTTTGTTAACGTTAACATGTGATGTTACCCTTAGTCTTGATGTTAATCTTTTCACAGAACTAAAACAATAAAATGCTAAGAATTATAAATGCTTGTCTTTGCTGTTTAAATTTCAGGTGGTACCATATTACCATTTGGATTCAGTTGTTTTCTTAACTTTATGCTGATGCTACTCTTCTGTCATCCTCTGACCATTGTGATTTTTCTGTTGAACTCGTAACTTTGTAACCCAATTCAACAGTAAAAACCAATAGCTTTAATATAGTAATTCTGAGATAATCATTGGCTTCACTTTTATTTTGTGAGATTTGGATGGCATATGTTAATTTAGTGGTCTTTGTATAATATGTAAATTGACAGGTATCATGGGCTTGTGATATAAAGGAGGTCATTTCTATTCTTAGTATTACAATGAATACCCTAACCCTAGAGCTTTTGCATGCCCATTAGTGGAAACTCAAGTATCTTCATGGGACTCCTCCAATACCCTCAACATTTCAAGAGCTCTGGGGACTTTCTCACTCCAAGGAGATCATTTTTTTTTTTTTTTGCTTCATACTTTCGGGAAAGAAATAGAAAATCTGATCGATCTAATAGAAGTTCCTTCATTTCTGCTTCAGTCACTGTTGTCAGTCACAGCTATCACTGCAGGACACAAGCATGGACCCAATCAATGGAATTCTAATTCCTTTGTTTTTCTGATGATGTCACTACTTTTTCAGCATTATTTTCTTAGGACCTAAAAGGGGAGAATGTCTATTTCCTCACCTTACCCTTGCATCACTGTCATATAAGCTCCAGTTTTTCAAATCATTCCTATCACTCTGGGTCTTTGCCCTGGGAGTAAAAACTTATAATATCAGTGTCTAAGGGACAAGGATACTTCAGGTTTGAGGCCCCAAAATGTCGTAGACACAAGTATTAAACTGCCTCAGTTAATTCATGTGTCAGTCACTTTAGAACTGTGTGACCTTGATCAAGTCAAATGTCCTCCCAGTTTCCCAGTAGGTAAAATATGCATTATAAATATTTGCTCTGTAACTGTTTAGAGATGATCTATGTAAAACACACAGAATAAACCCAAACACAGTAATATTACTATTGCTTTATACTATTAAATATTAAATAGTCACTGTGTAAAAGCACATACAGTATTGGAAGTGGCTACCAGTTTAATACTAATCCTTCAGTGCCATTGCTCTCTTAAGCTATGACTGGGCAGGTCTTGTCACTAACTATGCTGTCACTTCAGGCACACTATGTGCTACGTCAGTCTTACCTATGACCCTCTGTTGTCTCACCATCTCAATTTATCAAAGAAAATGTACCACTATTAAACTTCAAAAAGAACATGGTGGAGTTTCCAGAGGGCTCCTTGGCACCTATATGGAATTCTCTACCTTCTTCTCAGACTTCAGCACTATTAAGTGGATACTTAGAAGGACAATGTTTCACTTCTAAAGGACCTATTGCTACTATAGTCTTCTTCCATTGCAATTTGTTAAAATTTAAAATGGAAAACTAGAATTTATAAAGCCTTACACTTTGTACAGTGACAAAGAAGTAGCTGGTGGCTCAAATGGAACAGGCACATTTTTTTTCCTACATAGTTAAAATTCTACCTAAATCATGTGCCAGGGTCTCCATATAGAACATAGTTACATATGTTTGCATTCTGATAAAAAAGCTCATTGATGTGCTTTTTAAAAAGTCTGATGGAGAGTCTGGTAGAATATAGAATATCCTTATCCTAACAAAAATAGAACTTAAAACAACACAGGCATAACAAGTTATGGTTCATGCTGTCATCAATATATTCATTATACATTTGCCAATTCATAGAATGCTGAGTAATTTTCTTAGGCTAGCAAAATCTATAATAGATAGTTTCTAAATAGCTGCTTGCAAAGTTACGTTGTTGGAAACCTAATCACACTCTATGCAAACATAAAAATACTTTAATATCATATTCTTCATTCTCCCTACACCTTCTAATTATGTACCTTGCACTGTCTGTATATCCAGCAAATATTGAATTCACTCTATTATATGCTTTTTATATATCTTTATTCTACATGAACTCATTTTCAATGAGTCTTCAGCATTGATGTTGTCTCTTTTAAATAAAATAAACTACATTTATGAGAAATTCTGAGTAATCATCATGCCCTTATCTCTACTAAGGATTAGAAACACTGACTTGTACTTCATATCAATCTCATAAAACATTATAAATTATGCAATAAAAATGTTTGTAAAGATAGTACTCCTAGTTTTCTCAAGGATCGTGGATGAAAATGTGTCACACGTGTTTCAGAAAGAATAAAAAACAGCAAATTAATAAAAGCCACTAGAATTTATATAGAAATGCATGACATGAGGTCTTTTACCCTCAGGATTTAGAATTCTCTTAGTTATTTGAGAAGTGATTGCTGTTGGTTTATAAAGTATATTGTGGTGTGCACAATACTTTTAAAGGAAAAACCACATGATACTTAAGTGTGAAAAGGAGATGTACATTACTTACAGTCTTTGCTTATGACACAACAGAACATCAAGATTACTTTAACTGTCTTTGTAACATTGTTGCTATGATGCCATCAAGAGAACCAAACTTGGTAACCCAAGTTCATGGATACCCTATTATAATGCCATTATGGTAGGAAAATGATTTTAGTGCAAGTTAATGGAAACCACATTACATTGGTAAGCGATTTTATTGTAAGTCTATGAAGACCACATTATGATGGTCAAACAATTTCCCTGTAAGTCTATGGAGACTGCATTAATAATGCCATTATAAGAGCAAAACAATTTCAAATAAATTCTATGGGGACTCATTTCACTGTCATGATGGTGGCAAAATGATTTTAGTATATGTTTATGGAGAACCCCTTACAATGCCATTATGACAGCATTACAATAGTAAAAAGAAATTATCAGAAGCCCATTATAATGCCATTATAATTCCATTACATTGGTTAAGAGATTTCAGAGTAGTCCTACAGCAACACCATTACAATGGTAACAATTAGGTCATAAAAATACCACTGTATATGGTGCTTAAAAATGAAAAACTAAATCTAGGTTTGGAAAGAGTAATGTCCAAGACAGAATCACATCAATCAAGAAAGTTTTACCTTATTGAATCTGAGACTGAGATTATATAATTTCATAAAAATGCGTTTGCCTTCAGATTGCTCATAACCACAGATTTTTTGATATAAATTAAATACACATCCCTTCTCTAAGAGGTAGATTACATTCATTGCTTCTAATATGTTGCCATCTGGAATACAGTACCCTGGAATGGATAAATAGAATGCATTCTACTTGTGGACCTCTGTTGTCTCATTGTCTAAATCTATGAAAGGAAATTAAGCATTGATCCTTAACAGGGAAGTGGTAGAGTTCTCTACATTCCCAAAATGCTCCTTGACCTCTCCAATTTTGACAGTTCTTCCCAGGTGATTGATGCTATTTATAAAGTGAGTATTTGTTAATTAATTCATATTTAGTTACTCTTAAATATTTTTATTCATATCAGTCATTTAGTTTCACGAAGACAAATTTGCTATACATGACTATAGATTATATTCCTATATCCACGTGATTGATAAACATGGATTTTTGCAGGACAGTTTAGACAAGGGTGTTGCCTTCAACTCCCTATGTAGCCCACACTGGATTCAAAGTCATAGCAATCCTCCTGCCCAGAACTTCTGATTGTTGGGTTTATAGGCATGTGCCAACATATCTAGCTGGATTTTTTTCATAAGAATATAAAGTACGTAAAAAAGATGGTAGATGATTCATGTATGGATATTTAAATGGATAGATACATATATGAATAATGATCCTCCCTGAAGATGCCTGCAATCCAATCCTTGCAACTTGAGAATAAGGTATCTAACACAGTAAAAGGGACTTATAGATGCAATTAAATTAAAGATATTGAGATTGAAGAGATTTTCCTAGCTTACTTGGTACTTCTAATGTTACAATACAGGTTCTCATAAGAACAAGGGGATAGATGAAAAAACAAATAAGCATATGTAAAGACAGAAGCAGGGATTGGAATGTTGTGACTATGAATGAAAGAATGCAGGCAATCTCTGGAAGCTAGACGAGTCTCTTGGGCCATCCAGAAGGAAGAAAGTGAGATGTTAGTTAGATTTAGCTCCATAAGACTCATTTAAGAATTTTTACCACTACAGTTATAGTAGAATCACGTTGTTGTAGGTCACTAATTTTGTGGTAATTTTTTAAAGCAGAAAAAGAAAGCTAATGAAACAGATTTTCATTTGCTACAAAATTTAAAAATTTATTTCAAATGACAAAACCAGAATTATTGCATTGTGTTCAGTTTTTAACATAGAGAGAGTAAGTAAATTAAAACATGTTCCTGCATGTCTTTAGGTAATACCTAATATCTTTTAATAAGAACTATGTAGTTTTTTCTACCACTTTTGTTCTGTTGCTCTTGCATCAAGTATTTAATTATTCAAATAAAACATTTGGAAATAAGGAAACATACTAATTATTTTAAAACAAACAGAATAATGTTGGCATTGGGAAATAAATGAAACTTAGTTGATTATTTTATATTAATAGATGTATAGAAATGTTTCATTATTTCCCTATGTATTTGTTCTTTCTTTCCTATCAAAGGAGAAAACGCATATATTAGTTAGCTTTGCTGTTGTTGGGACACAATATCCTACACACATAATTTAAAGAGGGGAGGTTTCATTTAGTTAATGATTTCAAGGGATGCAATCTGTGGTTGTCTGCCTTGAGGGCAGAAAAATCATGGTGGAAGGACATGGCAGAGCAAAAGTTAATAGTATCGAGGACACAGAGCAAGCACAGGTCAGAGAGAAAGAGCTGAGAGAGCACACATAGTTTTCAAGACCAGACCTCCATGAACTCCAGACAAAGAAGCACACTCCGCCACTCCTCCATGTGGATCCCAAAGCAAGTCAAGTTGACATTCCACCCTAAGCACCACAATGTATACGGAGATACTACCAGAACTTGGAAATGGAGAAAAAAATACAAGGAACAGTCACTCGAGCCTGGAGTAAGGATAGACAAAACTGACATGGTATGCAAAAATAAATCATCTTCATCAGTGGTCACTGTGTTCATTTAGACTCCTCAGCCTCTTCCACAGTTGGGCTACGGACATATTCATGAGTTCTGGCGGATGAAAAGGTGAATTAAAGTGATGTGTCTCTTCTTGTTCAAGGTTCTAAATAGTGAATGTTTTATTTTCTTCTGCTACAACCAACTTAAAAGTCATGAAGACAAAGGAACATTAGGAAGTTAAAAAAAAAAAAAAGCATGAATTTTTCAGTTGAAAGAGCCTTCAACTAAACTATGTTGTTTCACGCATATGGTGTCAAGATACATAGATTTGGGGGTTTGTTACAGCACTGACTACTTAATTATTGAACTAATAACATATTGGGAGCAAAATGAGTTAAAAATTCTTTCCCAAAGCCATTCTTATATTAGAATTAAACTTTGTTTTTCCAGAAATCACTGTATCCTTTCCCCTTTGCACTACCCAAATTTAGTTTTCAAGATTAATTTTTAAAAAATTTTCTCACCAACACTGCAGAATAGGCAACGCAAGATATGAGTTATGGAGGTAACTCTGAAGAAAAGGTGTATGGAACTTGCTATGAAAGCCTGAAATCTTGCAATAGAATCATTCTGAGGCATGTACTACAGAGGAATATATTTTGTTGATTTCATTTTCTTAGAGACTTAGAGATGAATTTGAGAGGTAGAAGAAAGTTCCAGAGCAAGGTACATTTAGAAGGCCTAATGTAAGTCATTTTTCACAGAGAAAGGAGATGAATCTAGTTTGATGCAATACGTAAGATGTATTAAGCCAAAGCAAAAAACATTACAAGGGAAGATTCATTTGAAGATACTTCAGAGGAGTTTAAGTCTCAAATCAAAGACTTGTGTGTGATTAATATTTAATGATGGTGGCGTGAAGGTCTGTCACTGAGCTCCTCTGTCAATGGACTTGCTGTAGGGTAAGTTATCCAGCTGCAGCATCTTTAGATGCACTGGGCTGTCCCTGCTGAAGTTATGCCCCTTCCAACTAATGACTAAGCATGATTGAACAGGCCATACATGCCCTGTGCTAGACTCTAATGAGCAGCCCTTGCTGAGACACCCTCCATATCACACCCAAGACCTTCTCAGACTGCACTGAATCCAACTCTCCTTTATCCTCATTCTCCTTTTATAGATGTCACACGTTTGTGATAAAATGTAGGCCTGTTTTCTGCTTTCTGTCCATTTAGCCTCCATAAAAATTATCCAGCTTGTCACTAAATACCAGATCTTGGAAGACCTGAACTGACACAAGTGAGCCCAGAAGTTGAATTTGAAACCGGCTGAATTGTCACCCAGGGAGCACCAGAGACCACCATCTATGGTATGGTTAGTCCTTAGTGCAAGAGGCTGCCACATGTTTGAAAATTCACCAGTGGTGACATCGTAATGTATACCACTAGGCTGAAATCCTTTCTTGATGTGGTTATTCACGTATTTGAGAGATTTACAGAACAGTGCCTATCAGGAGAACAGAGATGACCAGTTATTACTAAGTATTATTGATTAGTTGCTTAGAAATATAGAAAAATATTTAAATATAAGGATAAACATGGGATCCAAAGGTCCTTTGGGGGTAGCTTAATAAAGCCACAGAGCACCAGAAGTGTTTAAATGTTCAGTCAAGACAACAGGACTGTTATGCTCAATTCGTGGTTTTCATTGTGAAATTCTTGGAGCTCTAAAACATAGTTGGGGTACCTGTCTACATGCACTCCACTCTACTTCCTTGTCAAAAGAGTTTTACTCTGAAACTCCCCCTGAATTTTCAGAGCTAACAGGCTGGGACTATCCCTTCTTAGTATAAATAAACTATTCCCATAAAGGAAAATTTTACTTAGGAATCTTCCCCATAAAGCAATAATTGAGCCCTCAGGAGTAGCTCCCACCTTCTCAGCTTATTACTAGAGTGATAAACCATGTGAAATCCAAGCATATTCTGAATAAAGGTATGCCAAGGCTCTTAAAGAAGTAAGGTATTACACTCCAAAGAGCACTGAGAATTCGCTGGGAGATGCCGTTAGAATCTAGAGAAGCAACCACTAGGATTGAATTTAGGATTAATTGTTAAAATAATTAAAAATAAAAGACTAGGGGCTGAGGATATAGCTTAGTGGCACAGTGCCTGCCTGGCAATCACAAGGTCCTGAGTTAGATTCCCGGTACAAATAGATAGATAGATAGATAGATAGATAGATAGATAGATAGAAAAGTAGGTAAGCAGAAATGCAGTTTCATGGAAGGATAGCAGAAGGTGGTATTCTAGGGAGGGGATAAATTGCTTGTTATGATGGTTTATAAAATCCTGAAGATGATTTGGCTACACTAAGCAAACTCCTCCTGGAGTTTGTCCTGGCAAATGATAGTGGAATAAAAAAGAGGATAAGGGAAATTACAATGCTGGAGTGAGTATACTTGGTGAATAAATAATTATGTTCTTAGGGGTCTTGGGGAACACACTGTTCACCATGGCCAACATGAATGTTCTTGTGACACAGTCAGAGATTGCTAAAACATTCACAGGTAGCTTTCTTTTGTAGGCCAAGGATGATGGTAGCAGAGTGTTATAGATCGAACTGAGCCCCTATCTCCAAAACATTTTGAAGTGTTAAATCTTGGCACCTTGGACTTTGCGCTTCTTTGGAACCCAAATGTTTAAATAAAAAATCAGCCTACAATGTGGTCATTAGGTTGGGCCCTAACCCAATAAGAATGCAAATCATCAGAAGCTAAAAGAAGACAAAGAAGAATAATTATTGATTTCAGAAAGACAGAGTTGTGCTGATATCAAAACACCACGCTTGTGGGTACTTTGTCATAGAAATTCTAGGAAACTAATAGAGAAAGATATCGATAGAGGTGGGCTGTAGTGATGATGGACCTCTGATAGAGGTTTATAATCATAGCAATCATATCACCCAGGTTAGAATAGGTGTTGTTTTCCATTTTACATCTTGGATGGAGTAGAGAAGGTACTGTTTTAGAGACCACCAGTCAGGCTTCTTTAGGACAGTTCCTATTGCATGGACTGAGACTCAATGTAATGATTGTTCCAACTGTCATATATATCAGTCATAGTGAGACACTTGGAAGCCAGGAAAATGCCTTCCAGTTTATAAACCCAGTAGGTCCACTTTAAACCATTCCTTGGTCAATACTCCATTTATACCTGAATGACTGATGATTTTCTGAAGTGTACTACAATGATAGTATCTGATTTCCTGCATTTAATTTCTCAGACTAAGAGGATCCACAAAATGCATACCTCCACAAGCTTTCCAAGTAATCACTGAAGTGAGACCTGGTCTGTGGATAAGAGCTGCCATAGTGGAGAAGAATGAATAAAAGTCTCTAAAAAGACCCCTTTCCATTCAAGATAGGAAATTAAAAATATCCACTAATAACTGGATATTAGTAAACCTGATTGAAGTTGCTGTCCTGGATATGGTATCATTGCAAAATTTCTTAAAAAGACACTGGATGTAGAGTATGCTGTGGTAGACTTGACAACTGCAGCTTTCTTCTCATTAGAAAAAGAATCAGAAACAGTGTATAGTCATATAGAATAGATGGTAATAATCATTTATAGCTTTGCCTCAGCATTTATGGTTTTGCCCAGACCATAGTGTGTATTGCTTTACCACTTGAGTCTCATGATTTTGAAAGCCTATGGTGTTGAAAGTATCTGCAGAGGTGAATGATAGTGTGAACATTATGATGATTCACAGTGGAAAAAAATCACAGTGCAAGGCTTTGAGGTTCAGAAGTAGTGTTATGACTTCAGTAGTAAAGAATCACACACTTTTTGAAAAGTATCTACAAGTTTGTCATTGGTCCTTTGTATTGATTTGTTGGTTTGTATGATGCACCCATTGACCATGCAAATCTAGCTGGATTCTCTTGGATCTACTAAGCTCTAGCCAAAGAGCTAGAGTCATGCAGATCCACTGGCAATTTGCTATAAGAGGGAGTGCCTAGAATCAAGCCCAAGTATGGCCCAAGGGCACAAATAAGATTCCTGAACAGATCGTTTCAACCTCATGATGTGCAGTACTTGTGATCCAGTGCTTCTTGAGCACATACCTTTAGCTATCTGTGGAAGCCCTGCTTGATCAGAAAAATAGGGTAGAAAGACCCAACTTTGGTTTGAGGGAAGGGTAGCTTGGCGTGAAAGTGAATGGCAGCAACTGCTTTACTCTTACACTTGTGCGTGGCTGTGGAAAGGAAAATTCGTTCCAATGGGTGTCTTGCAATCATCTCATAAAAACGAAAATGCGACATCACTTAAAGGTGGGTTTGAAACTCATGACATTACAGATGTAAGATAATTTTTATTATTTACACAATGAACCTTCCTGGGGATATTAGGCAAGGTTTCTAAGCAGATCTGAAAATGGCTTGAGACAGCAGTGGGGAGTCAGAGAAGGATTCTCACGTGCAGAATAGATTTCAATGTGGTGTGAACTTCTGCCCATCATGAAGGAAGTAGAACTTGGGCTTTCTTATCAGCTTGCCCAGATGTGAAGCAGAAGGGGAAAAGGGAATGATTGCATTTGAAACTTGTTGCAGTTAGACATGAAACGTGGATTCAGACTGTATTTACAGAGTGGGAGAGCAGTGCACCTGATCATTTATCTATTTTGGAAAAAGAAATGTCTTTTGGCGAGTTGTCAATGGCCTAGCTAGATGCTCAGAAATGAAATGAAAAGGAAAAAAAATGAAAGAGATAGACGCATGTGGGAGATTTCTGTACACTCATTAATGGTGTCCAAATCCTCCTCTCACACAACCATCATAGAAAAGACATGCAACAGCCAGGCAATCAATGTGAATCACCTACTCAACACAGTTTTTGTTACTGATTGCACTTAAAATACTACAAAGGGTAGACAAATGGAGCAGCTCTAGTAGCAGAGGTGGAGGACCCAAAAACCGAGCAGTACAGAGTTCTACTTACCAAAGCTGATCTAGTTATTGCCACCCTTGAATACCCAACCTACCAGCAGCCAAACCCAATGCCAAACCCCCAGTACAGTGTTGTTTTTGAGAAGAAAATCCACTGGATAGCAGGTGAGTTGCTGTTGAGGCTTCATTGCTTGAGCTTGGACCCCTGCCCTCACTTATTCCAAACATCTGCTCTGGGCTAGTGGAAACCGAAACCACACTGGAGAGGTGCAGTGGAGGGTTTGGCATTTATGCTTCCATTCTCAACCTACTTTTTCATATTTATTTTAGCCTAAAGGATCAGAGATACCAGGTGTTCTCACATCTCTTTCTCAATCAGCGTTGTCTAGTAAATCACAGGATACAAACAAATCACTATATACAGATAGACACAGTAGATACATACTTTACTTTTACGTTCAAGTTTTATATTGATCTTGGGAGATGGTTAAAAGAATTTGTCTCGTGATCCTCTCACACACAAGGGGAACAGCGCAGACCGGCAAATGGATCAATAACAGTGTCCTGCCTACCCTTACTGAAAGTTTTGAACTTATAAGTAGGTGAAGTATGGCACTGTTTCTCATACTGAGCCATAGCATTATTAACAGGGTTGTCGCTCTCTAATCTGTCATGCAACTGTGGCTAAAATGTATGGTTCATCAAACGATTCCTAGGAAATTTTGTGTAATATGGAGAATTATGAGATGGGGTTGAAGAAAGAGGAGAGGGCAACAAAAGATATAGAACATTTGTCTTTAGATAGAATTTGTTCCTGGATTTAGTGATCTGAATGACTCTATCTACAACTGGTCTTTCTCTCCCTTTTTGTGTATTTTGTATACAGTAAGTGCTCAATAAATGTTACTTATTTCTTAACAAAATTAATAAGTGGTACATTATATCTAATGCCAAGGGAGTGCTAAAAATGTTCCTTTAAAAATAATCCAACATAGAACTTCCAGGAGAAAAATAAAATGCCAAAATAAATGCAGTTTAAAGGTAGAACTATTACTGGAAGATAGATTGAAAGATCACACTGAGCCTCTCACGTAAATCAATTTGTATGAAATCAAAGTGTGAAAGTGTTCAATATCGGTGATGTACGACTGCTTAAAATAACATAGCAATGCTTCTGGATATTTAGACTTTTTAACCAAGCTTGGTCCAACAGCAGGTGTAGACAATCCATGTTAAAAACCACAGACTCGCACCTGGGATTGTGTAGAACCGAAGTCATGTTTCCTATTAACATTTAGTAATGACTCTCTTGATAATGCATATGACCAGAAGAATAAAAAATATGTTAACATAAAGCAGGACAGAAAAGAAAAACAAGACATCTTTCTGAAAATAGAGTCAGAGTTGTGATTGTCACCATGATGTGTAGGGCAAACACCCAAGACTGACTTCTCACTCCTCCTTTATATATAAAAAATAAAGTAGCATATACCATATATACTAATGCCTCAACATTTTTCAAAAGCATACTTCGGATATTTATGACTTGATGAAGTTTAAAAGAAATCGTTTTAATCTTTTTCCTTTTAGTATTAGCAACTTTATACAATTTCGGAGATATTTAATTCATATGTTTCCAATCCATTTGCAATTAAAATGATTTAAAAAGTAACTTTTGAAGCTTTTAGAACTTTTCCCTGTGAAGAAAGGGAGGTCATGCTTTGCCAAGAAGGTATGAACTTTAATATTCAAAAGTATAAGTTAAGTTTAAAATTTCAACCACAAAGAACATTTACTGCCCTCCCAGCTTAGAGAAATAAGTTCTCAGGTTTTCTGTTCTTTACCTGCTATACTTCCTAGGGTCATGAGATGAATTTTGATCAATAACTTCAAGGTTCTTTAAAAGTATCAAATGATTGGACTCTGTGAAGGTGGAGGATTTATTTTCTAGATAAATGCATTTCTAAACGAGGGGCAGTGGGACAGGGAAAGGCTGTACTTCTGAGAAACAGGGTTAGGCACAAAGTGGGGGGGGGGCAATGTGCGGCCTCACTATGTTCCTCATGAGCTCAGATAAATAAAATTCAAGTCCAGATGCAATCCCAGGCCGTGTGGACTTCCACTAGGGTATCCTGAGAATGCAGATCTCTTCCAGAGAGTTGAGGTTCCACAGGAAGCTATCGAGAGCTAATTGTGTTTATTCTCCTGGAGCATGCATTAAATTCATCTTCTATTTGAATAAAAATGGAGTTCACATTTACCTCTAGATCTTTATGTTTCTCATTTTCATCAGAAAAGCTATTAGCGCACTTCTGAAAGATAGTCTGATAATTGTCTGACTTGCAGATGGATGCGAGTCTGGGAGACACCTATGCCGGCAGAGACCTCTGACATCTGCACTTTACCTTCTGCAAAGAAATCTTCTTCACTTTTCCAGTGCAGCAGAAGATACAGAAGGGACCTGGTGCTCTGGAAACTGCACAGTAGCCTAACCCAGGACTTTCTTGGGCGGTGCTGGGGAGGTGAACAAACCCTACCTGACTGCTGTCATTATTAAATGCAAGAGAACATATTAGTAACCATTAAGTGCTTAAAAGAAGAAAACACCTTTCTGTTTATACCTGTTTCTGCCCTGCTCATTGCCTTTAAACCTCAGGATCCGAGCACAGCCTGTCTTCATCTTTGCATAGCAGCAACAGTCACTGACAGACTAAAGAAACGGCAAGGAGAGTGGTGGAAAGGGTACTGTATGAACAGTCCTTAGATTTGGTTTTAGCCACAATCCCGTTATGTAACATTTAGCAAGTTGCATAAATTAAGCAGTTCCCCGTGTTCTCATTTGAGAAAAATGACCCAATGATCCTTTAGTTTTCTTATTTGTTTGTAAAAGTACAGTTCTGTGTTTCTAAGTGGCGGCAACCTGGTCAGAGGAGTCACAGAATGTCCCTTACTAATATGTGGATCACTTTCAGAGAGAGGCTAAGCTACATGCATGTCTGTTGAAATCAGTACTTCATCTTATTTCCTGGTGTTTCAACTCCATGAAGGGAGGAGTTGGTGCTGCTGGGTACACAGATAGATGTGCCATGGTGTGTCGGCCTGGTGACATTTGAAAATGGCCATAAGAGATGGGGAAACGGAGTCCAGTCGGTTCATCTCATGTCATGCTCAAAAGACTGTTTTCGCATTTATACTTAAAGGAGCTGACTCAGGAATGCAGTGACAGCCTTTGACTTAGAATTCTCTTATTTTTCTGGATTTCTGTCTCCTTCTTAATGGTATTTTAATGCAGTTTTTGTGTTCAATTATAATAGTGTTGCTAAATACAGTAGGTCTGATTCCACAGAAGAAGAATAGTTTTTTCAAAATCAGCATTTTCCTGCTGATTTGCCAGCTGTTTCAATAAATACTCATCTCCCAACTTCAAATGAGTATATTGCACTCTTACTAAATATAAATGCAATCCATAGCTACTGTATTCTGGCTTTTGAGTTCTTCTTAAAACCAAACACAAAATCTGCATTGTGAGGGACTCCTTTCCTAGCTATGTGCAGGTGATTTTGCTGACTCAGGTGTCCCGAAAAATAATCAATGATTGTTTTTCTAGTCATTTCTTCCCAATGAACACACCTAACTATAGGCAAACAATTAGCACTTTTTCTATAGCTTTGGCAGCTTTATTATTTTTATCACTACAGCATAAGCAACCATTAAAGCAGCCCAAATTTATAATGATGATAATATATATCTATATATCTATCTATATATACCTATATGTATCTGTATATCTATCTATATATAAATATATATCATACCATATCTATTTTTAAGCCCTTCCTGATGATATACGATCAAATATATGATTGTTTACAAGCAAAACGTGTGACTTTTGAACATAATAGAAAAATATGATGAATGGATTCAGTGTTGAAATAATGGTACCACGTGGCATTTCAGTATAAAATTTGTACTATTATACACTAATATAATAATCCTGGCTGGGGACCAGCAGGAACACAAAACTATTTCTTCAGCTGTATGTTGTTTTTCTAACAGTTCTCATTGAATTGTATGTGTGCATTTTCCTTATTTTTAATCAGCAATATCAGAAATAAAAGCAATTAAGTCTTTCAATATCTCCTAACAATAGCGAAAAGGCAACGATAGTAATTGCAGCAAGCATATTTGTTAGTGTTTGTATTTAGTAAAATACTAGTTGGTCTTTTATTTGACTGGAACTAAAGCTGAGGAATTGTTATAGAAACAAATACAATTCAAAAGCGAAGTTGCGTCACTTAAATTTTTATTTTTTGCAAGTCTTCACTTTTGAATAAGCATTTCTATCCAATAGAAAATTTGGAACAACCAAAGGAAAGTACGGCTGGCTGGGTGTGTAGGGAGCCGCCTCACCGCTTGATCTTTGGATTGATAACTCTCTCTGATAACTATGTCTCCTTAGCCACGGTGGCTGATTATTTTCCAGTTAAACTACTTGCCCACGCCCTCCAAAGACAAAAACCACGTGAGGCCTTCAGGTACTAAGCCTGTGTGCTGCACTCTAAGACATGTGGGTGGCCAACACCAAATGGCCAGAAAACACTCTTACTTGGTAACATGCTGTTTTTGCAAAATGACATTGGTGGCCCACCCTGAGCTCTCGATACACAGACTATCTACACATCAAAACCAATTTGACAGGGCAAGTGGCAGGAATGCAAACAACCAGATATTGACTACTTAGGCCACTTTGGGTTGTTGGTTTTTGTCAAAATAACTGGCCATTTAAATGAATTCAATCCTTTTTAAAATCAGTTTGTGGATGCAAACACAACCACAGTCTAACATAGTTGACATTCTTTTCCTTGCAGCTGGAATTAGAAATTAGACACTTTTTTAGACGCTCAGCCATTCATAGCCCATTTTCTTTGCATACTTTATGTTTTGAGATTTCTGAAATAAATCTTATATGCAAAGTTTGATTTAAAATGTTTTAAGTCAATGTAATTGGAATTGTTTACAGTATTTTCTCTAGCTTTTATCAGATGATCATCATACTTACTTTAAATCATACACATTTGGAGACATTCTGAGGTTTAGCATGAGGTTTATAGATAGAAAGTCTAGTTTCATATAATTTTTACACCTCATCCAGAAATCTTGGAGCTACAAATAAAATCTACAGTCTGAAGAAGAGCTGTTTTTCTGATTGTTTACAAAATACTTGCTTAGAATTTTTCAAATGAATCTTTTTTTTTTTTTTTTTTTTGGCCATTTAGAAAGCAGCTTAATAATCTCCCCAACACAGGAATGCAAGCTCTCTGAAGGCAGACTTATTTTATGATTCTTATGATTATATGCACACTGCCTAGAGCAGTAGTTGCCTTGAAGCATGTGCTCATGAAATAAATCTCATATCCAATGATGTCATAAGATTTTGTTACATGCACAATGCATTATAGGTACCAAGGCACGCTATGGAGTTCAAGTAAAATATAGGTTTACTATAATAAAGAAGCTGACACCCAGTGGAAAGATAAACAAATTATTATAACATATGATACTCTATTGTTAACAATTTCCAGACATAAACATGGAAAACTTTACATAGGATCATGGAAAGCCAAGACAAGGGTAAGATTTCTTGTCCAACAAACAAGGCAAATAGGGAAAATAACATATAATTGATGGTTTTGCTAAGATTTTAAGGATGAGCAAGAACTGACGAAATGAAAGTAACAGGTGAGCAGCTGGAGGAATATGTAGGTAACTGAAACTTGAAATCAAGTAAACTCAGCATATTAATGTACTGTTACATGAAGGAAATGAAAATCAACAAAATTTCGTTTCTAGAAATATGGCTTTAAAAAGTTTGTGTTAGACCGTTGACCTCTATAAGAAGAATAAAGAAACCAAGGATGATAATCTACTTGGGAAATAATGTGGATTTAAAATAAGGCAATGACTTTGAAACTAGAGAGACTTAAGTAGATTTGAGTGATATTTAGTATCTGGGATGAAAAGAATTCAGACTGAGGAAATGAGAGAAGAAAGCAAAGGGAGAGGTAAGGGTAATTCCCACCATTAAGCTAGGACAACTGGAAAGCTAGAAAGAGACAGAAAATAGGATGCATGGCGATGACTGTATGGAAGTAAATGCTTAAGAAAAAACATAAAACTAATTTGGAGCATGTTAAACTTAATATATCAGTGCCACGCAAACATGGAAATGCCCCATAGAAAGTAAAATATATGGTGCTGAACAGAGGGTTGTGGAATGGGAGAAGAGACACAGAAGTCATCAATGTAGAGATGGAAGGAAGTTCACGGGAAATGACAGGATGAGAAGAAAGCTGAGGTTCAGATCCTGAAGACCACTGAAGAATTAAGCAACACCAGTGGAAGGGAAGCAATCCAAGTAAGAAATCACAAGGGTAAGGAAAGAAAGCATCAAGGAAAACAGTGAGAGATGATAATTTTAAGGGAAGTATGGACACTATAATATAAAGGGACACAAAAATCAGATAGCACAGAGACAGAAAAAAGTATGAGGATGGAGATAAGGCTTTAACAACTAAGAATTTTTTTTAAGTAAGTCTTAAACAGTACAGGAAAGTAAATGACAGAAAGTCATTTTGGAATGTATTTTACAATATAACAGCATAGTTTTAATCCTATGGAAGTTTCGGTACCTTGCACTTTACATGTTTAGTGATTGCTTGCTAAAGCTGCAATCGATGCTCAAATTTGTCTAGACATACTATCTCTGTTGTCATTTCCTCCTATTGAACACCTCTTCTAAGCATGATAGTCTGTCTTCCAACAATATACTGACAAAGGATATACATATATATGTATGCACACATATCTATCTATCTATCTATCTATATATATATATATATATATATATATCAAGATAGAGTGAGAGACTGAGACAAAGATAGAGTGTATGGAGTGAAAGAGACAGAGACAGGCAGAGACAGAGGCAGAGACAGAGACAGAGAGAGGAAAGGCAAGCAAGCTCAGAGAATAAAAAAAGGCAGAATAAACAAGAAAAATGTATGCAGTATGGAGCATCCTGCAATGATTACTAATTACTGCCTGGTTGGAGATACTAAAGATACATTTAGAGACTCAATTTAAATACATTCACAAATGCTACAACCATAATATGTTGAATATTCTCAAGTCTACTGAAGTTTGTTCTTGTCCATATCTGTGAAGTTTAGGACCATATTAAATACTTCTTAGACATCTGTATGTTTATTCTCAGATAGGTCCTTCCAGATTAATGTGTCAACGTTAAATCCTGAATGCCCTCACCCGCTTCCTGTTCACATGAAACTGCTGTTCCCTTGGCAAGAACTTGCATAATATTTAATGTAGGCTATAGGCATTTGCCAAAAAAGATCTGGTCTACGCATCATCTAAATAACCATAAATTCCCATAGATGTCCTCTGTTATATCCATCTTTTCCAAGGCCTAATAATGCTAGTTTCATCCAAGCTTCACTTTCTTTTACCTCAAGCCCTAGAATTTTGATTTATTCATCAAATACTTATTGAATCATATGTCAGACACTACTGCACTGGGGATACAAACCAAAGTCCTTGTCTTTCTTGGCTTATGTTCGGTGGGAAGAAATATAAAACAAAACAATAAATAAGTAAATTGTGTACAAGTTGAAAGATGACAAGTGCTATGTTATCTCTTCTGTTCCACATGGCTATGTTACTGTATTTAATGATCTAATGGAAAATTCATTATGTTGGGTCCCTACAATCTCCAAGATCATATTTCTTAGCATAACACTTAACATGTATGTGAACTGACTAGCTAATCAAATATCAAGCCATATCCCTTGCCATCTTTTTGCATGGTGAATTTCGTTGTTATAAAACTGTTTATAGTTTCCAGTGGTCACTAGAATGCTTTATGCATCTTACACATACTACTTTGCTCATTTACCTTGTAACAACACTTCTAACCCTTTTTCTTAGCAAACGTTTAGCAAGATTTCAGGACATAGCTCGTGATGACTGCTTTCTGAAGACTTTCTGGTACTCAAAGATAAGGGACATTTGAGAGAGTAACACCTCCATTTATCCCAATAGGGTTCCATGTTCATTTCTGTCATTCCACCTGTGATATGATGATACACTTTTTGTTAAAAAAAAGAAAAAGAAGTTCCTATATGCACTATTTCCTAAGGACCTAAACTCCAGGGGCAACCTTTCTGTTACTTGTATTTAATAAGGGAATTGTAATAAGGTATGTATTACCTTTGCTAAAGGAATAAATTAATGTAAGTGAATCTTTCTACAAATCACTTAGATTTCCTCAAAGAATTTATTAGTCACAGCTCACATTCACAGCCACATTTTATGTGGCAGGTACTGTCCTGAGTACTTCATATGTTATTTATTTAATCCTCACAAGAAACATGAGAGGTACACAATACTATCCAGCTAATTTATAGATGAGGAAACTGAGAAGCAGAGTAAAAAGAAACCCTTGCAATCTGACATCTGGCCTTTATCGTTCTATATTTCACAATCTGCTCTTACATAATTACATATTTATTAAGGTTGTTCCTCAAACTCAAGGACAATTAGAGAGAACTTTTTAAATAACTGACTTATTCAGTTGTTGTAGAATAGCATTATAAGTTTATTTTTCTCCATCTTCATCTAAATACTCCCTTAAAGTTTCTTCAGAAGGTTAAAATTGTCACGCCTTCAATTTCTTTTATTTAAACCATTATATTTATTCCTAATTTACATTTTTACTATTTTTGACTAAGAGAAGAAATTTTGACATGAAATAATTTTATGTAACCCTACATTTTTAAGTTTATGTTTCATATTACATGGAGACACTGCCTTTTGGACATAACATTATTACCAAATAAGGCTATATGCATGTGCTTGAATATGAAAGTATTTAACTGCATGATTTCAAATATATAAGGCATTCCTCTTCAAATAGAATTAAATAATTGCACATAAATGCAAGCTTACTACATTATATTTATACTTTTCAGTTTAGATGCTGGAAAGAGGCCTTATAATTTTCAAAAGAAAACATAATGCTTATAAAATTTACTCATCTTTTACTTCTATAGTTTCCTGCATAGGCTAGATACAATTGCAGATATGAGGAAAACAGAGAAAAGCCTCTGCATTATACTTTTCATTTGTCTTTCAAGGCCTTGAACAAAATTTGAAAAAAAAAATTAGGAAGAGAAGGTTTTCTATTTCATCACCAGATAATTGATCTCATTCTCATTTTGAGGTTACCGGATGGGAAAACTTTGGACATCAGCAAATTTTTGGTAGTCATACTATGAAAATTAGAGAGGCATCCAGCAGGGCACTGAAATTTATTCTGAAAACCAAGGTCTTTACTTCTAAGAATAAATATGATGTGAGTAGAAAAGAAAGAAAAAGGAAACAAACAGTGCACAAACATATGACTTATGACAAGAAGTATACCTGTCAAGCTTGTTTTGAAATGCATCCAGTGTGAGCCATAGGCTCACTAATCTAAGGGAATTATGAACACAAAACTTATATTCTGCTCCCCTTAAGCTTAAATTCACTGTTTAGTACCTGTACTCATACTTATTAGCGAAGATTTCAATAGTTATTATATTTGATACATGTCTTTTCTGTCCCTTTTGATAAATCATGAATACTTAAAATCTATGGTTGCATTTTATGTATCTTGGTATTCTAATTATAGACTATCATATCCATTTCATGATACATATTCCATTAATGTGTAAATAAATTAATGAGTGATAAACAAATGTGCATCTTTAGCAGCGGGATCACTGACTTTGCTATACTGAAGTCTGTGTAGTAATTAATGGCTGGAGCCTGGTAGTACAGCATATGGATATTGTCAGCAGACTTTCCAAATGATAGACCTCCCCCCATCATACTTGGCCCTCCTCTGGGTACTGTCTCCTACGTGTGCTGGGTAGTTCCCCTCAGTAGTTTCATTCATGCTTCTCACACTTGTGAATTGGTCATTAATAATTCCTGAATTTGTATTCACTTGATTTGAGTATATCCAACCAGACCCTGTCTTCCTGGATTTTCACATTAAAATCTAAAGTGGAATGTCACTGTAGTAAACTACCAAGCAAAAGGGAGAATTCTAAAGGGACAAGCTTTAAAACTACTGCTATTGTCATTTAGCTCCTTTTTCATTCTGTCCTGTTTACTTAGTTTCTAAAATTTCAAAAGCTATTTTGTATGTTTCTCTAAGATTCTCTTAAGCTAACCAGAGTATTTTTTATGTCTTATCAACTGAAAGAATACAAGTGTTAATATACGAATGACAAATGCATCTCAACCTTTCCTTTTCTCTTACCATTCTCTGCAGAACTCTGACTGCCTTGGTTTGCATATAATATTCTGTTTCGTGAAGCAAGCACATTTTCAGCTCTGATTAAATTTTCAGGCCAAATTTATAGTATGAGAATGGCATAGGTGTACTCTTTCTAGACATTCCAAAATATTAGGAAGTGTGGTAGGGTCAGAGATATAAAAACAGTATCAAGGTTGTCATTCACCAAGACAAATTCTTTGACAAGGAAGCTGAAGTTTTATTGTGATTTCTATGGTTACCATGCTCATTCCGAAGATTAAAAAAAGAGACCAGTTCTTTTGCAATTTTTTTTTTTTCATTTTCCCTCAGGGAGAACAATCTGTTTCCTTTGAGTTCTGTTATCCTTTTTTCTAAACCCTTTCCTTATACTGTTCTTGAAAGCTATTTTACTAACATAAGATTGTTTAGATAGAGGTAATATGGCATAGACCTGGAACTTCAAACACTAACACAAGTAGGAAAAAAAGTGTCAATAACAATCTAAAAAAGTTAAGACATTCTTTCTACTTGAATTAAAAATAAAATCTCTGTTAAAGAATTTAAAATAGAAAAAAGCACTTGTTTAACAAAATTGTAAAGAAATATAGAATGCTACTACTGTATAATAGACTCAAGATGAGTAAATAGTGTGGTATATAAAGATATTAATTTTTTATTCTATAATATATATTGAAGAAATAATACATCCAGAAATTTAGAGACTCTTAATACTCTGAAATATATTAATTGACCTGTACATTTCTTATGAATTGCATTTAATTTTGGCAGGGTGATAATTTAAAAAATGAAAAGAAAAATCTTGAATGTTAAAAAACCTTAGTGACACAGCTAGGGTTGTATTTTTCCAAATTTTATCTATTTACCCTTAGTACAGTACTAGCAAGTCTTAAACATTAAAAGAGCAACAGGTAACACATACTTTGAAATTAAAATCATGCAAAAACTTATGTTATAATTAGTGTTAAAAAGATTGCATTGTCTAATTCAAAAGCTCAAGCTCCAAATGTTATCTTCCTACATAGTACAGAATGTTACAAAGATTGCAGCTAAATCCTTTATATTTGTTAAAAATCAAGTATTGGTCTGAAAAGAGCATATACAGACCATCTCTAAAACTTGTTTACTGTAAAATATTTAAAGCAATGAAAAAAGAATATCGAATCCTACTTAATAAAGTGCTTCACTGCATTCAGATACAGTACATCTAATGATGATTCAGCAAATTTTGTTTCAAGTGTAAAAAATGGCGATTACTAAACCACATACAGCCTTAAAATTTAAAGCTAAGGAAGTATATTTACAAGCAGATATAAATGTTTGAAGTGGTAAATATTCATTTTTGTTAATAGTACAACCACTAATTAATGTGATGCTGATTTATTTAGTACCAACTAGAACTTACTCAAAATGCCATGATGACCATAAAGGTAAATGTCTCATAAATGCTGGACCCTAACCTGACAAAACTTACAATCAATTGTGAAGTGATCATAATAAATTATATGGTAATGCTTGGGAAATGCTATAATACTAGTACAAATAGCATGTCCTTGAAATTCAGTAAAAAGGAGCATGTTTTCAAAATGATGTTTTATTTTTTATTGTTGGCACCGGGGATCGAACTCACAACCTCGAGCCTGTCAGGCAGGCGCGTGAGCCACTGAGCCAAACTCCCGGCCTCAAAATGATGTTTTGAATGAAAATATTTTAACACCTATTAAATTCCTCTCATTTGCCATGTTATTTGAGTTCCTCATTTTTCATAACTTTTGATAGCTCTGAAGCCAAAAGGGATCTTTCTATTATAGGCAGCACCTGATCAAACGTGAAACCTTGCCTTTTGGTAACTTCACGACCCACTGTGAAACTTGAGGAGCTCTAGTTAGTGTTTTCTCCATTATTATCCTCATTAGCACTTGCTTCGGTAACTGCAAAGAGGAGAGTTCAAAGCAAAATGCTATCCTATGGCTGTGAGTTTTCAAGGCATGATCAGTTGGAGGCACACGAAGAGGTCTGTAAGCTCCAGAAAAGTGTCCTGTTATTTCAGGGTGCAGGCTCAGAGCCTGAGACTCCGGCCATATGTACAATCACTGGCCTTCCCTGGACGCCTGCCCACAAAGGGCCAGTCTTCAAACATTTGCTGGGGTCGCCCTGCCACAGTTTTTCTGTTCCTTGGTGACAACAATAAAACCTTTCAAAGCAGCCTCTCCTAGGCCACTTGGGAACTGCTGTACTGAGGTCAGTTACAAGAAGGACCTGGAAACTACTATATGATACCATGAGTCATCGTATTAATATGTCTCATGTACTTTTGAGATGCCATTTAGGGACCCAGAAATTCTAACTTTATGTTCTGTGCTTTTGAGTTCACCAATATATTGTGCAGCCTCTCCTAATTCCAATTTTGTTTTGCTCTCATTTGAAAAGTGTTTCTGGTACCGTCTTACTTTCAATCTGATAATTATACCTTTAAGTAATAATCTTATATAACAGCTTACAGCTGTCTGTGACAGGTTAAGTGTAGATAAGATATGTAATATTTTAGGAACTACTCACCATCTACAAATGTGTGTGGGGGGGGTTGTGATTCTCTCAGTAGTAATCATAGAAGTACTCTAAGCTGTGTTTAACTGTGTGTTGAAGATGTCTTCAGAATGCTCCAATATAAAGAATGGTCACATGATGTTGCATTCATTTGCAAATAGCTTTAAAAATGTATACTGTTTATGAAAAATGTCCAATCATGTTAGTATTAAAAGTTTTATATTAAAACAACTTCGTTTTTTTCTGCCAAATATATTTTAATACTTTTCACAGATAAGGATGCACTAAAATAGACACTCTTTGTTGGTAATACATGGCTGAATTAGAAGTAAACAAGAGAAAGTTGGGTAAAAACGTATGCAGCTCGTTTTTGATAACACTAGTAACATTAATCTGAGATTTTAATGTGCATATAATGAAATAAACTGAGTATGCAACAATGTGTCATTTGGACTTCAGTTTTTTATTGAGGAGGATGAAGTCATATATAAAAATAGAAATTAATCCAAAGACAAGTAGTCCTGAAGTTGAATTTTCACAACTAAGATAAATTCATGATCATATCTCTATTAAACAAGACTAGAAACATGACCAAATGAACAGCATGACATATCTCCTGCATCCATTCTCTAGTCTCTAAATACTGTCTCTCTACTTGGAGAAGTTGGTTTCTTTCAAGACATTGGGTCCATAGTACCAGATACAACCTAGGGAATTCTCTAGACTCAAGACTTTTCTTGCCTACGCTAGATATTAGCCACCCCATGTCCATCAATACAGAAATATAGAAAATACAGAAAATCTTTTATTTGCCTGGGTTCAAAAACATTAGGTAGTATTCAGAACTTCAAATGCTGGAAGTTTTAATATGCACCCTGGAAGATGAATCTCCTGTTCCATACATATAAGTTAGATTCTCAAACCAGCAGAGCAGAAGACTATGGAGATACTAACAAACTTTCATAATTTAGTCACAAGATACGATTATAAACAAGGAAAATGACATTCTAGGTTTGCTTTCTGAGAGCCTTAGAGTCTACTAGTAAGACCACGGCATCTGATGGCCATTCATTCATCATATATACCAATGGATGGAGGATAAAGCCCAAATCTTAGACCAGTGACCTAGATGAGAGATTTCCAATGTTCTGTCAAGCAGGCTACTTCCAGATGAAGAATGTAGGTTAAAACCAGAGATTACTAGATTCTAAGGTATGTTGTAATACATTCTTCATCAGGAAAAAATAAATTTTGTAAGAAGTAACAGTGTATGAGTCCTGTGGTAATCGTTAAAGTGTCCTGATACTGTGGTACTTGCAATAGAATATCCTTCTAGTTTCTGAGAACATTTGTGCCCTGTGCATTAATGAAACCAAAGAATCTCCCTCCATTACACTTAATTGTATAATGTGGACCCACATACCTGACTCTGAGCATTTCCAAGGCTTGCTCTTCTAATTTTTTTCCTTTAATGCTCCTGTCCAAACCATTTTTGTCCACGTAAGAACATGACAATGCCTGTATTTCAGCCCACTTATCTCCATGTACAAAGTAAATAACAAAGTTTCTGCTCACAGCTCTTGTCAGTGGATGATTTATTTCTGCTACTAATATTTAGAGAGACTTTGAGTGGGCCAAAAATATGGCAATTGTCCATGTTAGGATAGAACGTTACTTTGGGCTTAGTACCAACGTACACAATGCATTAATTAATCAAGCTTTTATCACTGCCACCAAATACCTGGGAAAATCAACTTTAATGAGGAAAGATTCATTTTCACTTACTGTTGTAGCAGTTTTAATGCATTGTTGCCTGGTTCCATTGCTGGAGGCCTGAGGTGGGGCAGAACCTCATGGCGGAAGTGTAGGGTATAGCAAAGGTGCTCAGCTGATAACAGCTGGAAAGCAGAGAGTGAGAAAGCCAGAGAGAGAGAGAAAGGGACAGAGGACAGCATGCACCCTCCAAAAGCATCCCTCAGGTGACCTGCTTCCTCAACTCTGACGACCCACCAATGGCCCACTCAGCTGGGAAGTCATGGATGAAGCCAGCACCCTCTCGGGCCTCGGTCACTAGTCTAGGTTCTACCTCCATATATTCCTCATTTGGGATCCAACCCTCAAGACATGAGTCTTTGGGGGACATTGCATGCTTAAACCATAAACTGAAGAATTCACAAATAAAGTGATACAATACCTCTATTTTAAAATAACAATAAGAGAGGCGAGAGAAATCTAGCTAGCAGTGGAGCAAAGTACAGATGTAAGAACCTATGGCCCTGAGTTACAAAGCTGAGTGACAGTTCAAAGGTGTGCCATACATGATTCGCTCTATTTTCATATGTTCTTACAGTTTATGATGAAAGCATTTATTTACAAAAAAAAAAAAAAAAAACAAAAACAGAACTACCACTATTAAGTTTTAGCAAACAAGCAGTGGAGCTGCTAAGTTCATGTGCAATGGCATAGAGAAAATATCACTTTACAATTCAAACAATAATTGTAGGGAAACAATTCACTAGGATCCATTCTTTATGTCACCATAAACTTCAAGTAAAACTATACAGAAAAGTTAAAAACTTTTGTGTGGAATTTCAGAGCTTTTGCCATTTAAAATGAATGAATTCACTTTTGAATTAATATTACATAATCCAATGATAATAGCCAGGGCAGGCAAGGGTGACAGCTGCTAAGTGGGTTATACAACATGGAAGATATTCCGCAAAATGAACACCAATGGATCATTCCATAACAAGTGTGATTCCACTGTACTCATTATGGCAGTTGGGTCTGCATTCCCTCCCCTTGATTCTGGGCTGGTCTTATCATTTATTCACTGTTACTAATAAAATGTGATAGAATTGCTACTCTACCAATTCCAGTCCTGGGTTTTGGTATGTGGCAGCTTCTGCTATCTAAGAAAGCCACACTGTAAAATATCAAACACCTCTGAGACCACCATGATGTAAGGAACCCCAAAATAGCTAAGTAGGGAGTCCACATGTAGGACCAAGGAACTGAACCTATGACATTTGACCCAGTCACATATTTGAGCCCATCTCTAGCATTTAAATAATACCAACATCAACTCTTCATATTATTGAGCAGGGAAAAGACATCCTTGCTGTATCTTGGCTGAATACTGAAAACGTAGAATTATGATAAAATAATTACATCTTAAGTGACTGTTTTTTGGAATAGTTTTCTGTTCAAAAAGAAATGACAAAATGTTGAACAATAAGAAAAGTAAATTATGATACACTAACTAGAGAGAATTATATGTATTCTTTATGAATGACGGCGGTGAAAACAGCACAGCAAATACTAACAAAGTAATGCTTCATGACAAATTCTTATGCAGAATCATGTGTGCACACTGATTAAAATCCCATAAAGAGTTGTATGTAAAAATAATTGAAAGACATTTAGGAACATTATGCCAATGACATAATATTTGTGTTTATGCTTCATATTGACTAAATATAATAAATATCAAATGAAATGAGTTTACCTTTTTCATGAATGTGACATTTCAAATATTGTGCTCACTTACTTGCTTTCTGTCCAGAATTTATCAATACTTTGGAATAATAAGTTACCAGGATAAGATGATAAATAAAAGCTATGCATGGATATTCAGCAGAAAAGTGATTTACATTTCTCTCTGAAATATGCCTAGGGTATGTGAAATCACCTGCAGCACAGTACCTGGACTAGGGAGAATTTAAATCAATATTTATTGGAAAACATGGAGGATAAGAAGAGTAGGAGCCAAGAACTGGTCCTTGATTTCAAAGAAGTGCCCCCTAAAAATAAGCAATGTACCACAAATGACAAACCACAAGACTTCATATGATAATAACCAATGCAGAATCATGTAGCATCAGTTAAGATGAGGTATTCTCCTTTATTCATGGTTATACAGTATTACCAAAATTTGTTTTAAAATGAGTTGGCTGAATAGCAACATGCATTTCCCCATAGAAATGACCAAATAATTGCACACCGCCAGAATGAGGTTTGGCATTATTAAGGAGACATGAGATTTGCTACTGGTAACAAGACTTGCAGAGAGTCGAATGGTCATCAACTCAAACTAACCACAGAGCCTTAAGTGTATTTCTTGGCCTTGAGATGAGATTAGTTTTGGAGCTCTGTTGGCGTTATGAAAGCGTGTAACTCCAGAAACATTTTGACACTGCTAGCATCTCATAGATTTATAATTTTGCTAGTTGAGAGGTTACGGCTGAATCTGGCATTTTCTTTGTTGAGAAATATATGAGGAAGTTTCCTTCTGAGAATAGCATACTATGTAACATTTAATTTTAATTTTATCAATCAAAAGTTCTCTTATCAATATTACCCATGCAACATGGCTACTTAATGAAGAATAATACACTTATTATATATGAATGGTTATGGTGGGATATAAGCATATAGTTCTAAAAACAAATATGAGTTAAAGTAAAATGAGCTTGAGATATACAATTTAAATTGATTACATCTCAGTAAATAATTACTGTTCTATTGTTTATATTCATCATATTCATTAAAAATTTATTTTCCCTTTATCTGTGAACACATGACTGACCTGATGAGATTGCCAAGAGCAGACTTTTGGCAGAGTCCAAAGCTGGTCCCATCACTTACACGAGTTGCAAAAATTTGGGAACTTGACTTCTCTACGTGTGCCTCTGTGCATCTGTGTTCTTATCTTCAATGCATAAATAATATTGATTTTGTCCTAAGTTATTCATAAGAAGAAAAACTCTCTTACTAGAGTGATTAGAATGGTACCTGGGACAAAATAAGAGATCGTCAGATGCTAACAGATCTTGGGTAGTTCAGGGTACCATCTTCCTGTGAAGACACATGTGAAAGGAAGAGGGGGCATGCCAGCCCGCTTTGTGAAGAAAGTGACCTGGAAAGGATTAACGATGGTTTCACCCGGTGACCCCCATTCCTACCTCCATACCTCTTGTGTCAGTCTTATATTTTCAAGCATCTGAACAGCCAGTTTGTGTATCCAGGCTCTAGACTGCAGCCTTTATTTGTCTGAACTACTTAAAGAAAGAGAAATGAGATGTAGAAAGCTCTTTAAGGAGGTACAAATTGAAAATTTGTTGAGCACATTGTGTCATTAACTTGGAATGTTATTTTCAAAGACATAATAATTAAAATGGTAAATATTTTATAAGGGTGTTGTATTAGTTATGCTTTTATTATATATCAGTTGGCCTGGAAAAAGAAAAGCACTGAGAAATAAAACACGTGTAGAGATTTTTCTAAGGTAATACAGAACATAAATTATAAGTTCCAGTTTCTAAATTTCCCGGTTATGTGCTTAAGGGAAAATTGTTTCATACAGTTTGTCTGTCCTGGCTTGGCAAATGTCTCAAAAGTTTAGATTTTTTTTAATACAAAGTATACTAAGTATTATTCTACTATTTTATTAGAAGTACAACCAAATTTAATTTAATCCCTGGCACTTTTATCTTTACATTTTCAACTTCATATAGTGAAGGACTATTACTGAAATAAAAATTAAAGCACACACCAAAAATTTGAAAAATTCTTGAAGCCATTTTCAAGACCCTTCTAATTTAGTTGTGATATAGTCTAAACAAAAGTCTTATTTCCTAATTTCTATAAGTTCCCCTCTTTTGCTAGCAGAGCAAAAAGTTGCTTTTAAGTATAAATTCCTTTTTATTAAGCAGTTAATAACCTGGAATGATAAAACTGAAAAATAATGTAAAACAACAGAGCTTCCCCCTAGGGAAAACAAGAATCGAGGTATTGATTTCCTGAATAAATACCCTTCACTTTGAGAGCTATTAAAAAGCATTATAGATTCACTACAGTTTCCTTTATAATCACAGTGAACTCATAATTTCATCATTCCTTATATCTCTCAAAGTCTTTTTCTTATTTAATTCACTTTGTGTCACTTTTTCTGAAAAGAAAATGCTCAGGGTATTTGCAACAAATTCTATAAAAGCAAATGTTATCAGAAACATCATGTTCTACCATAAAAGTGTTGGTACCTTGCCTGCAACCATATCCAACAAAATATTCAGCTCCTAATGAATTTTCTATTTAAATTCAGAAGAGAAATCAATCTATTTATATGTTCAATATTTATTAAATAATTCATTCAGAAAAAAAATTGTTTAGAAATATGTAAACGTTGGTGTCAAAGAATTAAAACCAAGTCCTACCATGGGGAAACTGACTACTTTGATAATTCATTTGTGTTATCTCTGTGCCTACTCCAATGAAGAATCTGTTAGTGTGTATGTCCAAGGGAGATATTTTTTATGTGAGACTGTAAATTATAGTGGTCAAGGCAATAGGTTTAAGTGCTTGATCTGGTTCCAGGTCTAACTCCATCATTACTACTTACATGTCAGGAGAATTTGATAATCTCTTAATCTTAGTTTCTTCATTTGGAAAATACAGAGAGTATTGGTATGCTTAGCAGTTACCTCTAATAAATGCAAGCCATTTACAGCCTTCTTATTTATAATAGATCTCAAAATCATGATGTTTCCAAATGTATTCCTTGACTCCAGGGTATTTCTTAGGATGTGAAAAGCTGAAAAGAGGACTTTCACAACTGAACAACAAGATAAAGTGATATAATTTACTAAATAGTAACCAATCTAGAACCCATCAATTTTCTGAGATTGGAGAGCAAATAATTAGCCTGAAATCTAAAGAAACACAAGAGCTTCCAAGAACATAAGAGTTCCAAGCACAGACCTACCAACAGCAGAGGAGAAAAGGAAGATGAGGCTCCTATACAAACTAGAAGAAAGATTTAGTTAAAATTTTCACAAATCTCTGAAACATGAGCTAATATGAGAGAAAAAGAATCTTTGGATGCCCAAGCACAAAGATCCATGTGTCCACCAGACTCTTCTTCATTCACTCAGTTTCTTCTCCCAAATCTCTGCTATGTAATTATAAGAAAGACTGTAGACAGAGAGAATGGGAAAAAATTCTCTCATGATGCAGACCTGGGACTAATAGGAACATTACTGAAGAAAGAGAGCTGGAGACCTGTCCGGGATCTTGTCTATGGAGCAAGAGCCTAAAGCCGCAAAGAAGATAACCTGTCACTCCAGAGTATGGTAGCAAACCTGTCATGGCTGGGAAAAGAAACAGAAGAAAAAGGGAAAAAAAATCTCTCCACTTCTGGGGTAGTAGAGAAGGGCAGGATTCCTGAGAAAACTCCATGCTAGAGACAAAGCTACCGATACAGTCCAAGGACGTCAAAACCCCTGGTCTCTGGGCAGTCGTGTGCCACTCAGGGAGGGACAAAAACAAGGACAAAGACTCTGAGATACAAGGACAGAGGAAAAACCTAACACTGAAAGTAAAGGAAAAATACTGAGAAATTTCTCCAACCAACCATTTTCAGTAAAGAAAACCCTAGCCCCAAAGAAATTTGTAGTCAGTGTAACTCTGAAGTTAACCAAAGCAATTACCAAAGATAAACCACCTAACCTTCTGACCAGATGGTCTCATGCTGTCATGCTGAGAATGGCCAAGGAGAGGACAGCACACGCCCAAGCACGACTGATAAATCGTACAAATTACATTCTCTGATCTTGACAGAATTAAACTAAAACTCGATAGGAAAAGATTGAAAAATACTCAAATATTTATTTCTATAACTTACGAATTTGAAAAGGAGTGCCATGCAAGTGGGAGGGGTGTGGTCAGAGAAGAGGAAGGGGCAATGAGTGAAAGAAAGGTAAATCATAAAGGACAATAGGGATGTGGATGTGATCAAAGTATGTCAAACACATCTGGGAAAATGCCACCATGAAGCCCATTGCCCTGTACAGTCAACATGCACTGACGAAAAGGAATGAGCTTGAATTAGAAAGAAGTCTCACAGGAATTTAGGAACTGTTCCAATGTTAGTCAAAAATACAATATATCAGAACTTGTGGAATGGAGCTAACTGCAACTGAAGAGAAACTCAGTATTAAATGCACCCTTGGCAAAAGAACAAAATTCTGAGATCAAAGTTTCCATGTTTATCAACTAGGAAAATAAAGACAAAAGAAAGGTGAGCAAAAGGAAAGGGGAAATAAAGATAAGGGCAGAAAGCAATGATATTACAAACAGAAAAGCACCAGAGTAAACCACCATTAAAACCAAGACATAGTTCTTTGAAAAAGATAAATAGTACGAGTAACTTCTGGATTCGACTTAGCAAGAAAAAAAAGAAAGTAAAAAATAACCAAAATTAGACATTTCTTTACTGTTTTCTTATCTGTAGTTTTTTTGGTGATGTTAAATAATATTATAGGATTAGCAAAAATAAATTTATATCCATAAAATTTGGTAACAAATGAAAAAACTAATTTCCTCATAACCCACAAAAACGCACAGCCTGAATTTCTCTATATTTACTAGAGTAGTTAAACTTCTAGTTAAAGAATTTCAACAAGGAAAATTCCAGACTGTTTCACTACAAGTCTTCACTGGAAACTTCCAAATACTTAAGGAAGAAATAATACCAATGTTTTGCAAAATTTCCAAAACTTAGAAGAAAGGAGCCTGCTTTCCCGTATAGCGTTTTTCAGGCTGGTATTACTATGAAAACAAAATCACACAAAGCCATTACAAGAAAGCAAATATGCAGAAAAATATTCTTCACAAATATAGATGCAGAAATTCTCAACAAAATTGGATCCAGCAATATACACAAATGCCAATCCATCATTATCAGTCAGTACAATTCTATCATATCTGCAGACTATAGAACAGGGTAAAAAACCTTGATCATCTTAATCAATACAGAGGAATCATTTGACAAAGTGCAACAGCTCAAGATAACAATTTTCAACAAATAAGGAATGAAAGGAAACATTCTTAATTTACTAGAGGACATCTAAGAAATAATACCACTAACATCATACTTAATATTAACAGTCCATTAAATATAGAATAAGCATAAAGTTGGGCAGCTCACATTATCTGACTTTTAGAGTCACTTTAAAAATACAGTAATCAAGATGGTGATATATTGGAAAAAGAATAGAAACATAAATCAATTGTAAAGAATAGAGTCCAGAAATAGACCCACATCTGTAAGGCAAATTGATTTTTGGCAAAGTTACAAAGACTTTGGAGAACATATAGCTTTTCAACAAGTGATGCTAGAACTATTGGACATTGAGAACCAAAATAATTAACCTCAAATTATTCCTAGTGCCCTCAAAAAAAATTAACAAGAAAGAAATTGTAGCTGTAACCATAAAATATAAAACCAAAAAAAAAAAAAGTTCTGGATAAAATACAATGGAAAATCCTGATGTACTTGTATTAGTCAAATGCTTCCTAAACCTACCATGGCAAACATGCACCCTAAAAGGAAAACTATACAGTGTGATCTACTTTATCAGAATTAAATCTCATGACAATACCAAGAGAATGAAAAGAAAAAGAATGGATGGGAAAATATATTTGTAAAACATCTGTTTGATAAAATATTCATGTCTATAATGAATAGAGAATTCTCAAAGCTCCCATACAGAGAAAGACACTATAAAATGGGGACAACATTTCAAAAGACACTTCACTGAAGAGACAATGTTGTTGTTCAGAAAGTTCAGTAAGGTGGTCAGTTTCACTGCTCACAAGCAGTTAGTAATCTTTTTTTTTTTTTTTTTTTTGTTCTGGGGATTGAACTCACAACCTTGTGCTTGCCAGGCAGGCACTTGTGTCACAGAGCCACATTCCAGGGAGTAGTTAGTGTTCTAAAACTTCCCTCAGAGAGACTGCTTGCAATGTGTTTCTCCTGCAGAGTTAGTAGAAAGGTCTATGCAGTCCCC
Organism: Dasyprocta punctata; assembly: GCA_004363535.1. Classification (NCBI taxonomy): domain Eukaryota; kingdom Metazoa; phylum Chordata; class Mammalia; order Rodentia; family Dasyproctidae; genus Dasyprocta; species Dasyprocta punctata. The sequence goes on along the minus strand of RJWM01000396.1, from coordinate 83,480 downwards.
AGAGGAGACTTCATTAGAGGGCAAAGGGAAGTGATTTTGCAGAAATAAAGAGCCTCCCTCAGTTGATTTTGAGCAATTCCAAAGAGAACTTATCTAGAGGGGCTTAATTTAGCTTGTGAGTTTTAAGAATGTATTTAGTGGTAAGAAATAGAAGACATCAGAGAGCTGCTCCCATTGGTAGAAGACCTGAGAGTGAAAGAGCTAGAGCACTGAGAGTGACCTCAGCCCCACAGCCAATGGGAAGGCAACAGGCAGCAGTACTACCACCCTGAGAAGTGAATTCTGCCACCGACTTCAATGAGCTGGGAGCTAGACTTTGAATTGCAGATAAGATTGCTTCCCCTTCGCACACCTGGATTCCAGTCCAGTGACACCTGGTGAGCGTTCGCAACTAATCAATGCTTAGCCTTCCAACTCACAGTAAACTTCACCAAGACATTTTTGTAGCTTTAAGGCTCTAAATTTGTGGTAGTTTGCTATGCAGTTGCAAACAGTGATACAAAATACCTCTACAAGTTGGGCGTGGTGGTGCACGCCTTTAATCCCAGCACTTGCGAGGCTGAGGCAGGGGGTTCTTGTGAATGCCAGACCAGCCTGGGCTACAAAGTGAGTTCAAGGCCAGCCTGAACTGCAAAGTGAGACCCTATCTCAAATAATAGGGCCGGGGATTTAGTTCAGTGGCCTAAGCGCCTGCCTGGCAGGCGAGAGGTTGTGAGTTTGATCCCCTGAACCAAAAAACAAAACAAAACAAAACAAAATACCACTACAGACTTAGAAGCATAGTCAAAAACAGAACAGCAGGGCCACCTGGGATACAGCTCAGCAGCACAGCGCCTGCCTGGCAAGCTCAAGGTCCTGAGTTTGATTCCTGATACAAAAACAAAAACAACACAAAACAAAATGAAACACAGAACTTCAAATGTTGTTTTAATGTTTCAGAGAGACTGGGACTTATATATTAGAAATGAAAATGCAGAATTATATAAAAACTTCAGAGAATAATTTGACAGTTTCATTTAAAATGTATATACATTCACCATATGAACCTGTAATCATATGCCTGTGTATTTATTTTAAAAACACGAAAATGTGTGTTCACAGAAAAATATACAGGTAAATTTTTATAGTGGCTTTATTAACATGAGTGCCCTAAAAGAACCCAAAAGTCTTTCAACTCAGTTGGAATGCTACTGTCTAATAAAATGCATACATGAAATGACATAATGGATCCCAAATGTGTATCTGTGTTTATACATATTTGGTGAGTACTTAAATCAAAATAGATAAAAACTTATTAGAGTCAAACATTGCCAACAACTATGAGATAAATATGTTCCAAACCAAGAGGAGTACTTTGAGTACTTTGAGCAGGTTTAGTGACAATGTGTTTTTTATTCTAATGTGTTTTTAATGTAAACATTCACTGTATTTAGTGATCCTTCATGATTGTTCGCAGGCTTATGGCAATTTCTGTCAAACAATAACTAACCTTAGGTGCTCGTCTACCTATTCACTTGATCTGGCACCATTCAACTTCTCACTCTTCCCCAAGTTGAAAACATCCATGCATGGGAAACATTTTGAATCAATTCAGGACATCCAGGCAGCCATGACAGTGCGACTAAAGACAGTCAGGAGAGAAGCCTTCCAGAACTGCTTCAGAAAATGGCAACAACAATGGGATAAGTGTGTTCAAAGTGCAGAGGAGTGTTTTGAGGGGGTGAGTGGCAATCTGTCTTTTGTTGCAGTAATTTTTTTAGATGTAAATATCAACAACACATTTTGATCACACCTGGTATGAAGTGATTCAAAAACCTACACACTTTACTATATGAACCAATCAGAGAACTAAAACAGATCAGTGGTGGACAAGCATTTGGACAATCTGACATATCGATGACAAGTAACTTTTAGGTATAGTAAAATAATGCTATATCTTGATTGTATCAAAGTGGTTACATACGTTTGTCAAAATTAAGAAACTACATATAAAACCCATTTACATTATTGTATATAAGTTATATTGCAATTAAAATATTGCATTCTAAGCAAAATGTGGCTGCTGAATTAAAATCTCAGTGAATTAGCACAAGTTTATTCTTTATTCATCACACTTCTAGACAGAAGTTTGTAATCCATTGGCCACTCCACAAGTGGTGATTTAGGGGCCAGAACCCTCCTTCTTATACCCATGTGTTCTTTAATATATGAGTCCTGTGCTCTCCAGTTGGTCAGTCCCAAGTTAGTAAACAAGGAGAAGTGTGGTGGGCACACATTATTAGAGGACCAGGACTCAAAGCAGCCTGCATCACCCTGCTCACCCCAAGTCCTGGGCATGGAGTCCAGAGCCACAGGTAACTGAAGGGAGCTAGCAGAATTCTGAAACATGATTCCATGGGAAACCACAAAACACGAACCATTCCCCACATATCGTAAAATTTAAACCCTAATTGTTAAACAAATGCAAATAGCACAAAAAGCAAGGTGGGATAAATAATAAAAATGCGATGATTTTTGTAGAACACTATGTTCTCACAGAATATTTCTAATAGAATTGTATCATTGTAAAATGGATTAATAGATATATTCTTGCATAAACATGCTCGCCTATGATGTTATTCTTTAGAGTTCTTCTTACTTGTAACTTATCTCCAGAGTTAGTCTTCATACATTTTTCTTCTGCGTCACTCAGACTAGAGATGTACCTACTGGGAAGAGAACAACCTGAAGAAAAGCTTCACTAATTACATTTATTGAAAATGAATAATTTTTAAATGAGATTTTAAATATTTGTCAAATATTAATATTTGAAGTAGATTCCACTCCAAAGTTATTTTTTTCCTTCCCTGATACAGGATAATCAGCATTATAAAAAAGGAACAATTTTGTTCTTGTCTCAAATTTGGAGGAAAGTTTAAAAATAATATTGAGTAACTTATATGGGGAAATCACTCAGAGCAACTGAGAATAAAAATAAATATAATTTGATTTATCTTAATATTTTGGTTGCTAGATGACAGATCATACAATAGTGTCTACATGAAATGCTGATTATTATCTATTTTTCTGTCTGTAAATTCTTCTGTTAAGGGTTGGATAATGGGTAGCATTGTCAGATTTCATAAACTAAAAAGTGATTTTGTTTTAGATTTTTAGAATTTTGACATTATTTTCTAAATATTAGGTTTTGTACTTGGCTCAAGTAATCCCACAAAGCAGTAAATATGAAAGAATGAGAGACATTTTGTAGGCAGTCAGAATAACACATAATTATTTCTCATCCCATGAATATAACTTAATTATTATTTTAATGAACTTCTAGAAGAAAAATGTGTGTGAATCTTTGTACATATATATGCATTTATACACAAATACACATGTGTTTATATATGTTGCATATATTCATGTTGCATGATATTTTGTACAAGAAAAGGTAAAAATTTAGTTTTAATATACAGTATTATATATATACCTATATATGCTGATCATCTTTTCATCTTTTGAAGACAAATGAAATGAAACAGCATAACTTTTTAATTACCTCATATGTGCAAAAAATTAGATATGGAATTATAAATTCTGGTCATCTCTGTATTAATACAGATACGGCTCACCCGTGTACCTAAATTTCATTACTAAAATTATTTTCTGATTTATAAATCGATTTTGTTTTAAGATTGCAAACTTCTGAACACCTATCAGTCATTATCTATGGTTATTAATGCAAAGGATGTGGCTTGTTTGTGTTAAATTGGCATAGCATGGAGCGTGAAATTTATGATATATTTTAGACTCCATGTTGATGAATTGTTTTCTTGTGAGTGGGTGGATCACAGCTATATAAAGACACATTATGCTTCAAGGTCTGTCTCAATTTGATACATATATATATATATATATATATATATATATATACTACATATTTACAGAGTGTAAATAAAAAACAAAATGAGGAGAATTAAATTTGAAGAATTCAATATTTCAAAAGCTTTGAACATTATTTTTAAAATTAGTTCTGTAAAGAGACTAAACAGTGGAATAAAGATTAAAGAAAAGTACCAGGCTGATTCTACTGAAAACTAATAATGTTGGGGAAAAATGTGACCAAGCAGAGAAGAAATGAGCAACAAACTCTATGAGGCAGATAATTTTGAATGATTTGTTTTTTATTTCTAAGATTCAGTGCTCCTTATATTTTATGGTATATGGCTAATAACATTTTATAAAATAGTCACTAATCATCACTAAACAAATACCTTGCTTTGAGTGGATTAATACTGTACTTCAAAAATTTGATCGAAAACAGAAATTTAAAATGTTGCATGTTAATACTAAATTTTTACCTTTTCTTGCACAAAATATCATACAGCATGAAGTTGGTATGAATATATTCTACACAGTGTCAGAAAAATATGTATAACAAAATATATATATGCTCAAAATTTTCTGTCTCTTTTTGCTATCTTATTTTCTGTGTTATGGACTTGTTTAGTGTAATACAACATTAATATCATATTGAAGTTCTAAATTAATATTAATACAGTTTATTAGAAAGCACTATAGTTGAGTGCTGTCTAGATCATTCATTTGTTTGCAAATATTAGTCATGTAATGACTGTTGTCTTACATTATGATAAAATGATGAGGAAAAATTACATGGTACCTACAGGGAGCTTATAATCTAGTTCTAGAATTGTGAATTCTAATGTTCTGAACTTCATACTATGGTTGACGATGCATGCTTTGAAAGACAATTTTTTGAGAACAAGTGATGTTAGACCAGGAAATCAAGCATAGGAAAATTGAGTGAAGAACTAAGGTGAGCACGCCTCAGGGAGTTCGAATATTCCTAGATGAAAAAACAGGATACAGAACTGTGTTATGGTCAAAGTGAGCTCTGATAAGAAGCTATGGCATCAAAGGCAGAAAGAGCAAAAGTATAAGGCTTCGGGCATGGACTTGATTTTGCAGGACTCAGCAAGTTACAGATATGTCTTCTGCTATTTATCTGAGATCGATAAAAAGGAATCAAGATGTTTTAAGTTTGTGTGTGTGTGTTTTGGGGAGTATGTAGGGCTACAATAAGAAGATGTGCACATTTAGAAGATTTTCCCAAATTTTCAGTGGAGAGAACTTCTTAGGATCAGAATTACCAGTGAGAAAAAATATTGCAGTCACTTAGAGAAGAAAGATTAGTTGCTAGCTCATTACCCTTCTTTCATGTACTAAAAAAAATATAATTATTTCCAAGACTTTGAGGCTCTATTTTACAAAGAAGAAAGATTAACATTGCACTTATAGCCTATTCTAGATTTATTATAGTGGTGGCTGCAATTTAGATTCATAGAAGGGATTAGAATACTTCACTATGCATTGTTGGATATTTTGAAATTCAGAGGTAAAGTGAGACAAAGCTATGGTGTACAGTGTGCTATTCAAAAGTTAGGGAAACTGAAAAAATAAAGGCAGAAGAGCAGATATTGTCTACATATTAATATGAGAATACAATCTGTTTTAAACTGTATTGATTGTTTATTACTGTTTAACAAATTTTCCAAAATCATAAAGGCTCAAAACATGCATTATTTCACAATTTCTGTGGTCATCAATTTGACTGCGGAATAGCTGGACCCATTTTTTCAGGGTCTTTCAAATGCTGTAGTCAAGGTCACAGTATAGGTGTCAGGTTCACTGTCAGATCTATTGGGAGATGACCATGTCTTAGCTTACTCAGGTGGTTGTTGGCAGGATTCAGTTGCTTCCATACTGTTGGACAGAATTTCTCATGTTCTTTCTGGCTGTTGTCCAGAAGTCACCTTTGATTCCTGCAACGTAAGTCATCCCATGGACCAGAGAGTAATGTGGTATTTTATTTACTCAAGCAAACACATGAGACATACCAGGTAGGAGAGGCTGGGTAACATGGAAGTCACAGTTTTTTATAAACTACTCTCAGAAGTGAAATTCCATTTCTTACATGCTCTTTGTTGTAAGCAAATTAGGTCCAGTTCACATACAAAGCGAGGTGATTGCACAACAGAATCAATATCAAGATGTAAGGAGCATTAAAAGCCAGCTTAAAAGCCACCAGACACTGAGCGCAAGCCTTGAAACACACAGCAATCATAAGGCAGGTGACAAAATGAAGCCAAGGTTAGAGAGTTGCCTGTTAGAAAGAAACACACATAACATGCATTCCAGGACACACCAAGAAATAAATCTGAAAAGTAGAATGGCATGGACAGTAGAGTGATTTCCTAGGAAATATGCTGTAAAGGAGGAAACAACTGGCTCCAGGCTGACAGGGTTACATCTCACACAATGACCTATTTACTTTTGTGCATCTGTCACTAGACTATAAACTCCAAGGAGACAGATTTGATATATTGTCCTTTACCTGTTCAACCTCAGTACTTGGCGAAGTCCAAGAAAATTTTAGGTGCTCAATAGTTTTTCTAAGGACTTCTACTTAAACTTATTTTAAAATGTTTTACCCAAGCATAAATGGGCTGCTATTTCTCATAAATCAGCCAATCGGCATGGGTGGATTTAAATTTCATTTATTTATTTATTTATTTACTTACTTACTTACTTTTTGTGGCACCAGGGATTAAACTCATAACCTCGCACCTGCCAGACAGGTGCTTAAACCACTGAACCAAACTCCCAGCCTTAGTTTTTTGAGGCAGGGTTGCACTATGTAGTCCAGGCCAGTCTTGCGCTCGCATTGTAGCCCAAGTCAGCCTCAAACTCACAACACTCCTCCTACCTCAGCCTCCCGAGTGCTGGGATTAAAGGTGTGTGCCACCATGCCCGGCTTCATTATATTTATTTATCACAGCCATTATGGTCTAGGAAAATTAAATTACATTAGAAAATGTGTTACTGTATCACCATGAGTGAGGTCATATTTCCAATTTTGTAAATGACACGTGGTTGTCAGAAGTTGGGCACAGAAAGGAGGAAGAAGGAATAATGTACCTGTAATGCTTAGAAGCTACTCTGTATTGCAAAATAGATTTACAATATAAGTTGAAAGCCTTGACACAAAATAGCAACTGTGGTTGAAAATTCAAGGGAACTTTTAACAAACATCAAATAAATTTTACCATTTAAAGGAGAGAAAAGTAACTAAAACAAGGATGGTCAAGAAAATTTATAAGTAATGTGGGAATTTGAAAAATAAGGCAAGGAAAGATAGGAAAGGGTATGTATTCTAGCGAAGAAAGGATACGTAAGAATATTCAGGAATAACAGGAGAAACACAAGCCCAGTGTTACAGCCACTCATTTTCACTTGACCACGTAATGACACCATGTGATTTGTTGTCAGTTTATGCAGACTTCGCCTTCTTCCTTTTAGTCTGAGTTAATATCCATGAGACTCTCTTTATTTAAGAAATTTAGAACCATAGTAGTGTAACCTCATAACATTCATGTGAGGATAAAGTGATATCTTTCTGTCAAAAGAAAATGTTACCAAGCCAGGCGTGGTGGCACATGCCTTTAATCCTAGCATTCGGGAGGCTGAGGCAGCAGGATCATTGTGAGTTCGAGACCAGCCTGGGCTACAAAGTGATTACAAGGCTAGCCTGAACTGCATAGTGAGACCCTGTCTCAAAAAATAGAGCTGGGGATTTAGCTCAGTGGTGTAAGTGACTGTCTGATGGGCACAAGGTTGTGAGTTCAATCCCTACTACAAAAACAAAACAAAAAAAAATGTTACCAGCTGGCTTCCTCATTCAATGCTCCTAATCTTCTTATTCCTTTGGTTTCTTCTATCATTCAGTCTGAAGATACAAATTTAATATTTTCCAGGCCACTTTCCAACCAGAAGAGTTTCTTTCTGAATCTGAGATATCAGAAAGTCATCCAGGAAGTGTCTGTGTTCTCAGAATCAGACAAAAGCTCAAGAAATCTTTAAAATCTCTCTAAAGCATTAGCAAAGGCTGCCATGTGCACAAAGATTTTAGATGGTCATTTTGTGGATACAGAAATAACAGAAAATGAATGACGTTGCCAACAGAAATTTTGAGATCACCCATGAAAGGAACTGTGATAGTGAAGTCTTAGAGTCACACAATTTAGATGCACTAGGGACTGATAAACTTGTTGGAATTACATTGCCTTTTCCATGGACACACATGAGGAGCAGGTTAATTTTAACCAGAGCATGGCAACCTGTGCTGATATTGAATGATTTGACTTTCCATTACTGTGAAAAAACATTGGACTAAATCAGGTTCAAACAAAGTAAGGCCTATTTTGGCTTTAAGTTTCCAACATTTTAGTCCATTGTCACTTGGCCCTGTTGCACAGAGACTTTAGTAGCACAGAACAACATGTGGGAAGTGTGAGGTAAAAGCAGAAACAGAAAGAAAAGAGGAGGCTTCCAAAACCCCCTTACCACACATTCCAATAACCTAACTTCCTCCCATTAGATCCTACTGCTTATAAATTCCAGTATCACCTAACAGAGTCGCAGGATATTGACTAAGTCTTTAACAAGGCTTTAGCACTTTTGCTGGGATATTCATGCTATACCCTATGCCATTTAATTCATGATCAATGAAAGGTAATTCTCCCCTGGTACTCAGTATGTATACATTTTATGAAATTTAATTCAGTGTATTAAGTCAAATAGCACACATATAATACCTTAGTAGTAACTCTCAATTCTTAATCTAAATAAATTATAGAAATATCTTAATTAGAATCATTGCATTTGTTAATAGAGCATAAAGCAGTAAGGGAGGTGTTTCTAAGACAATATTTTGGAAGAAAAAGCCTAAGATTCCAGGTAGGTATTATAGTTAAACTAGAGATATTGCATTGTCACCGTGTTTTTTACTTTCACTGTGAATATTATTGGATACTCATGTCTTCTTGGACTCCTTTTTAAGGAATTCATTGCTTCATCATATAGGAACAGACACTCTTGATTACTCTCTTCTTACCAACTTTGATATCCATGCTACACACGTTTCCTGATCATCTTGTTCTAGTTTTTTTTTCTAGGCAGTCTTCTTCTCTACATTTAATAATTAGTGACTTCCAGACATCTCCTTGCTGTGCTCTCTTTTTTCCCTACTCACCATACATTTCTTTGTCCACAAATGACAGTCATTTCTTTCTATATACCTGGTCCATACCACTCTGAGGTTTTAATGGATGGCTCATGGGCACCTGCAGCTCAGTCATTCCAATACAAATCCTTCATTATCTTTCCTTCAAGTCTACATCTACTGCTGTACTTAATCACGGTGGATAACGCAACCAATATTAGAAATCCAACCACACTAAATCCACCTACAAAAATGACTTCTTATCTATACTTTAGCCCTGCTGCCACTTCTACATCCTTATTACAGCTTATCTGCAAGCATACCTTAACCAGTTTCCCTGATTCTAGTCTTATAACACTCCAAATGCCACTGGGATTGTCATAAAAGCTTTCTTTGAAAATGCAAAGCTGTTAGTCACTTCCTAGGTTAAAATTATCCTTAACACATACACCATATAGTCAATGTCTCATGTAATCTGGGACATTAAATGATCCTGTGTCTCTACTTAGCCAGTCTTAACTTACTTCATGTTTTGGCGACCAGGCATAACAAGAGATTTGCCCTCTCATAAGGGTTTGGATGTTTGCTATACTTCTGTCCAATTTTTCAAATTTTATCTCACTGAAATTTTAGACCAGCACATAAGCTTTTGGAGAATAAGGGTGTACAGGTTCCAGAATTTTTTTTAAATTCTCACCACTGGTTTATTATTTTAAATACTCTAGAATTCTGTATTTAATTAATTAATGCATAAATGGTGAAACCAATAAATATTCAAGTAAATGGTCATTCTTGTTCCATTTCTTGATTTCCAATTAGGAAGCCAATCTGGTGTACAATTAGAAAGCTACCCTTAAAAACAAATAGGTAGCTACTCTTAGTGCTTGTGACTGTACTTACTAATCATTACACACAAGTCATAGCAGTCCTTAAATCCATAAGGAAAAGCCCTTAACACACACATTTTTGTCCTTTGATCTCTTGCCACTTGCTGTTTCACAGTGTCTAAGAGTTTTGAAGCTTGCACTCAATGGTGATTGAACTTTTGTGCCCATAGAGCAGAGCTATCATTGTCCTAAATTTACAAATCTGTTCATTGCAGGGCATACATTTAGGTTAAAAGATTCTGTAATACTGAGTGCAAACAGCACAACTTGTTTTTTAGTGTGTGTATGTGCTTACCTTTATTAGTCATTTTTAAAGTCGTGATAGGTTTATTGCATCATATGCCTAAAATATTAAGGTCTATTTTCATAACTGAGTACCAAAGGTATATAAACTATTTTTTCAAATGCATCTTAATAGCTATGATAACTTTAAGTTATCATTTTATGCTCTGATGTCTACTTATATTAATGCATTTATTTCTTCTAAATATTTATTTAGTAGATAATATCAATATTTCCACTTAACCAACAAAAACTATTGAAAGAAGAGAGATTAAGTAACAAGACCAGGATCACAAGGCTGATACACGGCAGAATCTCAGCTTGGATTCAGACATTTGAACCCAAAAGCCTTAACCACTTCTCCATTCTAAACAATCAGGCTGAAGGTATGCCACGTCAGTGTAGTACCCCAAAGAGGGGTACGACTTCTCTTCACAGCTCAACTCTTGTCTTCCTTAATTTTTGGCTACCGATTTAAGGATGCGTTGAAAGGGCATCTGGTTTGTAATTCGGAGCCAGCCCTCAGTCCTAGCTCCTAAACCTTCTTTCCTTCCAAGAGAAGTTGGTAAAGGGACACCTTAAGAGTAGATCCAAGGTATTTGCTATGGATTAAGTATATGTGTATCTCCAGAATTCACACATTGACATTTAAATCCCAAGATGGTAATGTTTAGGAATGAGACCACTGAGGTGTCATGAATGGATTAGTCCTCTTAGAAGAGGGCTTGAAGGGAGTATGACAGCATCTTTTGTTCTTTTTCTGACATATGAGAATGTAGCAAGAAAGGTCTAAGCAAATAATGAATGTCAGCACTGACGTTGATCTTGAACTTCCCATCCTCCAAAATGCCTAAAAAATTAATTTACGTCATTTATAAATTATTCAATTTAAGACATTTTCATTACAGCAGCAAAAACAAAAATAAAACTCACGCAGAATGTTTGACGTCCTTCAAAAGCTGACTAGAAGATAAGACTGCATGCTACTCCTCTTTCTAAATGTAAAATAAATAATAATAACAAAAGACTAACTGACTGCAAGTCATTAATTGCAGTCATTTAAGAATCTTTGATTTCTGCTCTGTACATTCTACTGATACCATTGGTGAATTCGTAACTGTGAGAATACCTGCTCAGGATGTTTATTACAGTATTAAAATGGTAACTTTTGATTTGGGAACATATTTCACCCTCATTTCATTTCCTGTGTCGTGATTCAGGTTGTATTGGAGCACATGTGTGATGCAGGCCTGGGCTGTGAGAATAAGGCCTGGAGATAATGCGATTAAGACTGTTGGGCAAAGAGCTTGCTTGAGAACAAAGCCAACAGTGTCAGGAGATAGAAGGAGAGAACAGATATCATCATTATAACTCCTGGGTATATGTGCATATAAGGTCAAATAACTCCCTTGCAATTTTCAGTTGTGTTGGCACAGCAATAAGGCAAACTAAAATGGTTAATGCAAACCAAACCAGTAAATAACCAAGAGCACACAGATGTCAATCAGGTAATGTTCATCATCAATATGATCACTAGCTTGGATGGACAAACTTTAGCTAACACAGATACTTTTTCTACATGTCTGACAACTCTGTATCAAGCTTCATAAACTTATGTAGTAGAGACTCATTGATCTTGGTTTTCAGAGAAGCATTATAAAGGAGAATGTTCTCATTCATTGCAAATATAAGGAATCTATTATGAAAGCAAAAACAAAAAAAAGCACTCTCTTATGAGACAATAGCAGAAATAATGAAAGCTATATTTTGACTTAAGGAAGGTCCAGATATGTGGTAGGGTGTACATGAATTACACCATCACATAAGATTAAAATCACAATGATGCAAGAATTGTCATATAAAAATCTGAGGAACTATAATCATAATAAAGGAAATGGACACTGTGTTGAGGTTGCGAAAGACCTTTTTGGCTAAATAATACCAAACCACCCTTTTATGAGCCAGGTATGAGTACCACAGAGGCCATGTGAAACCACCCACTACTTCTCTTTGTATTCTCAGACCACCATCTTCATGGTCAATATGTGCAGCCTCCACCACCTCTGCTCCTGGACAAAAGCACACTGGTGCCCTCTGGAGAGAGCATGAAGAGGATCACGCAGCGCAGACTCTGTTGATGATCTCAGGTTTTACGGAGGCAGGAAGTTTTGAAGTTCATTGGAGGTTCCAAGTTGACCATCACGTGGGCTGGTATGGAGAAGCACCATGAAGGAAAGGTCACAGGAAGGCATCAAAACACAAGGCCCACAGCAGGAGCCATTTTGGTCCACATCCAAGGGCAGAAAGCAGCCATGAGCTCTGATGAGATCAAAGAGATCTGAAGGCAAAAATGGTAAGTGCAAGAAGCTCAGAGGCAGAGGAGAGGAGCAAGGGATGAAGGCACAGGATGGATGAGAATTTTAGTGAAAAAACATATTTTTCTAATCTGTAGCTCAATCAACCTTTTTAAATATCTCAAATGTGAACGTGAACAATGCAACAGTAATAACAAATGCCATGGGATCCAGGTGGGCTAAGCTGGCCCCATGGTATTATTTTTACACTAAGCTATTGTCTCAGGACAACCAATCACGTAATTACAGACAGAGGGAAAGAGAGATGCACAACAAATACAACATACTCCCTCCTGAAATCTTATTTTTATTTTTTTAAAAAAAGAAATGATATATTCTGTATAGCCTCCAGCTATCTAATTACTCTAGGACTAGTTCAACTGAGTGACAGGCATTGAATGTGTCCACAGACTTTATAGTGACAGGAACAATTTACCTGCACTTTTCTTGTTTAATTAAATAGTAATCAGTGGGTGGTAATTTAGAACCCCGTGTATATGAGTGTATGAAAAAGCATGACAGCATGATTTGCTCAATGCTGAGTGTTAATCATATGCAAGACGCTAGTGAAATTTCTGGGTTCCATAAAGTTGCTTACTTTATGCCTACTGTTGAAATAAGTTATAGCTCAAAGCCATGCACAGATTTATTGAGGAGACATGTTAAACCCACAGATATATATGACTGAGTATATGAAGAGTACTTTTTTATGAATACTTGGACATGATTCCTCCATAAAGCTTTCTACTTTGGCTCTGAGCTCTACAATAGTGGCAATTCAGGTGTAAAATGATTTGCTCCTTTAACCAATTTTCTCAGTTACTGTTATTAACCTTGAACCCATAATGTTAAGTGAAATGAATCAGACACATGAGCTTAAATATTGCATGGCTTCTCTCACATAGAAACCTCAAAATATAAATAAAGAACAAACTAAAAGCAGGATAATAGGAAATAGGGAGATAGATCTTTCTCAAATAGGAAACAGACTAAGAGACAAGGAAGAGCAGGAGAGAGGAGAGAGAAAGAGGATGAAAAAAGAATTAAGATGTGTTATGTACACATACCAACTCCACACCAGGAATACAGTCATTTTATATTGTAAACACTTACTATTAAAAATAAAAATGGGCCGGGGATATAGCTCATAGGCACAGTGCCAGCCTGGCAAGCGCTAGGTTGCGAGTTTGATTCCCGGTACCAAAATTAATTAATTAATTAATTAAAGATAAAAATTTAAAAAAAGAAATGAGTCACTTTAAAACATCATTGAGACTTTCCGATCCAGAAGATATTTTTAAAATCATACTTTATAGTAGATTTTTTTCCTCTATAAAGTGCGGTTTTGATTAGATGAAGTTTTATGGGATTTTATTTAGAAGACATGAATGCGCATCAAACTTTATCATAACATCCAGTTTAGCAAATTTTGTCATTTAAATTATTTCAGTTATAAATTCCAGCTTCCCCTTCTTATGTAAACAGACTCAAAACTGTTTTGGAGTAAAAGCTCTCCAAATATGGTCTCAGCCTAGAAGTTATATATATATTTTTTCTTTTGCCGAGAAAGACTTTTTAATCACATTAACTCTCCAATGTAAAAATCCATGAAACTCAGTGAAAAAAAGAATCTCAGAAATTCTTTCACTTTGATAAATCTGAAATGTTGGAACTTATCAAGTTTAAAATTTTCCCCGGGGCACTATAAGAAAACTGTCAGGAGATAAGTTTGAAAAGAATGTTATAACATTTAGAAGTTATAAATAAATTAAACAACATAGGTCATCGCATAAATGAGCATTAACTATTTCTATCAGACTTGAAATTTTCATGACCTACATTTCTTCATATCATATTATGAGGCCCATATTCATTCCCAGCGATTTTTTTTCTTTGGAGAACTACTGAAGCTGTGGAAAAGAGGTGAAGCAAGGGAAAGTTAATGAGGGTGAGAGGAGAGGCTTGGTCCTGCCACTCTTTATTCACTACCCACTTCAGAGAAGCAGGCTTCTTCGAAGACTGACAGTCAGGCACCTTGCATCACTCAAAAATGAAGCCACATTCGATTAAAGCAAGAATAAGATATTTTTGTGCAGCCAAGGAGTCCAAACCCTTTTAGATATACAATGTATTTCTCCATCCTAAAGTAACGGTCACAAGAATGAGGATGGAACAACTACCAGTTCACCGAAAAGGGCACCGTCTTCCACCTCTTTTTATGCAGCTTGTTAAAAGGCTGCTTTTAACCTGCAAATTTGCTCCATGTATTCTCCTTCAGATTAAATTCTGAATTGACTTTTGTGAAACTTTTGAATTAAGAGCAAGGCAACATCCAGCTAACATCACTGTGTACGCTGTACTTAGCTGAAACATTCCAGAGAAAGTGTGTCTGTAAGCCAGGAAAGTTGTAAAAGTAGTGATTGTATTTATTTTAATCTTTGTATCTTTCCTTGGAATGAAAAGGCGTTGGAACATTTTGGGAATAGGTGGTAAGCAATGAGTGATCGAATGAGTATTGGATATTTTCAAGGATAGCAATTAATAAATCCTATGGAAAAACCCAAAATGTGCCAAGTATAAATATTCAAAGCTCCAGAAGGTGAACCTATTCAAACTTTTTCAGTAAGTTATTGACTAACAGAGTCTGTAATTCAGTTAGCCTGCTCTTTACCCCTGTCACATAATCCATCTGACCTCCTCTGTCTCTCTGCTCTGCTCACCCCTCTCTCCCCACAGTGCCTCTCAGGAGTGGAAGAATGAATTTTCTAAATCTTATTTCCCACTGTTTTATGTTCTTCTCTGTGCTTGAAGGAAGAGCATTATGAACACAGATATGTACATTTTGATACCTGAATAGAATGTCTCCAGAATGATTTGTTCTTGCTCCTTATTATTATCTAATCTACTCAAATATTATACAAGGTTAATAATTTTATTTGCAGTATGTTTATGTGCATTTCTTATGTTATATCATCTACAAATTCCACATGAGGAATTTGATGTTGCATGCCTGTGACATCAAATTCATATTGTATATCTCAGGGCATACTGCAAAATAAATTTTTCTTGGATACTAATCTACCTGTGTGGCTATGGGCACAAATATTATCATTAAATAAAAAGTATTTATATGTTGGTGTTGACCTTTTAATTAAATAGAAATGGCCAAGTCAATCATCTTTTGACAGGTATTTACATAGCAAGTAATTATGGGGTAAAGAGATTACTTCAATTATAAAACCAGGAGGCAAGTCATACAAACTTTAGAAACAGAGTCACCAAATATTCTGCAAGAACATGTAATTGCTATGTTTTCAACTGCCATTTACCAAGAAAAACTGAATTCTTAAGGTAACTAATATTATGAAATAACTTTAATTAAAAGCACTAGTATACTTTTTATTTTCTTAGTGATTAGAAGCCTGAAATCTCTAACACTATTTACATTCTTATTTTATCATGAGAAGAATTTCAAAGCATCTCAGCATAGAATGCTTTATACAATTACTCTGCTCTGCTGTTTGGAAGCTAACAATTTTCAAAAGTGTTTAGAAGATCATCTCAATTCATCCTGAATTTAGCCCCAAAGAACACGCTTCACTTTTAATTCCTTAGGAACACAATTTTATATGAGAAACCTAAATAACGAAATTAAAAAGAAAGTAAAAGATAACAGGATACAGGGAATTACATCTTTGTCAAAAGTGAATACCAAGACATGGAGAAAGAGAAAGGACTGCAAAAAGATGTAAAAGAATTAAGGTGTGGTATGTATGTGAACCAACTCTTCTCAATTAGTATAATTATTATATATGACAAATGTTTTAGTAAAGATAAAAATTATTAAAATTTTAAAAATTCTTTTTCTATTTTAAAGAGAAAAAACACAGAAAAGAAAAACACACACAAAAAGAGACAAACAAGTACAACATCAAAAACTCAAAACAATAACAATATAGGCTTTCAAAACAAGATGTCCACTATCACCACTCCTATTCAATGTAGTTCTGGAAACATTAGCCAGAGCAATTAGACAAGAAAGAAATATGAAAAGAATAAGGATAGGAAAAGGAGAACTTAATTATCATTATTTGCAGATGTTATGGTACTCTATACAGAAGACCCCCAAAAACACCCCTAAAAGTTCACTAGATTTAATAAGCAAATTCAGCAGTATAGCTGGATAGAAGGTTAACACTCAAAAACCTATAGCATTCCTGTATACAAACAACGAAGTCACTCAGAGCGAAATTATGGAAATAATGCCTTTCGCAATAGCATCCAAAAAGATGAAATACTTAGGAATCATTCTAATGAAAGAGGTAAAAGATCTATATATTAAAAATTACAGTTCTCTGAAAAAGGAAATCAAAGAGGATCTCAGAAAATGGAAAGATATTCCCTGCTCATGGATAGGAAGAGCCAACATTGTGAAAATGATCATACCCCCAAAAGTATTACATAGATTTAAAGCAAAATACCATTAGCATACCTCATGGACCTAGAGAAATCATTCATAAAATTCATCTGGAACCACAAGAGACCTAGAATAGCAAAGGCAACAAAGATTTTTTCAAAAATTCTATGTCCAGTATTTAAAAAACAGTGGTGGTACTACATGAAATCATCATAGAAGACATTCTGAAAATTCAATGACTTAATGTATCTATTTTGTTACACATGGTTCATTTATATAGAAAAATATCTGAATTTTGGTTCTGGAAATTGGAACAAACATCAAAACACAACTCTCTCCTTCTCCCTCCTTTCATGTTTCTAGGTTCACCTAAATGCTAGTTACAAATTACAGTTTAGTCTTCTTATTTTCTAAATTTTCAAACTTGTAAACCAAAGAAGGTACAAGTAGAGATTTATTGCTATGGATATCATGATTAAAATTAAATCCAAATTACACATTTGTTAAGTCATTTTTTGAAGTTTCCCCTGTTATTCATGTGCTAGTAGACGAGTGTTTCTGACTTCCCCTATTCAGTCCGCCTCCATGGAGACCGAATCCAGGCCAGGCCTGTAACACTGATGGTTTACGCATCTCAAATGAAGATACACATTCCAGAACCACTCACTGCTTGGCAGTATCTACTTGTATGTCTTTTTGACTTAGATATGCTGAAATGTGACAGTCAATAATATTGAATCTGGCATCAAATGAAGACCTACTCAACTTTGTGAAGAAAGCAAACCAAGAAACTCAGAAGATATGAGCACTATTACATCAGAATTCAAAGGAACCCTCCTGTAAAACACACCTTTCAAAGTTAGCACTGATTGCTAATGTGGGTACGTGCATATTTTTTTTAAATAATGCTACTTTCTACCTGTCACTTACAAGGTACAAGTAAAGTTTTAGTTAACATTAGTACAACACATGCAAAAAAAAAAAAGTTAGCTCAAGAAAAAGCATGGGCAATGGAATTCTGTAAAAAGAATTTATAATCCTGGAATTGCCTAAATCCATTGGTCACCTCCAAGGGCCGAGCATCACATGAAATAGAACACATAATTTTGAGCACTTGCTACATGCAAGGCAAATTCAAAATGCTTCCTATCTTTGAACTTACTAACCTCTATATACAAGTGAGGAAACAAAAGCAGAGTTGAAATTTCAATGCTGAAGGATTTTACTACTTAGGGGAAACTTCAGTATGTTTCTGTTTCTAATATTACTAGTTTTACAGAGATCTATGGCTTCAACTCTGGCTGTGTCTTTTTCTTCTTTCATTATCTCTTCTGTATAAGTCCAATTTGCAAATAAACAAATAAATAAATAAATAAAGCTTATTATTAACCTGGCTTCATACATTGAATCTGAGAGAAAATATGCATTTTGGCTCTAAAAAATATACACACATAATACATTGTTAAATGTAAGTGACCTCCCTTTTTTTTCCATCTTCCTTGCTTAAAAGTGCCTCATAAAAACAGTATTTCTTGGCAAGAGAGACCATTTTTCCTTTATGTCAGAGTCACTGTTAAGTTCACATTTTGTTTGCAAGTTCTGCTTCCAACTTTCCACTCCAGCTCTATTCCCCTCAGCAAGAAGAAAATCATGGAATTTGTATATTGTGCTCACGAAGTACAGTAGCTGTCTACGAGAGAAGTTCCGAGGGGTTAGAAATCACGAGCGTGCACACTTGCTGTCGCAGACTCCTAATCCAATGTATTTGTACTCTACTTTTATATATTTCTCTGCTTTCAATTAAGACACCTTATTAAACAGCACTCAGACACGTGAAAGCAAAGACAGAGCCTGACAGAATTTCAACAGGTTCTGTGCATTCATACTGCATGTCACCTCTTAATTAGCAACCAAAATGCAATGAACAGATTGTACAGTTTACCATCTTAGCCCAGCTCCTACACTTGCTATTTGTGCGTACACAGCATATTTAAAGAGACCCCCATCCAGCAGGATTTTCATACTCCCTGCATCCCTGGAACTGAACCACCATCAACTCAATGCCGCTTCATGGATGCCTTCGCCTGCAGCAGCAGCTGGTATTACCAAGCAGTTGAAAGGACATTTTAATCTCCTGTTTAATGCATTTTTCTCCACCTGGGATAAGAAGCCAAAATTGCTGTTAGCAAAAAATGCCTTAGTCATTAACTGAAAGTGCCTTTTTAAAAAGTGTTCCATTACTCCCCTACTGGGAAATTTCAGACTTTATTAGCATTTTTTGAATTTGTATTAGTAGTACCTGAGTGGTAAAATGCTAACGGATGAACACTTAACTATTTTCCACAGATTTTGCTTTCCAGCTTTCCTTGCACAGAGGAGAAAGAGAGAGACAGAGAGAGAGAGAGAGAGAGAGAGAGAGAGAGAGAGAGAGACTGAACTTCTCGTCTAGCTCTCTAGTATTGAAGCCCATAATCAGAGGAATCATCTTAATTTTCTATCATTAATTTTCTATTATTCTTTGCCTACAGAAGCACAAAAGAATGGATTTAAGGACTCCTTTTTGCTTAAGGTCAACCAAGAGGATATTAAATGTTCTTTAAATGCAACTCTGTGTGCATAAATCACATGCATGCTGGGCTACTATTACCTCACTTTGGAGATCAGACAGGCTACAAGCAAATAGAAATTCTCCCATTGAAACACATGCTGTTAGTGAATGGATTGCACTGTTATTTCTGCAGGAGAGACCTAATATTAAAAAATAAGAACCATCTGAAAAATGATTTGAATCAAATATAATCTAGATGGGGGCTTGCTCACATTTTGTCTTGTTTTGTGTCTGTTAGACACCCATATAAATTTTAGAAGTCTTCTGAAATATCAGAGAAGATTGAGAGAGTTGTAGTTTAGCGTAATTTAGTTTCTGTAAAGACTATACTCATTGGTCATGGGCTAAAACAAATATATGTATAAATGTAATAGGGCTAATTGGATTCCAAATTAGAAGCATATTGAAATGTCCCACAAACTACTTGACTGTGTAGCAAAAATGAGGGGTGAAATACAAGTTCAAGATACATTTTGAAAATACTTCCACTAGTATTTATTTCTTGCTTTCTTATCACAGTGAATCGACAGAGCATATATCGTCATTTCACATAACTACCCAGGAGACCCTCTCTCTGCCTGCTGCTTTGATTCTCCCCTTGGATTGGTAACAGATCAGGAAATCCCCTTTGATATGCAGAAACTCTGGTTTCCTTAAGGTGCAAGTGAAAATGCTCTGGTTCATTTCTAATAAGTGGTAGAGGCACTGAGATCAAGGAAAATTCCTGGTCTTTATAGGGATTAAGGGTAGCAGTGAGGTGCAAATTCTCAAGTACAAGTATTTTCCGGACTTAGTGGGGCCTTTGGGCTTCAGCAAGACAATATATAGCTTAAATGACAGGAAGACAAATGATTACGCATCTTGTAAAATTTATTTTTATTATTTGAATGGTGAGAAATGAGTATAGAAATATCAAAAGTCACGAAATAATGGTCTTTCCGTGGTTTTGTGTAATATCCAATACCTCTGAGTTCTATCTTTTTTTTATTTCTCTGTCTCTATGTCTGACCAAACAGCTAAACCATTCCGATGTGGCAGGTAAGTGCAAATGGCCATTGTTGCTGGCTTATTAGAATATAGAAGTATATGTATGAATGGACAGTTAGAGAGAAAGAGCTAGAAAGACAGACAGATAGATAGAGAGGTAGATGGAGAGATAATCAGATTCCATTGAGGTGTTAATCTTCCCAAAGCAGCCCTCTGAGTGCATCTGTTAAGCAATATGGCTTCATTGTGTATTATTCAAAATTGTAATAGAGATTTTAGAGCATCCAATTATGACTTTTCTTTTCTAATTTAATTGAAAACTTTCCATAGTTAGAAGACCATAAACACAGCGTGGCCTTTGAAGTGGAAGTCAGTGGAATACTTCCTTGTAGAATCCAATTTCATAGGTATTTTCCAAGTTTTTTAACTTATGAATTTCCTTCACAGAATAATTTAATTTTGATGAGGATTCTTATCACTTAAACATTCCTTAATCAGTCTGTGTAGAATGTGACAAAAATCTTATTTAAAGAAGACTTTTTAAAAATCTGCATTGCATGTTAGAAAATATTTTATTATATAAAAATAATTTTCTTATTCTGATAAATTATATACCATGAAAGGTGTCTTAACCTTTCCCACTTAAGAAGCGATTCTTAATGTTTAACTTATAGCAACTCAATTGTTTTATGAAAAAATCTTGGCTTTGAACAAATAATTACATTTGAATTCAGACTGAAAGCCTATCTTCCTACAGACTGAAATACGACTTTTAAAAATGGAAGTTAGATGAATATTCTTAGGTAAACTAATATTGTGAATATTCATTAAAACTTTTTAAAACACAATATTTGTTGGCTTTTTCCTTCACATTTAGTCTCTTTATATTTACGCATCCACAAATGAAACATAATGAATATAAAAAGCTTTTATCCCATAGATAAAATACTGACCAGGTCTATTCATCCCTATATATGTTTTTGTTTCGACTTTGGCCTTTTCAGTACTAGATGCAATACCTGATGTGCTACTTAGGATTCTGATCAGATGAAAGTGACCAAACCATCTTTAGACAACTTCGTAGTTTCATTTTTCTGACACATCTTCGTTTCATCCTGTTATGCTTTCTGACTTTTATCAACAAATTATCGGTTAAAGTGGGAAAAAAAGAAATAGCATATAACTAAGAATAAAAATATGGAATGATGTAGTCAGACTCAGGCATGGTGACATACTCCTGTAATCCTGGTAGTCTGGGAGGCTGAGACAAGAGGATCATAAGTTTAAGCCCTGCTTGGGCAATTTAGCCATTTGACAAGACCTTATCTCAAAGTAAGAAAATAAAAAGGGATGGGTAATTCAGTGAGAAGTCCCTGTGTTTAATCTCCAGTGTTGAAATATATACTCAACAATCACAGTTTCTAGGAATTTTTGGTTGATCAACTGAATTAAATAACTGAGTCACAATGCCACTCACCACTAAGTTGACACCTCATAGGAATGGGTCATACTACTTCACTTCAAAGGGAACAGTATTTAAGCAATATTTTTTTATCCATTTAAAACTTTAAATGAAAACAGATATCACTATTATAAATATGACCTTCTACTTGTATTATGTTAGCATTCCTGGAAATTACTGAGATCTTATGTTGATGAACTTAAAATTCCCTGAAAGATGATAGACACTACCAGAATGAATTGCATGCTCACCTAATAATCTTTACGCCCTTTTATTTTCTTCTCCATTAAAGGCAGCTCAAATCCAACTCTAAAATCCCAAAGACAGCAGTTATGTTCAGCATGTATAGTGTTAAGTAATAACTATCATTATTTCATAATTTTCTAAAAAGTCATTTTTTGGAAATTATAGCCATAACACAAATTCCACTTTTTATTATCCACCTTATGGATCTATTACTTTAAAACAAAAGAATATAATGCATAGATTCATGCATGTGCATATTTCCTTTTCAAAGCTTTTAAAATTTTAATTTGTTCATGTAAACAATGACATTTGGGATTCCAAAGGCTATGGTGACACAGATGCCATCAAATATGACTGTTGGTGTCTGCCTGTATTGAATGGAACACTTTCATATTTGAAAGTCCCTGTTTGGAAGAAAATCTTAAACTGTGGAGTAAAGGACTTAATCAAATAGTAGGAAGCCTCAAATTTCCTTTCCCTGTTGTGGCCATTTGTTGAGATGTCACCACATACAAGAAAGTGGTTGCTTTACTCTACAGAGTTTGTCTAATCCTTAAAAAGGTATGTCCAGCTTTAAGGAGAAGAAATCTAAAGGTCAGAGAAGTAATGTAACTTTTCCAAAATTTTACTGTCTCATTCCTGCTATTCCTTCAAATGAGATCAAGACACATAATATCTTCTCGTCACTTATTTTCATGACCTAGATAGTGGCTTAACTCTATCTTCTTATGCTTTTAATTGTAGCAGAATAACTGGATCGATAAGTTGCATCTCATTTTTGATCACACAACTTAATTCCTATCTTCTAAGTACTGAACTCAATGGTTTCCTTTTGGTACTAGTGAAGGTCTTCATCTCTCTGTTCTTTATGAATTGGATAACTGGGCTCCAACTAGATACAAGGAGCCATGGGGTGGGAGGGTGGTTATCCACAATCAAAGACAATTTGTAAAGCAATTTTAATATTTGAATGAGAGAAGTGGATTTAGTCTTTTTTTCTTACACTATTGCTGAGTTAACCCAGGTCCTCTCAATGAGTTTCATTCCCCATCCTGTTTTATTTTTTATTTTTACTTTTTTTAAAATTTTGAGTAAACAATTCATTTAAATAAAGACTGACCTATGGGAGGCTCCTGCCTCTGCCTCCCAGAGCACTGGGATTACAGACGTGTGCAACTCCTCTCAGTTTGAATCTGCGTTTGAAACAGTTCTTCATGGAACACTTTATACTACATGAAAATTCCTTGAAGGCAAAGTAAAATACTTGTCTGAAATACCTGAACGAAAGTTCAAGAACTAGCAAAATGAACCCCTACGGTGACCCTGTAGAACACAGTCCTTGAATCTGAACTCATAGAAAGTAGAAAATTCTAGTGGCCGAGGCAGGGAAGGCACAGACTTGTTTACTAACTTGAGCATGCTCACTGGATGCTGTGTGTGGAACTTACACTCACTGTGTGCCCACTGCTGTGTTAAAACTTGTAAAAAAAAATAATTTATTTTGCCTTGTGAAACTCTGTGGTTTACAAGGAACAAGATGTTATTGTTCCTGTTTTACAGATAAGGAATGCAATGCTTAAATAAGCAACAGGTCTAGGGGCAGTCAGCCACTCCTGATAAGTGTTGGAACCTCTGACTCAGTATATTAGATCCAAACGCAAAGCCTCGCCCAAGACCTTAACTGAGATGTGCTTCTGCAAAGAATCAGACTAAATAGCTACGGTGCTTCTCTAAAGTACAGTCCTGAGAAACAGGTCTCTTTAATAAAACATTTTCATCAGAAATGTTTGATTTGGACATTAGGATAATTTCTGTATTCTTCAAAAAAAAACGATGTCCCTTCAGATTTGCTTTCCAGCAGTAAATTTTTCATCTCGATAAATCAGGAATGAGTTCCACTTGCAAGTTCCCCAATGAGTGTTCTACAATCTAAAATGTATTTCCTTAAAACAAATAATAATGGTTTTCTGACTAATAAATTCTACGAAGGAACACCCACTCTAAATGCTTTTATAGAAACATTTGAGTCCAAGAATCTTGGTAACAGAAATAACTTGTACCAATGTTAGCAGAGTTTTTGTTTAAATTTATTCTCTGTTTTCCAGTCTTTTAAAAAATAGAGATGTTTCATTATTTAATAATTATTGTAATTAGAGATGATAAATTTAAAATTGAAGAACTGTTTAGTTAATTTTTCTAAAGTTTCTTTAATTACAATAAATAAGAATCTGGTTTGGGAGAAAATAGCTCTTGTGGGATGAAATTCTTTATAGAAAAAAGAGAAAAAACACTTAAAATTCATGATGAAAATTAATTAAAATGGTCAAGGAAAAACATAGAATTAAAAACTACTTTTTTTTTTTTTTTTTTTTGCGGCACCGGGGATTGAACTCACAATCTCGCACCTGCCAGGGCAGGCACTTGAGGCACTGAGCCAAACTCCCGGCCCTGGTTTTTCGAGGCAGGGTCGCACTATGTAGCTCAGGCCGGCCTTGTGCTCGCGTTGTAGCCCAAGCCGGCCTCGAACCCACAACGCTCCGCCTACCTCAGC